>OZ024913.1:7965735-8028235 GCA_964017125.1 Flabesymbios commensalis
TCGAGAAATGTTTATTTTCTAAAATCGAAAAAATGGCATGCGGTAGCAACGTCAAGTTTTAAATGAATGCGAAATAGTAACAAACAACTTAGAATTAAGGATAATTTAGGAAGTATTTTGATAGATGATTCTGCACAGTTGATGCTTTTTTGTTTTTAACATTTTTTAAATTACCGATATTCTTTAAATGATTATGGCCGCTTCCGATTTAATGCGATATTAGGTCTATGCACATCTGAAATTCAATTTATTTATCAATGTATTAATTTTTCGTTTTTGTGGATTCACTCGTTTTTATGATTGAGTCGTGACGTCAGCTGTTGATGTCACTGGAAACTAATTAGTTTCTCCATACCATATGACCATATTACGTGTTTAATCACCTGGTCCGTGAATATATGAAGACATTTACTGATGCATAAGAGATGCAGGGTCCAGACCCCAGTGCTCAGCACGAACAATAACACAAACACACGTATCACACGCAGCCCTTAACACACTGATATATTATATTAAATAATATGGTCACTAAATCACTTAGAAACGTCATAGCTGTCTTGGTGATTGAGCTCTTTCTGCTTCATTTGAATTCTTATTTTATGGGGTCTATGGCCATTTATTATAAATATTTAAATATTTCAGTGCAGAGGTCGATTTTTAATATCCTATTAATTATTTATTTGTTTATCTGTTTATATGTTCCTTCTTATGATTACTTATTTTTCTAGATTATATAATATTATAAATATTCCTAAGGTTTGGTCAACAACAATATATGAACACTCTTTTGGCCAATGTGTTTTTATCGTTTTTAAAAACGGTGTTCATTTGAGTGCGGTACGAGAAGATAAAACACTCGCTCAATGAATATGGTGTGAGACTGTGAGCCTTTAGGGTCACGTGACACTCTGGTCACGCTTATACTGTCCGTTACACTCTGGTCACGTGACAATCTGGTCACGTGACACTCTTGTCATGTGGCACTCCGGTCACGCTTAAGCACTCCGTTGAATAAGAGTAAAATATTTATAATGGTCGTAGACCCATAACATAGGTATTCAAATGAAGCGGACAGATCTAACTAAGACATTTATGCATATTTCAAATGGGTTTCAGCATCGATTTTAAAATGAGGGGGGGGGGGGTAAGACTAGATGGTTCTTTGGAGCAGTGATCACCCCTCCCATGTATGCCTACAGATGTATACCATCAAGGAGGTTATATATGCTACCATGGAGACCAACGGGGTTTCTTTTCAAATAATTATAGAAGTGTTAGTCAGCTCTTCTCGCTTTATTTTAATACCTATGTTATGGGTCTACGCCCATTATAAATATTTTATTTTCCTTCAGAGAGGGGATCGTCTTTAGACGTCAGAAAAAGACGTCTAAAACGGTTTCACACTGGAAGAGCTAACTGAATTGTAAACCTTGCACAGGATTACGTCTTTCTGTGATAATAACTATAATACTTAAATGAGTACAGGCAATTAATATCTTTATTTTTCATAAGATATGATAACGAATGATAGAATGTAAGAAATGATAATAAGTCAGCAGGCCGTGCTGATGGTGTGATCAATAAGGGCATCTTTCGCCATTAAAACTGAATAATTTAACCATAAACAGCTGATATATTTATCTTCAAATCGATACGGCAGATATAGTTTCAATCATCACAATAGCTGTATACGGGTAACAGCGTCGTCATGGCGCCTAGGCTGATATACCATAGCAGGTGGTTGGTCGGGAAATGTACTCACTAGTACAATTTAATCATTAAAGCGATATGCTATATAATTTTTTCAAGCATTTGAAGTTGTGTCTCGCTGGCGCGATCCACAACTACAAGCTCAGCTATGACTCTGCGTGTGGGGAGAGGATCGTAGGCTCTATATCGTCGCCTCGGAGCTAAAGGATCCTATCTGACACTCGTCAGAGTGGCAGATAGGATCGTTTAGCTCCGAGGCGACAATATGCCTTTTATTAAATAACTTATTTTTGTTTTCAATGCGAAGGTGGCATTGCTCAAAACAATACGTTTAACCTTTTCACTACCATACATGACGGAAATTTCCGTCGTCATTCGTCAATGAACGTAACCATAAAATGACACAAATTTTCGTCAAATATATACTACATTTATGTATATTTCGTCATTTGAAGCTGGAAATTGCGTTAGCAATTCCAGCTTCAAATGACGAAAAATAGAACTCCTACACCAGTATATCTGGATCCTGGCATGCACCCCGGCCTGGAAGTCAAAGGGTTAATAACATGCTTTTTATAACTTACATTTGGTCCCTACATTATTTACACTTATTATGTTGTTGGCACAAAACGGTTATTAAATGAGGCTAAAGGTAGTATACAGATTACATTGCAGATTGTGAAGAAGGCGTCTGGCGAGGATTCAAGTGCGTATTATGTGTGCGTATTGTGTTTGCGTATTTCGTGTGCGCATTATGTGTGCGCATTATGTGTGCGCATTATGTGTGCGCATTATGTGTGCGCATTATGTGTGCGCATTATGTGTGCGCATTATGTGTGCGCATTATGTGTGCGCATTATGTGTGCGTATTATGTGTGCGTATTGTGAAAGCAACACAAATCAATTGTAGCATGTATTTATCTATATTTAATAGAAAATAAATGAGCGTATTGCCTTGTCTCGTTCTGTATGTCTTCTTGAGTAACCCAGTCATCACGAGACAGGAACCAATGCTGGTCTAGAGTTGTTTCACCGTCTACGACGCTGGACCAACTGTGAACCAATGTTCGTTTAGTGTTGGGCCACCGTCGGCGACGCTGGCCCAACAATAAGCAAGCATTGGTCAATATCTGTTGCTTTCTGATAAGATTCGGCAAAGATGGACAGTGGAGAGAGAGATAGAGAGATGAAGGGAAAGAGGAGAAGACAGGGATACGTAGAGATATTCTTACGCGGCAAATCACCGCTAGAGGAAGCAGCAGTCGCGCGGTGGCTATGCGCATGCGCACAGCAGTGATTAGGAGCTGCAGCAGAGCAGCTGCATTCTGGGTAATATCCTATGGGTTTAGCGTCTGGCAGGGAAATGGCAGCGGTCACGTATAAATGAAACATTTGTATGCCCAGATCCCAGCCTCTAAAATAAACCTTGTTCACTATTATTATAAACGGGTATTATAAACCTTGTTTACGTTATTATAAACGGGTATTATTTTGGAAAGTAAATGATTTATTTTTGACTGACCAGTCATTTACTTACTAATTAATATCTATAATATTTACAAATTATAATTAACTTAAATAAAAACCGATTTATTCAAAACTATTAGGTGACATAAAATGGTGTTATAATACATGACATGATTTGAGAAACCTTCGTTTCCCGCTCTTTTCTGCAGGTTTTAAAGAAACTAAATGTTTTCCTGTAAAAATTCAGTATTGTGGGAAGCTCAGCTCATAATCCGAATCCTGTATATCTAGAGGACAGTGTCAACTGATTTATCTCACCATCCCCAGAAAGTTCATCTGGCTGGTTTTGTATGTGCACAAAAGTGGAATATTCATTCATTCATTCATTCATTCATTCATTCATTCATTCATTCATTCATTCATTCATTCATTCATTCATTCATTCATTCATTCTTTCATTCATCCATTCATTCATTCATTCATTCATTCATTCATTCATTCATTCATTCATTCATTCATTCATTCTTTCATTCATTCATTCATTCATTCATTCATTCATTCATTCATTCATTCATTCATTCATCCATTTGTATATTATGTACATTAGATTTGAGGCGTTGCATCATTTACCATTTAGTCGATTAAGCCCTTCAAGCAGCATACATTGATCCAATGCTTTCTTAATGTTGGGTCAGTGTCGCAGACGGTGGCTCCACACTGAGTCCATGCATTGCGTCCATGAGTCGCGTTTTCTCGGAAGCCACGGGGCGGGGGCCCTAGGGCAGTGGTTAGCACCGCTGCCTTTCACGCCAGAGTCCGGGGTTCGGTTCCCGGTCTCGGCGGTTTGAAAGAAACAAAATTGTTTCTTCCCCATCCACGTGTGAAAGTTAGTATTGTGGGGAGCCTCCGTGACCGAGAGGTAGCGTGCTCGGCCTCAGACCGCCAGGGCTCGAATTTCGAATCCTGTGTCTGGAGGACAGTGTCATCTCAATCATCTCACCATCCTCAGGAGGTTCTCCTGGCCCAGTTTAGCCTATATGTGCACAAAGGTGGCCTAAAGCCCGATTCATTTCATTTTCATTTCGGAAGCCACGAATCTCTATTAATATAGCGTATCACGAGTCTGTAGTATAGGGCCGTTAATCTAATATAGATCGTACAGAGAGGAATTATTGTAGGGCCGTTATACTTCTTCCATAATATGTAAACGATATAATACATTCCTCACCAATCTTTCATCCTATTTTAAACGCAGGCGAGTCAGATGTATATCAGTCTGAAGGAGGGGGGTGGGAGGGGGGGGGGAGGGTGCAGATAGTTCAATAATTAAAATTTTCCATTAACCTTCAACGCGCTATGGATAGGACAAATAAAAAGGTTGAAATATGTAGAGGGGTTAGGCCCTGCTAGCTTAGTGATAGCCAATATGGCAATCTAGAGTGGGGGTAGGCCCTGGTAGCTTAGTAATAGCTAATATGACAATCTAGAGAGGGGGGTAGGCCCTGGTAGCTTAGTGATAGCCAATATGGCAATCTAGAGTGGGGGTAGGCCCTGGTAGCTTAGTAATAGCTAATATGACAATCTAGAGAGGGGGTAGGCCCTGGTGGCTTAGTAATAGCTGATATGACAATCTAGAGAGGGGGTAGGCACTGCTAGCTTAGTGATAGCGAATATGGCAATCTAGAGTGGGGGTAGGCCCTGCTAGCTTAGTAATAGCTAATATGAACATCTAGAGAGGGGGTAGGCCCTGGTAGCTTAGTAATAGCTAATATGACAATCTAGAGAGGGGGTAGGCCCTGGTAGCTTAGTGATAGCGAATATGTAGAAGGGGTGGGCTCTGCTAGCTTAGTGATAGCGAATATGTAGAAGGGGTGAGCTCTGCTAGCTTAGTGATAGCTAATATGGCAATCTAGAGAGGGGGTAGGCCCTGCTAGCTTAGTGATAGCGAATATGTAGAAGGGGTGGGCTCTGCTAGCTTAGTGATAGCTAATATGGCAATCTAGAGAGGGGGTAGGCCCTGCTAGCTTAGTGATAGCGAATATGTAGAAGGGGTGGGCTCTGCTAGCTTAGTGATAGCTAATATGGCAATCTAGAGTGGGGGTAGGCCCTGGTAGCTTAGTGATAGCTAATATGACAATCTAGAGAGGGGGTAGGCCCTGGTAGCTTAGTGATAGCGAATATGTAGAAGGGGTGGGCTCTGCTAGCTTAGTGATAGCCAATATGGCAATATAGAGAGGGGGTAGGCACTGGTAGCTTAGTAATAGCTAATATGGCAATCTAGAGAGGGGGTGGGCTCTGCTAGCTTAGTGATAGCCAATATGGCAATCTAGAGAGGGGGTAGGCCCTGGTAGCTTAGTAATAGCTAATATGACAATCTAGAGAGGGGTAGGCCCTGCTAGCTTAGTAATAGCTAATATGACAATCTAGAGTGGGGGTAGGCCCTGCTAGCTTAGTGATAGTGAATATATAGAGGGGGTAGGCCCTGCTAGCTTAGTAATTGCGAATATGTTGAGGAGGTAGATCTTACAAGCTTAGTAATAGCGAATATATAGAGGGGGTATGCCTCACAAGCTTAGTGATAGCGAATATATAGAGGGGGTATGCCCTACAAGCTTAGTGATAGCGAATATATAGAGGGTAGGCCCTACTAGCTTTGTGATAGCGAATATATAGAGGGGGGTAGGCCATGCTAGCTTAGTAATAGCGAATATATAGAGGGGGTATGCCCTACAAGCTTAGTGATAGCGAATATATAGAGGGTACGCCCTACTAGCTTTGTGATAGGGAAAATGTAGAGGGGGTATGCTCTGCTAGCTTAGTGATAGCAAATATGTAGAGGGGGCAGGCCCTACTAGCTTTGTGATAGGGAACATGTAGAGGGGGTATGCTCTGCTAGCTTAGTGATAGCGAATACAATTCTCATAATCAATTTGACGGTTGACACCAGCTTAGAATAAATTTGCTTGAAAAAATATTATTCCGGATTAAATTAAAATCACTGTTGATGATAATTCTGTCGTGCAAAGCCAAGAGGTAGCAGCTGTTTACTTTTCCTGGCAGTTAATGCCTTTTGGCTTAGTACAACATATCAACGTTTCGTCTTCTGGTAGCTATTTGACTCGTGTTGATGTCGTAGCTCTTCTGCCACTGGAACAGTCCTAGCAAACACAAAACATTTGTATAACATCTATACAATGTTGGACCAACGTCGAAGACGTTGGGCCGACGTTGTATAGATATTATACAAATGCTTTGTGTTTGCCGGGGTATATACATTCATAAACATGTTTCAAACAAACAGAGTGACAGTGAAAATAATAAAAATGTTTCTGTTTGTAGCTTTTTTATAAATGAACACATTTTCTGTAATTGCAAGCTGACAATTGCGTTAGCAATTCCATGTTTAAATGAATGAAAAAGAGAGGTTCTGTTTTCTAAATGAGATATTGGATAATGATTGCGACATTCACATCATGATTTTGACGGCTTTCAGTACAAATCAGCATGATGAGATACACAATAATATGATTTTCTATTTGTTGTACATCTAGCTTCTGTAATCCAGAAATGTTCCCGCTGTGCACTAGTCCGTAACACAGATTCTGTAGGCCATCGCGATACAGATTACATCTAACTGGAACAATGCCTGGAGAATTAAACTGCTAGTGTTTATCGAATTAATGTATTACTGAATAGAGTTACCTCACATTTTGCATCCAGTTGTTGATCTCAGGGTACATAAACATACCCTTCTTCGCGGCAGCCTCGGCCACAGGGACCGCCAGTTTATGAACACGGCAAGCTTTGTACAACGACCAAAAAACTACAATTCCATGAATCTAAAACTTAAATATCGCATGCCTATTAAAACTGGTTGGAATTAAACTTCTGGTGTTTTGCGTTGAATTAATTTATCATCGAATAAGGGTTTTCATGAAATTGTTGATCTCAGTCTTAACTTGTCACAAGCATACAGAAAGGTCTTGCTGTTCTTCCATACAGAAACATAGGTCTTGCTGTTCTTCTCCGCACAGCCACTGAGCCATATGTTTGTGACTACCTCGGACGAGCAATCTGGAAATGTTCTCTCTGCGCATGTGCTTTCCTCTCCCACAATGACCCGCGCGGATACGTGACCTTGAAATTGAGTGGGGCGCAAGAGAGCGATAATAGGGAAGGAAGGCAGCGCATTATCAAGCCTTATGCATTTTTCAGAAGACGTTACACTGTTTTGGCCTTGTATAGTTAAGCCAGCTTCCACGGGCCTCAGCCAACATTGCGCCATGTCTGTGGTAGGTCTGGCCAAGCAAACAGCTATTATTGCTCCAATGCTGGTTTAATGCTGGTCCACCGTCTGCGACGCTGGCCCAACATTTAGGCAGCATTGGATCATTGTGTGGTGAGATACATGTGATGTACACGGAGCATGCCATGAGTCTACAGATCAATATGCAGCGTGTAACATTAAAGATCCGAACATAGGTGAATGACTGACTGACTGACTGACTGACTGACTGACTGACTGACTGACTGATTGACTGACTGACTGACTGACTGACTGACTGATTGACTGACTGATTGACTGACTGACTGACTGACTGACTGACTGACTGACTGACTGACTGACTGACTGACTGACTGACTGACTGACTGACTGACTGACTGACTGACTGACTGACTGACTGACTGACTGACTGACTGACTGACTGACTGACTGACTGACTGACTGACTGACTGACTGACTGACTGATTGACCGATTGTCTGACTGACTTACTGACTTACTGACTGACTGACTGACTGACTGACTGACTTAGTGACTTACTGACTTACTGACTTACTGACTGACTGACTGACTGACTGACTGACTGACTGACTGACTGACTGACTGACTGACTGAAAAGCAAAAACAATTCTCTAGCCACTAATAATAAAACTACATATTATTATAACTGATTACCTTGATTTATCTTAGGACAATTTATTGAGACCCAATGATCCTCACTACTACTGCAAGCAATACCTAAAAAAATGAATGGTTTAACTCTTGGGGGCCAATTGTTTTGTGGATGATCATATAAATAATAATGTATAAATACAAATGTTAAAATACGCACTTTTTTGTTTAAACTATGTAAAATCAAAGCGGTGTATGCCAATGTACATAGGCATAAGAATGTAAAGGTGGAAGTTGTATGGTTATATTACACGAAATCAGCGACACTAGTATACTTGAACGACAGGACAGAGCCATATACCCAATATTGTTTTAATGTTAGACCAGCGTCGCAGACGTTGGCCCAACATTAAAACAACATTGGTTCAACGCCTCGTGCTTGCTGAGGAGTGTTGAGAGATGACAGGGAGAGCCTGTGTGAGAGATGGTGGGAGCGAGATGACGTTGTGAGAGATGGCGGGAGGACAGAGACCGCGTGAAGCTCTGCCGTAAATAAGCCGTAAACCAGTCACTGATCAATGTATGTGGAGAGATAGTGACTGGAGAAAACACAAGTTATTGTGGCGTGTGAACCCTAATCATTCATCTTTTGTCCCGATATAATCAGATTAATAGCTGCCTGATTAATGTGCCATCAACTCAGGGAGCGTCTCTCGTTCCCGTCATTTACATAGATATACCCGCTGGAGGGGAGCTTTTCACACTTCTCTTTTCAACCCTTAATAACCATTTACAACCTGTTATTTTGTTTCAAACAAAACAAATTGCTGATAAATGCACATGGAATTTACCAGATTGGCGTATGTCTTGATTCAAATTGCACATATGAAAGTATTTTGATTTTTTTGAAGTTGTTTCTTGCGGTAGTGAGACAACTTCAAATGGGTAAAAAATTAAACTCTATTTAAATGATAACATGGTGGGTTAAGTAATACGTTAAGTACGTGAAGTAGTACATTAAGTAGTACATTGAGTAGTACGTTAAGTAGTACGTTAAGTAGTAAATTAAGTAGTACGTTAACTAGTACGTTAAGTACTACGTTAAGTATAGTACGGATATGATTGAAAGAAAACTAGTATAATATAATACAGTGCTTCACATATTTATATTGAACAGTTATCTATCTCATCATTACGTCCCCTTGGATATGAAAGGGTGTATCTGCCACATTGCAAAGTGGCAGATACACCCTTACATATCTAAGGGGACGATTAGTTCTGAGTCGACGTAGAAAACTGAATTATTTACAACAAACTCTGATAAATTATTTAAAAATGCTGGCAAGTAATCAAATGATCTCTTAAATGTATATATGTTAAAAAATCGCACAACACTATGGTACATAAATAAAAAAAATAAGCCTCTTTTACGCATATTTAGCTGCAGACAGAGTCATCGAGATTTGTCAAAAAAAAAGGTTTTCTAAATATATATTGTGTTTTTATATAAGTACAAATTGAAATATTAAAATTGACTGTAATACTGTAACTGTGTAGCTATAATATTACATACATGTATAGGGGGCCTACATGTACATTATTTTGCTGCATCAATGTAAAAACTGCACAAGGAATATTGCAAATAAATACACAAAAGTACGAAACGTAACCCTTAAACAATTTCAATTTTCACCAATTTAAGTTGTACCCCGATCCACAACTTAAATCGGATGAAAATTGCTCGAGTTTGCTCAATCTGATAAAATTTGCTTAATTTGATACAAAACCTTTTTTTAAAAAAACTCATTTAATTCCCAATAACTGTGTTTTGATCAGCAAATAAAACAAATTTAAAACGACAATAGTCGTACGTAGCACTGAAAGGCAATATATTTTTCTTTTTCCATCTTACTATTAGTACAAATGTTGCCTGTGATAAAATGATTGGTGATTAAAAAAATAGAAAGAACAGCTCCCGCTTGTTTGATGTCGGTGTAATCAGTATAATCCTGTCGTTTAAAGGTCCGCAAAGTGAACTGAATTGCGTCTTATCGGAGATTTAGAGAAACCCTAAATCCTGACACTCGGGAGTTGAAGCCAGAGCTTTTTCTGTCCAGCGGTAACTTTCCCTCTCCAGTTGTAATTATAACGGATTTCTACATCGATCCGTGAGAAATCACAAACCCAACAAACTACATTAAACGTGGCTCAGTTATGGCTTAATAATGGCCCGTCGTCTACACAGTTGGCCCAGCTTCTAATCAACATTGAGAATACACACCTTAGAAACTAGGACTTCTTTCAAGTGAACAAGTGGGACTCGTCGGCGACGCTCGGCCAACATTGGCTCAATGTATCTTCCTCATAGGGTAAATCTTTTCCAGTAAACACAAGTTGCTGAATCAATGTTGGCTCAATGTTGGCCAACGTCTACGACGCTGGTCCAACATTGAGCCAACATAGATTAAACTATTTTGTTTATTGGGTACCTCCTTCGGAAAAAGAAGTAGGCGGTCCTCTACTTTACCATATCGTATGCCTCCCCTCTGTCTCTGAGACTCTGTCCTCCCCCTCCCCACCTTACACAATCCTATTTCTTCCCGTCTCTGGATTCTCCCCCCCCCCCACCCCTGCCATCCGTCTTTTTCTTACCCGGATCAGTCTCGTGGGAGCGCTGCCACCCTTAGCTGACAACTTAGGCATATTTTGCACATCCATTGCTGGCGGGAAGCGTCCCCGTGTTCACCCCGGCAAGGTGAAGCAGATTACAGAGCCGCGTAAACCAGGCGCTGACCATGTGTGGCTGAATGCTGGCCCAGTGCCGGGTATGGTGGCCCGGCATTGTCACAGTACAGGGACAGGCAGAGACCACAAACGTCTGATCCGGTTATTAGTGAAATCCTCCAACATTCCCTGGTGCATTGTGCAAGAAGAAGACGGAACAAGAGATGAAGCGAGATCGATAATGTACTGGACGAGGGGCGAGTAAAACGTCCAAATAACGTCTACATAACGTACTGAGGAGCGAGTAAAACGTCTACATCACGTCTCCAAAACGTATTGAGGAGCGAGTAAAACGTCTAAATTACGTCTCCATAACTTACTGAGGAGCGATTAAAACGTTGAATCCCGTCTCCATAAAGTACTGAGGGGCCAGTAAAACGTCTAAATTACTTCTCCATAACGTACTGAGGAGCAAGTGAAACGTCTAAATTACATCTCCATAACGTACTGAGGAGCTAGTAAAACGTCCAAATCACGTCTCCATAACGTACTGAGGAGCCAGTAAAACGTCTACATCACGTCTCCATAAGGTACTGAGGAGCGAGTGAAACGTCTACATTACGTCTCCATAAGGTACTGAGGAGCGAGTAAAACGTCTACATTACGTCTCCATAAGGTACTGAAGAGTGAGTAAAACGTCTAAATTACGTCTCCATAACGTATTAAGGAGCCAGTAAAACGTCTACATTACGTCTCCATAACGTACTGAGGAGCCAGGAAAACGTCCACATTACGTCTCCATAAGGTACCGAGGAGCGAGATAAACGTCTACATCACGTCTCCATAGCGTACTGAGGAGCTAGTAAAACGTCTACATCACGTCTACATAAGGTACTGAGGAGCGAGTGAAACGTCTACATCACGTCTACATAACGTACTGAGGAACAAGTAAAATGTCTAAATTACGTTACCATAACGTACTGAGGAGCGAGTAAAACGTCTACATTACGTCTCCATAACGTACTGAGGAGCGAGTGAAACGTCTAAATTACGTCTCCATAAGGTACTGAGGAGCGAGTAAAACGTCTACATCACGTCTCCATAACGTACTGAGGAGCCAGTAAAACGTCTACATTACGTCTCCATAAGGTACTGAGGAGCGAGTAAAACGTCTAAATTACGTCTCCATAACGTATTGAGGAGCCAGTAAAACGTCTACATTACGTCTCCATAACGTACTAAGGAGCGAGTAAAACGTCTACATCACGTCTCCATAACGTACTGAGGAGCGAGTAAAACGTCTACATTACGTCTCCATAACGTACTGAGGAGCGAGTAAAACGTCTGCATTACGTCTCCATAACGTACTGAGGAGCGAGTAAAACGTCTACATCACGTCTCCATAACGTACTGAGGAGCGAGTAAAACGTCTACATTACGTCTCCATAATGTACTGAGGAACGAGTGAAACGTCCACATCACGTCTCCATAACTTACTGAGGAGCGAGTAAAACGTCTACATTACGTCTCCATAACGTACTGAGGAGCCAGTAAAACGTCTACATTACTTCTACATAATGCACTGAGGAGCGAGTGAAAGGTCTACATCACGTCTCCATAACGTACTGAGAAGCCAGTAAAACATCTACATTTCGTCTCCATAACGTACTGAAGAGCGAGTAAAACGTCTACATCACGTCTCCATAACGTATTGAGGAGCCAGTAAAACGTCTACATTACGTCTCCATAATGTACTGAGGAGCGAGTGAAACGTCTACATCACGTCTCCATAACGTACTGAGGAGCCAGTAAAACGTCTACATTACGTATCCATAAGGTACTGAGGAGCGAGTAAAACGTCTAAATTACGTCTCCATAACGTATTGAGGAGCCAGTAAAACGTCTACATTACGTCTCCATAATGTACTGAGGAGCGAGTGAAACGTCTACATCACGTCTCCATAACGTACTGAGGAGCCAGTAAAACGTCTTCATTACGTCTCCATAAGGTACTGAGGAGCGAGTAAAACGTCTAAATTACGTCTCCATAACGTATTGAGGAGCCAGTAGAACGTCTACATTACGTTTCCATAAGGTACGAGGAGCGAGTAAAACGTCTACATTACGTCTCCGTAACGTACCGAGGAGCGAGTGAAACGTCTAAATTACGTATCCATAACGTACTGAGGAGCGAGTAAAACGTATACATCACGTCTCCATAACGTTTTCAATTCGATGTTTCACACTTTCAGCGCGGGTATGGGCTTCAGACGTCAAAATGTGACGTCAAAAATGGATTCGGGCACTGAAAGAGTACAATTTCATAATGGGCGTAGATCTATAGCATAGGTATTCAAATGAAGCAAAAAGACATTTATGATGATTTCAGAGTGAAAAAATCCTTTAGTTTATTGGTTGATATAAAAATATTTCAGCGCTTTAAGGGTTAAATAAATACATACAAATTCAACAATAGCAAAGTCAAATATATTTGTCACGGAAGAAAAAACGGTGGTTTGTGAAATTGTAAAAAACATATATACAAATGTCCGTAGAAAATAGGATATTACAAAATCGGTTCGTAATTTTTATATCATGAAATCATCCAAAGAAAATGGTAAATGAATGGAATAGACAACACTGGAACGAAATGCTGTCACTAATTGGCCCTCATGCTGCTGGGAACATGTTCGGTTTCAGGCTGGTTTCAAACCAAAACATGGCACTGAAATGATTTTAAGATGTGGATTATGCTAAATGAAATCATTTGGACACTGTCTATTTTCTATAAATATAAATATTTTCGTCATTTGAAGCTTGAGATTGTGTTAGGTGCAGTGCGTACCCATGTCACACGTAGGCCTACATACATGTATAGCCTAGTATACAGTATAGGTGTAGTGCCATTTAAAAAAATATCACGACGTAGTTATTCTAAATTTGATGAATTGCTCACAAAGTAGTTATTTTATAATTGCTGAATTGTTCACGAACGTCGTCATCATGGTCATTGGTGCATCGTCGATGTCATTGGTGGGTCGTCTCTCACAAACACATATTAAGAATGGGTAGGACTTTTAATGTCATAACATATAGTACTATGTCATTGGTTTAAATTTAGTACGGCACACAGACATTTTACATTTAATTTACTAATCAATATTTCAATTGAATATTGTTATTCAACGTTAATTAAAGTTTTGGATATTTTAATTGAGTTATTACACAAACACACTGTGGCACTGGTTTTAGGGGGGATCGCAGACTTACTGAATACAGAGATTAACGCTAACCCTGCTAAATTGATCGTTTAGATTTTTCACCATTTCAAACTGGAATTTGCGTCAGGAAACATATTTTGATTGATACTTAGTATTTAAGTGTCTCACCCAGCTGTACTCAGTATTTTTACAATAAATATATAAAGCACTATAGAATTCAAACAATTCGTCCACGGGATTATTACTTTGTGGACGAATAACTTTAATTTGTGGACTTGTTCACTCCATGGGTTACCGTCATTGTGTTGATCTGCAGATGGCATGTTTTACCTGCATCTTTGCATGTTACGGTCTTGTATGTTTTTTTCATCGTCAGCACAGAAGGTTTGCCGTGCTAAGCCAAAACATCGTAACATCACCCTTGAAAGTTAATCAATTGCTGTCTTTTGTCTCGGGCGGCACAGTGGATAACGAGCATTGATTCCCAATCTTGGCTTCTGGCCCTGGCGCCCTGTTCTACACGCCCTCCCCCCCCCCCCCCGCCCTCAGCACAGGTGACATGTTGGCACAATACTGGTGTAACGTTGGCCAACTGTCTGCTACGATGACCCAACATTGGTTCAATGGATTATGTCAGCGTTCCATCCTCTCCTATCTTCCCAGAAAAGATAAATTTAACCAATGTTGGCTTAATGTTGTTCCACCGTCTACGACGCTGGCCCAACATTAAGTCAACATTGGTATGATGTTTGCTGGGTTCAAGCTGCGGAGAAACAGGTAACTCGAAGGTGAGCCTGAATAATTACAACGGAAAAATTTAAAATTTTATCGTAATTATTTAAAATACATTTCTCACAATATTCCTTGAATTTCCTAACTGTATAATTGATGAACCGTTCCCAGACTAGTTCATTTATTATTTATTAAAGGGCCGCGAACTAGTTATTTTATAATTGAAGAATCGTTCACGAACTAGTTATTTTATAATTGATAAAAATGGGCCGCCATCTGAGTATACCATTTCCTGTTATTTAATAATGATTTTTTAACAAATATTTGAGTAAAATTTCACATATTCGACCTGAAAGGGTGAAGCGATGCTGAACAGGAAATCATCGCAGGCCCAAATGTTGGATCTGCTGAGACACTGCCGTGTTTATTGGTTTTAGAGCCGACCAAACTGTCTGCTTGTTACAAGCCATGATCCCAGTGCCGTCTGCTTTCATGTTAACAGACTCAGTCTGTCATTATCTATCACATATTCCTCTGAATGTGTCAAATGCTCGGTTATCACTTCGCAAATAATCGTTTGCTGTGAGTGTGCAAACAAACAAGTGAATCAAGCAGGCACTGAGATCTCCTGTGAACTCTGTATGCTAACACACACATTCAGCTAACGTTGTTTTGATGCTGGCATACCGTCTACAACAGTGGTCCAAAATCTATGCAAAATTGGATCAATTGTCTGCGTTTGCTGAGCTGTCATAAATAAAAGTAGGACATAGTCCCGACTTCGGGCTTCCTTCTGTTCTGCTGCGATATTGCCATGATTGTGCAGAAAGCAACGTAAAGTCACTCACTCACTCACTCACTCACTCACTCACTCACTCACTCACTCACTCACTCACTCACTCACTCACTCACTCAGTCACTCACTCACTCACTCACTCACTCACTCACTCACTCACTCACTCACTCACTCACTCACTCACTCACTCACTCACTCACTCACTCACTCACTCACTCACTCACTCACTCACTCACTCACTCACTCACTCACTCACTCACTCACTCACTCACATGTAATAATTTGCAAACTCTTTTAAATAGTACTCTGTTCTGGGACCTCGATTCAAAACAACCAACAGACAATAAATACACTAGATGACGAAACAAGCTCGCTAACACGATCATAATAAATTCACAAGCCAGATACTTAGTTTTATTGACTATATTATACGTTGATATGCAGGAACTCTGTAATATAGCGCCATTACACTAGACATTAACTGTTTGATGTACTGAGTATAGATACTTCTGTATTAATACCAATAATTCTGTGAAGTATTTTTCAATAAGCCAGTTATTTATTAGGTACCGGTATAATTTGTACTGACCCGGTCATGTATCATATATTATATGCTAGCCGAGATTGGCCATGCTTGTCTGTCTGCCTGCATGTATGCCTGCTGCTTGCTTATCTGCCTTCCTGCCTTCTTGCCTGCCTGCCTGCCTGCCTGCCTGCCTGCCTGCCTGTCTGCCTGCCTGCCTGCCTGCCTGCCTCCTTGTCTGCCTGCCTGCCTGCCTCCTGGTCTGCTTGCCTGCCTGCCTTCTTGCCTGCCTGTTCTGCACGCACGTCAACCACTTTCTTATTATTGAATTTGACGCATGCGCCGCGGGCTAGCAGCGCGCGCATCTAGGTCAGCTGGTGTCTCATTTACTGGGTCTATTTGATTGATGGCGCATGAGGGGCAGCGGCTTACGGCAACCAGCCAGAATACATGAGGCAGTCACACAACGCTGGCTAAATGTCTGCCTACTGACTGACACAATGGCCCAACGCTGACAGAATGTCTATCTACTGACTGACACGATGGCCCAACAAAAGAGCAAGGTTTGCTAAACATCCCCGTTTCTGCTTATTACATATAATAACCCAGTAATTAATTCCATACCAATTCTACCCGACTATCATCAAATATTTCTGACGTTATAAACGCGGCTAACAAACGCCTGTCATTCCTACATGCCGGTTTACTGGCGTTTCCTTGTCAGCAGTGATGAGAAATCAGGGTCCTGATTGGTTTAAAATACCCCCTTGGACATTAGACAAATGGAGTCGATGCGAATTCCATGTTACAGATTAATGACATCAAATAAACAACCATGTTTAGTTGAAATTATTAAAAGAGAATAATATAGCGTTACATACATTTATAATATCTGGGTGTTGTTAACAGATTGTCCAACTGTGTTATACGGAATGAAGCGGCATTAGTAGGCCTATATTCATTTCTTGTCTTGAATTATCCCTTTTTCTCTCCCATTTTAAATAAGGCAATATATTTGCCGTTTTCTATCGTTGAGCTATTGTGAACTTTGGTTATAGTGAGCCTCGCCGAGAGTTTATTAAATTTATTGTGGAGCCAAAAATGCAAGTTTATTGTGTTGACTTCCCAGAATATCACATTTCGATACAAGTATAAATGAAGACACGTTTACCTATGAAAAAAATATTATTTATATTCGTCAGTTTTATTTTAACTGCGATGTATCTGATGGTAACACAGCACAGCACAGCACAGCACAGCACAACACAGCACAGCACAGCACAGCACAGCACAGCACAGCACAGCACAGCACAGCACAGCACAGCACAGCACAGCACAGCACAGTACAGCACAACACAACACAGCACAACACAACACAACACAACACAAGACAACACAGCACAAGACAGCACAAGACAGCACAAGACAGCACAAGACAGCACAAGACAGCACAAGACAGCACAAGACAGCACAACACAAGACAGCACAGCACAACACAAGACAGCACAACACAGCACAACACAACACAACACAACACAACACAACACAACACAACACAACACAACACAACACAACACAACACAACACAACACAACACAACACAACACAGCACAGCACAGCACAGCACAGCACAGCACAGCACAGCACAGCACAGCACAGCACAGCACAGCACAACACAACACAACACAGCACAAGACAGCACAAGACAGCACAAGACATCACAACACAGCACAACACAGCACAACACAAGACAGCACAGCACAACACAAGACAGTACAACACAACACAGCACAACACAACACAACACAACACAACACAAGACAGCACAGCACAGCACAGCACAGCACAGCACAGCACAGCACAGCACAGCACAGCACAGCACAGCACAGCACAGCGCAGCGCAGCACAGCACAACACAACACAGCACAACACAACACAACACAACACAACACAACACAACACAACACAACACAGCACAACACAGCACAGCACAACAGAACACAAGACAACACAAGACAACACAACACAACACAACACAGCACAGCACAGCACAGCACAGCACAGCACAACACAACACAACACAGTACAGCACAGCACAGCACAGCACAGCACAGCACATCACAGCACAGTACAACACAACACAACAGAAGACAGCACAGCACAGCACAACACAGCACAGCACAACACAACACAACACAACACAACACAAGACAACACAGCACAGCACAAGACAGCACAGCACAACACAGCACAACACAGCATAGCACAGCATAGCACAACACAACACAACACAACACAACACAACACAACACAACACAACACAACACAACACAACACAACACACCACAACACAACACAACACAACACAACACAACACAACACAACACAACACAGCACAGCACAGCACAGCACAGCACAGCACAGCACAGCACAGCACAACACAACACAACACAACACAGCACAACACAAGACAGCACAAGACAACACAGCACAGCACAGCACAGCACAGCACAACACAACACAGCACAACACAACACAGCACAACACAACACAACACAACACAACACAACACAACACAACACAACACAACACAGCACAACACAGCACAGCACAACAGAACACAACACAACACAACACAGCACAGCACAGCACAGCACAGCACAGCACAGCACAGCACAGCACAGCACAGCATAGCACAGCACAACACAACACAACACAACACAACACAACACAACACAGCACAGCACAGCACAGCACAAGACAACACAGCACAAGACAGCACAGCACAAGACAGCACAAGACAGCACAGCACAGCACAACACAACACAGCACAACACAACACAACACAACACAACACAACACAACACAACACAGCACAGCACAGCACAACATAGCACAACACAACACAACACAACACAACACAACACAACACAACACAACACAACACAACACAGTACAGCACAGAACAGCACAGCACAGCACAGCACAGCACAGCACAGCACAGCACAGCACAGCACAGCACAGTACAACACAACACAACACAACACAAGACAGCACAGCACAGCACAGTACAGTACAGTACAGTACAGTACAGTACAGTACAGCACAGCACAGCACAGCACAGCACAGCACAGCACAGCACAGCACAGCACAACACAACATAACACAACACAACACAACACAACACAACACAACACAACACAACACAACACAACACAGCACAACACAGCACAGCACAGCACAGCCCAGCACAGCACAACACAACACAACACAACACAACACAAGACAGCACAGCACAAGGCAGCACAGCACAGCACAGTACAGTACAGTACAGTACAGTACAGCACAGCACAGCACAGCACAGCACAGCACAGTATAGTACAGCACAGCACAGCACAGCACAGCACAGCACAGCACAGCACAGCACAACACAAAACAAAACTGCACAAGACAGTACAGTACAGTACAGCACAGCACAGCACAGCACAGCACAGCACATCATATCATATCACTGCCAAGGACTATAGTTGACTGTCCATGGCCCTGCAGTAGATCATAGCATATCACGGCACGGCTTATAGCGGTACGGATTGCTCTTGCATCATTGCTCTATGGCAACAAAATATTTCTCCATGGCACGCCGGCCGCAATTTATTGTCCCTTGGCAGAAAAATGCAAAGGATGTCTATTTATCTTGCGTCCTGACGGCAATTACTTGTGGTGGAAGACGACCATAAATCGCGGGAGGTTCAGTGGTGGTGGGGGTGTGAGTGTGAGGGAGGGATGACACGGGAGGCGCGGCACAGGCGCTGCCATCAGCCAACAGCCAGCAAGCAAAAGATGATCTAAACCAAGCCAGACGAAAAATCTGATTGTCTCTGAAAAGCAGGATTTTAGCTGATTTTTCAGTATATTCTCAATCGATTTTTACGAAACTTTGCACTATAAACCTAACAAGCATAATACATTGCAATCAACATTTGATTATATTCTTGTGCTTGCTTACAACATAACTATATTCAATATTATCTGTAGCGCATAGTACCTGTACTCCTGTTCCCATAGAGAACAGGGGCTCTGAGAGGAGCCGTTTTGTGTGACATATCAAAGCAGTGAGCTCTATATCATAGCACTGCAAGAGGCGGAGTCTGGTCTTTTACAATGAGCTCTTTATCATCACATTGCTAGCTTGGGTGATGGCACGGCGGACGCGAATGGTTGGCTAAAGATGACGGTTCAATGATGGTGGTTTCAAACACACTGCTAAAAATTCAGAGCACATCTCAAAAGGGTCAGTCCTTGCCCTTTCCTCTGGTTGCTGGTCGCGCAATGGCTGTTTCTCTATTGTTCAGCAGCCCTGTTTTTTTGTCTCCCGGACTTACGTTGCTAATGCTTTGTACAATCACCTACCTTACCAGGTGAAAAGCGAGAGGCACTATAAGGTCTATACCAGAACTAGTGCATAAGCTTGCATCAGCCCTCGCGTTGCGCGCTTCTTCTACATAGTACCTGTAATGCATGTATTTCGCTGGTTTACTGTTTTTTGTTCTTGTGGCGACTACGGTCAAAATTTCAAAAGATTTTCATGAAATATTTCAGGGAAAATAAATCATGTAAAAACATTTTTTTCGCTTTATCACCGTCTTGTCTCTGTTGAGCTGCCACCATCTTGTTTCTGTTGAGTTGCCTCCGTCTTGTCTCTGTTGAGATGCCACCATCTTGTTTCTGTTGAGTTGCCTTCGTCTTGTTTCTGTTGAGTTGCCTCCGTCTTGTCTCTGTTGAGTTGCCTGCG
This sequence comes from Flabesymbios commensalis, assembly GCA_964017125.1. Lineage (NCBI taxonomy): Eukaryota > Metazoa > Annelida > Polychaeta > Terebellida > Flabelligeridae > Flabesymbios > Flabesymbios commensalis. The sequence continues at coordinate 7,986,596 of OZ024913.1, forward strand.
TCTTGTCTCTGTTGAGCTGCCACCGTCTTGTCTCTGTTGAGTTGCCACCATATTGTTTCTGTTGAGTTGCCACCATCTTGTTTCTGTTCAGTTGCCTCCGTCTTGTCTCTGTTGGGTTGCCTACGTCTTGTCTCTCTTGAGTTGCCACCATCTAGTTTCTGTTGAGTTGCCTCCGTCTTGTCTCTGTTGAGTTGCCTTTGTCTTGTCTCTGTTGAGTTGCCACCATCTTGTCTCTGTTGAGTTGCCTCTGTCTTGTCTCTGTTCAGTTGCATCCGTCTTGTCTCTGTTGAGTTGCGTCCGTCTTGTATTTGTTGAGTTGCCTCCGTCTTGTCTTTGTTGAGTTGCCTCCGTCTTGTCTCTGTTGAGTTGTGTCCGTCTTGTCTCTGTTCAGTTGCCTCCGTCTTGTCTTTGCTGGATTGCTTCCATGTTGTCTTTGCTGCGCAGGCCACGGTCACCTTCTAACAATGACCAAGGAAGAGATGATGTAAAGCCCAGAGACTGCATGTAGATAGAAAGAAAGCAGCAACAAAAACGCGGCAGTCCAGCAAGTGAGGTGCTCGACTAATGCTGGGCCGACCTCAAAGACAATAGGCCGGCATTAATCCAACATAGCTTGGCGCATTGTGCCTGACTGGCTGTCATCCTAGCCAAACAATCGTGGCTGATGTGGGGTGGGCTGACATCATAAGATGTTGGCCCAGCGTTGATAATTTCTTCATATCGGACACGAGATTTGCCATGCGGTTTAATGTTGGGCCACCGTCTGCGACGCTGTCCCAACATTATACCAACATGGCGTAACGTCTCGTGTCTTCTCGTCACCTGTCACAGTGTGATCTCGCTGTGCTCTCGCTCAGCTCTCTCGGTCAGGTTCAGCACGGGAGGTAGTCGGGTGTCTCTTTAAAAAGGCCATATCACGATCTCACTGACAATTGTGCAAGTTGTGATTCCATCTGAAACAGCCTGTAGACGAAGTGATTAACAGTAAGATCTGAAACAGCATGTAAACGAAGTGATTAACAGTAAGATCTGAAACAGCCTGTAGACGAAGTGATTAACAGTAAGATCTGAAACAGCCTGTAGACGAAGTGATTAACAGTAAGATCTGAAACAGCCTGTAGACGAAGTGATTAACAGTAAGATCTGAAACAGCCTGTAGACGAAGTGATTAACAGTAAGATCTCAAACAGCATGTAGACGAAGTGATTAACAGTAAGATCTGAAACAGCCTGTAGACGAAGTGATTAACAGTAAGATCTCAAACAGCATGTAGACAAAGTGATTAACAGTAAGATCTCAAACAGCATGTAGACGAAGTGATTAAACTGTAAGATCTCAAACAGCATGTAGACGAAGTGATTAACAGTAAGATCTGAAACAGCCTGTAGACGAAGTGATTAAACTGTAAGATCTGAAACAGCATGTAGACGAAGTGATTAAACTGTAAGATCTGAAACAGCATGTAGACGAAGTGATTAACAGTAAGATCTGAAACAGCCTGTAGACGAAGTGATTAAACTGTAAGATCTCAAACAGCATGTAGACGAAGTGATTAACAGTAAGATCTCAAACAGCATGTAGACGAAGTGATTAACAGTAAGATCTCAAACAGCATGTGGACGAAGTGATTAACTGTAAGATCTCAAACAGCATGTAGACGAAGTGATTAACAGTAAGATCTCAAACAGCATGTAGACGAAGTGATTAACAGTAAGATCTCAAACAGCATGTAGACGAAGTGATTGACAGTAAGATCTCAAACAGCATGTAGACGAAGTGATTAACAGTAAGATCTCAAACAGCATGTAGACGAAGTGATTAACACTAAGATCTCAAACAGCATGTAGACGAAGTGATTAACAGTAAGATCTCAAACAGCATGTAGACGAAGTGATTAACAGTAAGATCTCAAACAGCATGTAGACAAAGTGATTAACAGTAAGATCTCAAACAGCATGTAGACGAAGTGATTAACAGTAAGATCTCAAACAGCATGTAGACGAAGTGATTAACAGTAAGATCTCAAACAGCATGTAGACGAAGTGATTAACAGTAAGATCTCAAACAGCATGTAGACGAAGTGATTAACAGTAAGATCTCAAACAGCATGTGGACGAAGTGATTAACAGTAAGATTTCAAACAGCATGTAGACGAAGTGATTAACAGTAAGATCTCAAACAGCATGTAGACGAAGTGATTAAACTGTAAGATCTGAAACAGCATGTAGACGAAGTGATTAACAGTAAGATCTCAAACAGCATGTAGACGAAGTGATTAACAGTAAGATCTCAAACAGCATGTAGACGAAGTGATTAACAGTAAGATCTCAAACAGCATGTAGACGAAGTGATTAACAGTAAGATCTCAAACAGCATGTGGACGAAGTGATTAACAGTAAGATCTCAAACAGCATGTAGACGAAGTGATTAACAGTAAGATCTCAAACAGCATGTGGACGAAGTGATTAAACTGTAAGATCTGAAACAGCATGTAGACGAAGTGATTAACAGTAAGATCTCAAACAGCATGTAGACGAAGTGATTAAACTGTAAGATCTGAAACAGCATGTAGACGAAGTGATTAACAGTAAGATCTCAAACAGCATGTAGACGAAGTGATTAAACTGTAAGATCTGAAACAGCATGTAGACGAAGTGATTAACAGTAAGATCTCAAACAGCATGTAGACGAAGTGATTAACTGTAAGATCTGAAACAGCATGTAGACGAAGTGATTAAACTGTAAGATCTGAAACAGCATGTAGACAAAGTGATTAACAGTAAGATCTCAAACAGCATGTAGACGAAGTGATTAACTGTAAGATCTGAAACAGCATGTAGACGAAGTGATAAACTGTATGATCTGAAACAGCCTGTAGACGAAGTGATTAACAGTAAGATCTGAAACAGCATGTAGACAAAGTGATAAACTGTATGATCTGAAACAGCCTGTAGACGAAGTGATTAAACTGTAAGATCTGAAACAGCATGTAGACGAAGTGATTAACAGTAAGATCTGAAACAGCATGTAGACGAAGTGATTAAACTGTAAGATCTGAAACAGCATGTAAACGAAGTGATTAACAGTAAGATCTGAAACAGCATGTAGACGAAGTGATTAAACTGTAAGATCTGAAACAGCATGTAGACAAAGTGATTAACAGTAAGATCTGAAACAGCATGTAGACGAAGTGATTAACTGTAAGATCTGAAACAGCATGTAGACGAAGTGACTTTATTTCTTAAGCACGTCTAAAATGTTAGGCTTATATCAACACATATTTTACATATTGCACAAAATAATTTGTGAAATAAATTGGACGAAGTACGGTATTCTACCCCCGACCAATGAGTGGATAAATCACCGCCGCTTTTCAGTTGTTATTTAAATTAGGGGATAGAAAGCCATACTTCGGCCAATGCATTATATGTTATAATTTAGAAACAATTAAATACTGACTTCCAGTAACTAATGGATATAATTATTTAAAAAGCCCAGAGACTGCATGTAGATAGAAAGAAAGCAGCAACAAAAACGCGGCAGTCCAGCAAGTGAGGTGCTCGACTAATGCTGGGCCGACCTCAAAGATAATAGACCGGCATTAATCCAACATAGCTTGGCGCATTGTGCCTGACTGGCTGTCATCCTAGCCATCATAAGATGTTGGCCCAGCGTTGATAATTTCTTCATATCGGACACGAGATTTGCCATGCGGTTTAATGTTGGGCCACCGTCTGCGACGCTGTCCCAACATTATACCAACATGGCGTAACGTCTCGTGTCTTCTCGTCACCTGTCACAGTGTGATCTCGCTGTGCTCTCGCTCAGCTTTTTTATATATATCTATGTATGCACGTGTTTATGACTTCTTGGATACCCCGTAGATGATATCCCTATATATGATACCCTGCGTATGACACCAATGTATACCCCCTGTATATGATACCCTTGTATACCCCTATATGAACATTCAGAAAGCAGCTCAGGGTTTTCATCACACTCACACTTGTGTACATATGTGAGTGGAGCTAACAGCACAGTAGTGGACATTAATACCTTTGTAAACAGATCAAAATTCGCAAATAAGAAATGTATATGCGAGAGTAGTCAAAAGAAAATTACCGAATTTGAAGTCTTCACTTCTGACAATCCAGGTAAATATTCATATTGTAAAAAATATACTAAGGACAATGATGTACAACTTGAACAGTCTGATCATTCAACTCCTTTTAATATTTTTCCACATGTTAATAAGGGTTTAAGGATAGCTTGCCACAATATCCATCGATTAAGTAATAAATTAGACGAGTTAAAAATACTTCTTGACACAGACAAGCCCCCTCCTGACCTGTATTGTTTATGTGAAACATTTGTTACGCCAACGACTGGTGACAACTATCACAAAATTAATGGTTATTCGCTTGTTCGTAGAGATAGGATTCACAAAGGAGGTGGAGGTGTAAGGATTTATATACGGAACGGTATTAATTTTCACCGTAGACATGACTTAGAGGATAAATTTATAAAGATTATATGCATAGAAATTAAATACTCCAACAAATCTATTTTATTGTCCACAGTATATCGTCCCCCAGACAATGACGGAGACCCCATTCAAAATTGGATTAATCTTATGGAAACATCATTATACAAAATGTACTCTCAAAATAAACCAACAATTCTAATGTGCGACATAGATATAGATTTTCTCTCAGATAAAGTAGATAAATTAAAGAAATCATGGATAGACCTGACCACAAACTACAAATACCCTTATTGGTCATATTTATGTAACGAACGATCTCCCAGTTTTACATAGTGCGACCATCAAGTATGGTATCACTGACCATTTTCCCGTATTTGCTGTATTCGATCTTAAAAACAACAGTAACATAAATAGTGGGACTCATAAACAAATATCATATCGCACATACTAAACTTTCAACCCGGATGCCTTTTTAAGAGATCTACGGAACACTTCATGGCCAAATATATATACAGCAAACTATACAACTGACGAGTGCTTGGAAACATTTATTTCTACATATTCTAACATACTAAATAAACATTTGCCCATAGTCACAAAACGGATCAAAAGACCGACGCACCCCCCTGGATAACCAAAGACATACGTGTAGCTATGAACACACGAGATAACGCAAAGAAAAAGAAAGATGAAGCAGAATACAAATTATGGAGAAACAAAACTACATTTTTAATACGGGAGGCTAAAAATAATTTTTATTCAGAATCCATCAAAAGATACAAAACTCACCCTAAGATGTTGGCTAATGTGTTCAAAAAGCTTAACCAGACCCAAAAGGCTGTAAATATAACATCAATAATGCATGACAACAAAGTATACACACGCGACGCTGACATAGCCAATATTTTCAATAAACACTTTACTAGTATAGCAGAAAAATATTTAAGCCATTCAAGTAGCAAAAACCATTCACCAGATATGCTGCCTCTAAAAGAGTTCATAAAACTCAAACTTCCCTGAGAAAATATATTTAAAATACCCTTCATGACAGAACACTTCGTTGGCAAATGTATATCCAATCTCGACAACAATAAAGCCACTGGTAGTGATAACATATCATTTAAAATCCTCAAACTGTCATCTCCTTTAATTGGTAAACATATAGCAAATATTTGCAACCATAGTATACGCACCGGAATTGTCCCTAATGACTGAAAAAAAGCACGCATTATTCCACTTCACAAAAGAAATTCAACTGAAAATCCAGAGAATTACAGACCTATTTCTATTTTACCCGTTCTTTCAAAAATTCTAGAGAAGCATGTTTACAACTCACTGTATGAATTACTAAATATAAATGATCTGATATCAGCGAAACAATCTGGTTTCCGTAGTAAACACTCTTGTGAAACTGCACTCACCGCAATGACAGATGAGTGGCTCAACGCCATGTATAATAATGAATATTGTGGCGTAGCAAAGCATTCGACCTGGTGAATCATAGAATTCTGCTGCAAAAACTCGCATTATATAACATAAATGAAAAATCTATTTTATGGTTACAGTCATATCTTAATAATCGGAAACAGTCTGTAAAAGTAAATTTAACCTCATCAAATGAATTATTTAATAAATATGGCGTTCCACAAGGCTCAATATTAGGCCCCCTACTATTTTTTATTTATATTAATGATCTACCAATAAAAAACAAACAAGGAAATACACTTATTTGCAGACGATGTAACAATAACTGCTCACAACAAAGATTTGGAAATTGTAAAGAGTCAATTAGAAATGGAAACACAAAATACTCACACTTGGTGCAAAGACAATGTGATGGTAGTAAGTGTTGAAAAGACCAGAGCCATGTTGATTATGTCAACTACAAAAGAAGCTCGTCTACCCGAATCTGATAGAGACTTCCACATAACCGTCAATGGAACAAAAATTGGCAATACAAAACATGAAAAACTCTTAGGTATTATTATTGACAAAAACCTGTCATGGCAGCAACAAGTAAAAAAAGTAAAACAGTCAGTTATTTTTAAACTTTCAATCCTAAGAAAAATCAGAAAATATTTGTCAGCTGATCTCCGCATACTCTATTACAATTACTACATACAACCACACCTGGAATATTGTTGTTCTATATGGGGTCAATGTAATAAATCTGATACAGATTCGATAATAAAACTACAGAAACAAGCTGAACGTCTTATCCTTAATGCTGACAGATACGCCCCATCAGCTCCATTATTCACACAATTTGACTGGCAAACATTTGAAGATATCACACATTATAGGAAAGCCCTGATGGTATTCAAAGCTTTAAACAATCAATCACCTACATACTTAACTCACTTATTTCAACATGCGTGTACAAATACACACCATTTATTAAGATCCAAAACTAGCAACATACCAAAGGCCCATCAGAAAAGTCTCAGATACAATGGCCCAAAAGTTTGGAATTCCTTTAATGACAAAACACGCTACGCTAGGACAATAGGTCAATTTAGAAGGGAATATTTAGCTTTCCAACATTCTGAAAAACAGAAATAAATCAGTCAATAATCCATCTATTTTCTTTTTCATCTTTAATCGTAAAAATTAAAATCCATTTATGTAGTTCCGGTTGCTAAACGTCAAGCACATCATCATATTTTGCGAATATTTTGCTTTTCATGTCTACTACTGTGCTTATTGACAATTTGTATATTTACTGATATAAATATGACTAAGTGTTTCAATTATTATGCAATACACCAGTGTGTGAGTTTTACGCAGTTACATGTTAAATGTCATTTATCAAGTATAATGAAAATTATTATGTTGTATTGTCTAAGTATATATATTGCTAAATATATTATATTATCTATTATTATATACTCAGTATGAAAAAATGTGAAGTTAATTATGTGACTTATTAAAGGATGTGCGTATTTGTACTGCCTATTCCGTTGCTCAGCTCATATATCAGACACAAATTATATTTTTTGTATTATATAAATTTATATTCGTAGGCCTATAATGTATTTTTATCTTTATCAATTACAGCATACTTCTATTTGACTTTTCAAAGGATTAATATCGAAAATGTATATATTTATGCATATGCCTATATCTGTACTATGCCACATGGGTAATTTGTTCATGCTTTTTGTATATAAGGGCCCCACGGTAGATGAGCTTTGCTCAGTGGGTATGCAATAGTACTTTTTGACCTGTATTATTTATTTTTCACCCTCTTGAAATAAAGTTATTATTTGTATTATTATTATTATATAGTAGTAGTAGTAAAACATTTATTTCGGTCTCATCCTGTCAAGACAGGTCATTCATACAGAATTGCGAGAGACATAAAAAGAAAACAAGTATACTGAAAGAAAACAGCACATTATATGACTATATATATGGCTAATGCAATGAGTGAAAGCATGCAAATGGTAAGATGATATGATAATTGGATGAACGATAAAGATGTACGGATGAAACAGTGAGATGAAACAGTGAGAGAAAAAAATTAAATTATTTTTAAAATTATAATTATGTTATATCCACAGTATATGCAACTAAAAACGTTCATTTATGGTAAGATTTCTCCTTATAGTTAAAACTGCATTGCAGGTTTTGTCATATTTATATGTAATATCATTGTTGGTAAAAATAAAATGATTTTTTTCTGAATCATTCAGTGACATAAAAGTGTTGTTAATATATAAAGCATGCTTAAACCTCGCTCTAGTATGAGATATTCTATATTTATGAGATATACATTGTGTCACTGGCAAGGGATTTTGTTTAAAAAATAGCAAAAAAAACATGTTTGGACTAATGGCCAGCACTTCTATAATACCTGATGAAGCCCAACCCCAGTACACATAGTGACATGGTCCGGGGTCGGGCTTCACTTGAGTGCTACCCCAAGGTCATGGCAAGGTCATTTCAAGGTCACAGCAAGGTCAAATCAGCTGAAAATAGATGAAAATAACTTATTTTTGTTGTTTGTCCTCTAATTGTGTCCACTTAAGATGTCTATGATGGTACAAACCGACTTAGAATTCAACACAGAGTTACACCGAACACATTTCAAGACATTACAGGGGTTTTATAGGGGTTGGAAGGGTATTAATCCCATCAAATCTCCCTTATGTCAGCCCTGTCTGATGTGATAGAAATTGACAAAATAACAGGCAGATTGTCATGTTTCAACTAATCGTCAAATATAGGCCTACCATTAGAGTTGATGGAGCACAACACAAGCAGATCTACACATGGCGACATGCTTCCGAATTGGGTTTCATAGAGGTGTTTGTAAGGTCATGAAAAGGTCATCTCAAGGTCACAGCAAGGTCAAATTAGATCATAATCGGTGAAATAGCTTTTTTTGTTGTTTTCCCTCCAGTTCTATTTACTTCAGATGTCTATGGTGGCTAAAACCCACTTAGCCAACATTGAACTACCCAACACAGATTACAGGGGTTGTTTTATAGGCTCTGGAGGGGTATTACATTGTCCACCTATCAAATCACCCTTATGTCAGCCCTGTCTGATATCGTACAAATCTACAAAATAACAGGCAGATTATCGTGCTTCGACTCTTCACAGAATATTCCATGGAGATTATGAAACACAACCCAAGCAGAGCTATATGGCGACATGCTTTGAGGTTGGGCTTCATATGGGTATTATTCCAAGATCATTACAAGGTCGTCTGAAGGTCACATCAAGGTCAAAACAGCTAAAAATGGTTGAAAATAACTTTCTTTTCTCAATTACATTGACTTGAGATGTCTAAGATGGTTGAAACCCAGATAAACCTCAACACAGCTACACAACACATGTACATAACACATATGCATCAAACACATCTCAAAAGATTACAGGGGTGAAAGGGATAATACCCCATCAAATCTCCCTAATGGTACCCCTGTCTGACGAAATGGATCAAACCGGCAGATAATCAGTTTTCGACCAATCGTCAGCACTTTCATTACACCTATTAATTGATGCCCAGCCCAAGTACACAGTCATTGTGATATGATTTTGGGTTAGGCTACCTAGGGGTGTTATCCCAAGCATAGATATTTTCTATATCTCTGATCCCAAGGTCATGGCAAGGTTATCTCAAGGGCACAAAAATCAAGATGGTCGTCCAAAAATGCTAAATGGCCAGAAGACAACAGAGACGGCCATAATATTGGAATATTTTGTTTCCCAAAGCTAATATTTGCTTTTCTGCATATATTTTACAGGTTTATATGAAACCAGACAATATAAATAGTTATTTGGTGAATTATTTTACAGTACTTTATATCTCAAGTAAATATACAAAAATATCTCAAGTTATTGAAAAATTAGAAGTTGAAAATGGCTGCTGGTGCCAAATAATCCAATTTCATGGAACATTTTATGCAAGTTTACCAATTGACGTCAACATTCCCACAAAATTTAAACATAAATATATAGCCTATGCCATAAATCTATGCTAATAAACTAATAAATGATATCCCACAAATGTGAATTGTCAAGTAGTATATTGCTTTCAAGAAACCAATGTTCAAGATGTATACTCAAAAATGCAAAATGAAGGCCACACAACAAAAATGGCCACCATGAGTACGAATTCACAATGAGGGCAACATCCAGGCCAACATATACCAAGAACAAAAAAAAACATGTAAATAAACTCATATTTAACAATACACATTAATGTACATTCATCTTAATGTATGTTAATCAGACATGGGACATACACAAATAAACAGGAAACCAATATAGAGCTACATAGACTGAGATTAGGTAGGTTTACTGCTACATATCTAGGCTAGATGCTGTTACTAGGCCCTACATATTTAGTCCCAAAAGCTGGGTTCTGGCTCACACTCACTAGCTATAAATAACAAAACATGAGAAGAAACATCTCAAAGTGTGTTTAAAAAAGAAAAATTGATAGAATAACGTCACTTTATAATATTGCGAAAATGTAATTGCAAATGATAGGATTTCAAGATTGACCAGGTTTCATGACTTCCGGAATGGACGATATTACAAGTAAATCAGAATAAAACTATTAGTCTTATTAACAATATCGCAAATATAGAATATTTTAATTATAATATTACATTTTAACTATTTACAAACTTTGGGTATTATTTTAGTCTAGATCTACATAATATTTGGAAATTACGTGAGCATTTCAAGGCCAGCTGAAATAATTTCAGCTCAGAATCTGGCATGGCCACGTTTTGTTTCGAATTAGGCCCTACTTATAAATTCTTCATTTTGGGGTAAATAAAATCAAAATTCAGATCCGATGCCTCTTATTATCCATTTTATTATTGTAACAATGTATTTGAGCCATTGACTTCCAAAATACTGGAACTTAAAAAGGGTCATACTAAAGTAGGCCTATGTTAGGCCATCCGAAATATCGGATTTAGCCAAGAATCAGCCCTAACGAAATATCGGATTTAACCAGAGCGAGGGTTAAACAGTTTATCTCGGACACAATTGAACATCGAACAATAAAGAAGCACATCGCCGCCTCGGAGCTAAAGGATCCTATCTGACACTCGTTAGAGTGGCAGATAGGATCCTTTAGCTCCGAGGCGACGACATGTATTTCATCTTCTACCACATCTGAGCAGAGATGACAAAAACGTTTATTTGCGGATATACCATAATATCTTCCAATTTCTATATTAATCGGTGCAATACCGCATCGAAATTTTGCCATCGCACTGCGTAACCGTGGTGATTTATTATGAAGATACTTTTCAGTGAAGTAATTAGATTTGAAAATTCGATAGGGTCCTAACTTATTTTTACCATTTCCACGTATAGCCTCTTCTCTCTCCAAGTTATTTTTCCACTTAAATATATGTTTTGCCATTGCCTCCTCTTTTAGAAAATGTTGACGCTCTCTGCCACTATATAAATTTGAAAATAATATGACTTCCGTGTATACCCCTGTATACTCTTGTCTATGATACCCCTGTATATGATACCCCTGTATATGATACCCCTGTATATGATACCCCTGGATATGATACCCCTGTATATGATACCCCTGTATATGATACCCCTGGATATGATACTCCTGTATATGATACCCCTGTATATGATACCCCTGTATATTATACCCCTGTATATTATACCCCTATATATGATACCCCTGTATATGATACCCCTGTATATAATACCCCCATATATAATACCCCTGTACTTGATACCCCTGTATATTATACCCCTGTATATGAAGAGTATATATATGTATATATGTCTGCGACGCTGGCTCAACATTAAAACAACGTCTCATATCATGGGGGCTGGCGTCACAGTACCAGGTACCCGGCAAACACGAGACGTTGACCAAATGGTGGTTTAATGTTGGCCAAACATTTCGTCAGCGTCTCGTGTTCGTTGGGGATGTAGAATGGTCGACATGACCCAGAAAACGAAAGAAGTTAACCTAATGCTGGCTTAACGTTGGCCACCAACTGCGATGCTGGCCCAACATTGAATCAACACAGTGTGAGCGGCAGGTTATCAGGGAGGATGGATATATACACCCCTCACACCCCCTACATCTACCCTCTGTATCCTCGATCACTAATTTACAAACTGTAAATGGATCCAGATGAGGCAGTTTTAGATTAATCATATGGTGAATATTGTTAGGCCTATATTGGTTGAATAATATTTTCTGCTAAAATTAATTGATAACCGTTTGTTTTTTTATCTTTAAAATGTAGAATGTGGTTATTATTTTTCCTGCGTTAATGACGGTCTGTAGGGTGTAGAATCTGAATAAGAGGCCCCGGGAGGGCATAGAACCCAGTAGGGCAGACGAGCCGAGAAGGCGGGGCTGAGTCTATTCTAACCACAATATTACCCGCCATAACTCACCCACATGTCATCTGGGATCTTAGCAACCCAACCGCCATTTTAATTGCTTCCACGCAGGCTCGAACAGGAGTTAACAGGCGCCGAAAGAAGTGTAAATTCTCCAGTTCAATCTGTGTTGATCGCTCTACCGCTACAGATCGCGGCTTGATCGCCCGCGGACATTATAAGCCAACGAATCCTAACAATCCGTGTGGCTAGAAAATAAATTATTTATCTTCTCGAGGGAAATGTTTCGTCATTTACTGGCACTGTATCCGTATTTGACGACTTAGCCACGTTCACTGACAGCAAGGAAAGCTTTCTATATTCCTTGCTGACAGTCATCTCTTACCCACCACTACTTGCAGTTATCTACTTTCCCAAACGTACATAATATGTTGGCCAAGTTATGATTCAATGTTCGTGACGCTGTAACAACATTAAGTCATAACAGGGCCACATGTTTTTGCTGGGTCAATTGATCACTCTCACAACTTGACTCATATAGGCTGTCTTTAACAGCTCTTGAGCTCGGTCCTCTGAAGATTAGGCGATATAAAAGTCTTCCCAATAAACAGAAGCTGTTCAACTAATACTGGTTTATTGTTGGACTACCGGGGCCAGCATTAAACCAGCATTGGTTCAACGTTCTGTGAAAATTGTTGTTGTGAACATATTTATTTAACGAGGATTTACAAATAGCGACAAAGCTAAAGACAGTGTCTCCTCAGGCACTGACTTTAAAATTGTTTGATAGCTTGATTGCTTGATTGCTTCCTTGATTGCTTGCTTGCTTGATTGATTGATTGATTGATTGATTGATTGATTGATTGATTGATTGATTGATTGATTTATTGATTGATTGATTGATTGATTGATTGATTGCTTGATTGATTGTTTGATTGATTGATTGATTGATTGATTGATTGATTGATTGATTGATTGATTGATTGATTGATTGATTGATTGATTGATTGATTGATTGATTGATTGATTGATTGATTGATTGATTGATTGATTGATTGATTGATTGATTGATTGATTGATCCGATCGGGGGGAGTCCGTCTTCAGACCATTATAATATTTCAAATAGAGCATTGTTAACACATTTATATTGATGCGACCGTCTTCATACTGCATTGACTTAAAATATACCCACGTAAATTTTGAATTTATTTCAATATATTTATTTTATTCTTTTTTATTCTTTTATAGTTTGGAATTATTCCAAACGATATTCCTGACTCCATATCATTCTCGAACTCTAGTGGCAAGAAAATTAAATCTACTAATATTTTATTTTCATTGAGCATTAATTCAATCTATAAATCGCTGGTGCAAAAAGTGATATTCAATATTTTCCCAACTAGGCCTATCACACTTTTTGACTTGACTCGGAAAGGTTTTCATTCATTTTATTTTGGTGAACATAACATATAAGCCTATATAAATATGTTTCTCCATCTAATGGAATACCATTTGGTAGACTTATAATAGACAGGTGTTAATGTCTTTATGAAAGAAAATACACATATTATTATTTCTACTTTTGTTCAACGAACGCCATCCTTCTATAATATAGACTCTGAGAATCCATTACAATACAAGAACATGTCACAATCACTATCTCTCTAAACAGAAAAGATCATCCAACACCAGCTGACACGAGACGTCAGCCTGATATTGATCAATGTTTGTTCACCGTCTACGACGCTGACCCAACATTGATCAAACATTATGTGAATTTAGTGTTGGATTTTTTTACTGTTCAGAGTGATGGACTGAAAAAGATAGTTCTTTGAGTGGTGGTGGACTGCGGGGTTTAGAGGGTGCCAGGGCTGAGTGGTGGTAGACTGCGGGGTTTAGAGGGTGCCAGGGCTGAGTGGTGGTGGACTGCGGGGCTTAGAGGGTGCCAGGGCTGAGTGGTGGTGGACTGCGGGGTTTAGAGGGTGCCAGGGCTGAGTGGTGGTGGACTGCGGGGTTTAGAGGGTGCCAGGGCTGAGTGGTGGTTGGGAAGGGCCGCCCTATAATCAGGTAACACTAGGAATCCCAGAGGAGCGAGCGCACGGAATATGCATGCGGGTGAGGTCTATAGGCCGCACATCTATACAGACCACATGCGTCCAGTCTGGACAACACGCACCCAACACCGGATAAACTCTGGACAACTTCTATCATCTAGAAAACACGAGGAGGCCGATACGAAGATGGTGTAATAATACTAACAGAGGGTAAGCCCAATGAGCATTCACCCATCTTTCTTAGGGCCCTCAGACCATTTAATATACAAAATGCAGGTATTGAATACAAACAGAAAATATGTACAAAGTCATTGCAACGTTATGCAAATGCGGATAATTATGACAAACGAAATACAATAAAATAATATATTTACGATACTTCTTGTTTATATACGTTACATTGTCTACAACCCTGGCCCAACATTAAACCAGCACTGGGTGAATGCTTCGTCCGCCCAGCAAACACGATCATTGATCCAATGATAGTTTAATGTTGGTCCAGCGTCGCAGACGGTGGGCCAACATTGAACGAACATTGGGTCAATGTATCGTGTTTGTTGCGCGTAATGTTAGTGATTTTGTGACGGCATCACTGTGAAGTAGCCGGCAGGTCCCAGCAAACACGAGACGTTGAAACAATGTTGATTTAATGATGGTCCAACATCAAATAAGCATTGCATCAAAGTCTCGTGTTTGCCGGGTTGAAGGAGGGGGGCATACAGACCAGGATTGTTGGGCATATCCCATGAGACGGTCAGCACATGCTGGTAAGATGCTGGGCCAGCGTCGTAAACATCACGCCATCACTGGGTCACGGTCTGATGGGGTCAGGGGAGCCCCAGTGGCTGAAACAGGTTTTAGCCACAGATTGACCGCGTACAAAATCGTTGGACATTTCTTTGGACTGTCATATCTATATATATCGAGGCATAATGAGGTCGAAAATTGTTTTTTTTAGAAGCAGTAACATTTCAGTTCCATGCCCGCATGCTCAGCTCAGAGGTCGCACAGTCATTAAAAAGTTATGGACATTTTTCGGACCTAGGGGTCGACATCACTCTAAGTCACCGCCATGTTGCATTTTTCGGGTAAAGCAAATCAATCCAAGGCCTCGGACACGGCTAGGGTCAGGGGGTGTACGCAGCTGTACATGGTGATGACGTCATCCCGTGCACGCTGTGTCCAGTGATGCCGTCAACATAAATCAAACCAGCGACCAGAAGAAACACGACACATTCGACCAATGTTGTCCTAATGCTAACCAGCATTAAACCAACATCTCTGAGAAGAGGAATCAAGGGGACCTGATCTATGCACGCAATCTATGCCTGTGAAATCATGGCTCATGTTACATTCCGCCAACCAAACAAAAATATTATACTGTACAAAATAATGATCATGATATCATCAAAGTCATTATTGTGTACATTATGGTATATTTTGTGTTAGGTTTGATGAGATTATAATTGGGTGATATTATTATTACCCTCCTAAATCATATTATTCTTATCCAATTGTATCCTACTGAAATTGTTATTGTCATATAAATATTAAAGGCCCATTCCCAAGTGCCTTAAACTTAAAAAGTTTCAAAGTTTAAAATTGTGTTATTTAGGCTTTTATCATCGTAAATCTATATTATCTTTTTCCATCCTCCATTTGAAAGAGATATGTACCTGTGTAAGTGTGTATTTCGGAATGTTCATTCTATTTGGGACAACCATCCCACTAATAGTTCGATTGCGATTGAGCATAAAACCTGCCTGCTGAGGGTATAGATGAAGGGTCGGTTGTTGACTTGTTTTTTTCTTGGGAAAGGTCAACACTGAGGAAAATACGTTCCGTTTTTGTCACTTCACCAGCCACGAATATCCCATGTATATTACCTGCGTATTTTGGCGATGTTCACGATGTCCTGCAAAGTCATGTAAAAAATGTCAATTGGTCAAATTTAGATGTGTTGAGCCTTCGTGTTTGGAAATGTGAGGCCTTTGGGAAAGCGCTGCAACGTCTTCGACGATGTGATACATCTGGGACCTTTAATACTTATTCTAATACGAGTTAGGAACTTTTTGGCATAGATTACGGCTAGTAAATTATAAAAAAAGGAAGGAAATAATCAAATCGTTGACTCGATGGCACTTTCCTGTCAAACATGGCAACCCGATTAAAAAACAGGTGGACCTAAAAGACAAAAATGTAATGACCGACATTTTGTCATATCTCGTCTTTTTTGAAACCTGATTACGTTGCCAACGGATGTTTCTAAAAGTTGTAATCTATCAGAATGTTGCCTTCACTCATTCAAACACTCAGAAAGATATTAACAGAGGTAAAACAAAAACATGCCATTTGTCTGGGTATGGGCCTTTAAAATGTAGACCTATAGAATGTTTTGATAGATCTGGATGTCACGTGATGATAGGCTACTTCTACGTTTATTTGTCGATTTTCCGTTATAGCTCACAACGACTTGGTCCTAATGATAGGAGTTCAGTTGTCTCGTTTGGTGATCATAGTTAGTAACAATAACATATACATCGCGAAGTACCTATCTCCGCAGGACTCGAGACGACTTATCTATTAACCCTTGGAGTTCCATGATATACGGTTTTAGGAAAGTTTCAAACGAAGTTAAAAGATAAATTAGTTTGTTTTCGTCAAATAACTATTTAGGTCATGTTTTTTTTGCATAAAATAATATTTTTCGTCATTTAAGGCTGGAAATCGAGCAACAGGAACCCTTGTTCTGCTAGGACCGTATATAGCAGGAACCCTTGTCTTTTTAGGACCAACAGATTCAAACCACATCAAATACCACTTTAATTGATAGTGTGATCAATACCCAGTTAGCAAAATAACACACTTTTGTAGATGTATTTATTTCATACAGATAAATATAAATCAATATATTTCGTAATTTAAATATGGAAATCGCGTCGTCAATAATTTCTACTGATGTAAATAATTCCTACTGATTTAAATACTACCAACTGATTTTTGCGGAACGACAAGTTTTAATAATATTTTTGTAAAAAATATTGCGTCACATTTTTATATTTGAGGGGTGCTATGAAACCATAATTATATGTGACTGGTATCTAAGGGGTTGACGTATTGGCAGCAAACACAATACATCTATTCAACGCTGAGATAATGATGGGCCAGCGTAGCAGATGGTGGGCCACAACTAGCCCAGCATTGGTTTAGAGTATCAGGTTGTCAGGATTATGTGATATACGCCTGAACGCGGAGGAATAAAAACAGGGCGGCGGGTGATTTGTCATCCCGTCATGCCGTCAGGGAGAGACACGCCCTCCTGGTGTCCGGTGAGATGACTAGACAGTGGACAATAACTGACCAGTACAGACAATAACTGACCAGTACAGACAATAACTGACCAGTACAGACAATAACTGATCAGCACAGACAATAACTGACCAGTACAGACAATAACTGACCAGACAGACAATAACTGACCATTACAAATAATAACTGACCAGTAGACACAATAACTGACCAGTACAGACAATAACTGACCAGTACAGACAATAACTGACCAGTACAGACAACAACTGACCAGTACAGACAATAACTGACCAGTACAGACAATAACTGACCAGTACAGACAATAACTGACCAGCACAGACAATAACTGACCAGTACAGATAATAACTGACCAGACAGTAGACAATAACTGACCAGTACAGACAATAACTTACTAGTACAGACAATAACTTACTAGTACAGACAATAACTGACCAGTACAGACAATAACTGACCAGACAGACAATAACTGACCAGTACAAAAAATAACTGACCAGACAGACAATAACTGACCAGTACAGACAATAACTGACCAGACAGACGATAACTGACCAGTACAGACAATAACTGATCAGTACAGAGAATAACTGACCAGTACAGACAATAACTGACCAGTACAGAGAATAACTGACCAGACAGTAGACAATAACTGACCACTACAGACAATAACTGACTACTACAGACAATAACTGACCAGCACAGACAATAACTGACCAGACAGACACCAACTGACCAGACAGACAATAACTGACCAGTACAGACAATAACTGACCAGACAGACGATAACTGACCAGTACAGACAATAAATGACCAGTACAGACAATAACTGACCAGCACAGACAATAACTGACCAGACAGACACTAACTGGCCAGACAGACAATAACTGACAAGTACAGACAATAACTGACCAGTACAGACGATAACTGACCAGTACAGACAATAACTGACCAGACAGACGATAACTGACCAGTACAAAAATAACTGATCAGTACAGACAATAATTGACCAGTACAGACAATAACTGACCAGTATAGACAATAACTGACCAGCACAAACAATAACTGACCAGGCAGCCAATAACTGACCAGTACAGAGAATAACTGACCAGACAGTAGACAATAACTGACCAGTACAGACAATAACTTACTAGTACAGACAATAACTGACCAGTACAGACAATAACTGACCAGACAGACAATAACTGACCATTACAGACAATAACTGACCAGACAGTAGACAATAACTGACCAGTACAGACAATAACTGACCAGTACAGACTATACCTGACCAGTACAGACAATAACTGACCAGACAGACGATAACTGACCAGTACAAAAATAACTGATCAGTACAGACAATAACCGACCAGTACAGACAATAACTGACCAGTATAGACAATAACTGACCAGCACAGACAATAACTGACCAGACAGCCAATAACTGACCAGTACAGAGAATAACTGACCAGACAGTAGACAATAACTGACCAGTACAGACAATAACTTACTAGTACAGACAATAACTGACCAGTACAGACAATAACTGACCAGACAGACAATAACTGACCATTACAGACAATAACTGACCAGTACAGACAATACCTGACCAGTACAGACAATAACTGACCAGTAGACACAATAACTGACCAGTACAGAGAATAACTGACCAGACAGTAGACAATAACTGACCAGTACAGACAATAACTGACCAGTACAGACAATACCTGACCAGTACAGACAATAACTGACCAGTAGACACAATAACTGACCAGTACAGACAATAACTGACCAGTACAGACAATACCTGACCAGTACAGACAATAACTGACCAGTAGACACAATAACTGACCAGTACAGACAATAACTGACCAGACAGTAGACAATAACTGACCAGTACAGACAAAAACTGACCAGTGCAGACAATAACTGACCAGTACAGACAATAACTGACCAGTAGAAACAATAACTGACCAGACAGACAATAACTGACCAGTACAGACAATAACTGACCAGCACAGACAATAACTGACCAGTACATACAATAACAGACCATTACAGACAATAACTGACCAGTACAGACAAGAAAGGACCAGTATAGACAATAACTGACCAGTACAGACAATAACAGACCAGTACAGACGATAACTGACCAGTACAGACAATAACTGACCAGACAGACGATAACTGACCAGTACAAAAATAACTGATCAGAACAGACAATAACTGACCAGTACAGACAATAACTGACCAGTATAGACAATAACTGACCAGCACAGACAATAACTGACCAGACAGCCAATAACTGACCAGTACAGAGAATAACTGACCAGAGAGTAGACAATAACTGACCAGACAGTAGACAATAACTGACCAGTACAGACAATAACTGACCAGTACAGACAATAACTGACCAGTACAGACAATAACTGACCAGACAGTAGACCATAACTGACCAGTACAGACAATAACTGACCAGTACAGACAAAAACTGACCATTACAGACAATAACTGACCAGTACAGACAATAACTGACCAATACAGACAATAACTGACCAGTACAGACAATAACGGACCCGTACAGACAATAACTGACCAGTACAGACAATAACTGACCAGTACAGACAATAACTGACTAGTACAGACAATAACTGACCAGACAGTAGACAATAACTGACCAGACAGTAGACAATAACTGACTAGTACAGACAATAACTGACCAGACAGTAGACAATAACTGACCAGTACACACAATAACTGACCAGTACAGACAATAACTGACCAGACAGTAGACAATAACTGACCAGTACAGACAATAACTGACCAGTACAGACAATAACTGACCAGTACAGACAATAACTGACCAGACAGTAGACCATAACTGACCAGTACAGACAATAACTGACCAGTACAGACAAAAACTGACCATTACAGACAATAACTGACCAGTACAGACAATAACTGACCATTACAGACAAAAACTGACCATTACAGACAATAACTGACCAGTACAGACAATAACTGACCATTACAGACAATAACTGACCATTACAGACAATAACTGACCAGTACAGGCAATAACTGACTAGTACAGACAATAACTGACCAGACAGTAGACAATAACTGACTAGTACAGACAATAACTGACCAGACAGTAGACAATAACTGACCAGTACACACAATAACTGACCAGTACAGACAATAACTGACCAGACAGTAGACAATAACTGACCAGTACAGCCAATAACTGACCAGTACAGACAATAACTGACCAGTACAGACAATAACTGACCAGTACAGACAATAACTGACCAGTACAGACAAGAAAGGACCAGTATAGACAATAACTGACCAGTACAGACAATAACTGACCAGTACAGACAATAACTGACCTTTAGAGACAATAACTGACCAGTACCGACAATATCTGACCAGACATTAGACAATAACTGACCAGTACAGACAATAACTGACCAGACTGTAGACAATAACTGACTAGTACAGCCAATAACTGACCTTTACAGTCAATAACTGACCAGTACCGACAATATCTGACCAGACATTAGACAATAACTGACCAGTACAGACAATAACTGACCAGTACAGACGATAACTGACCAGACAGTAGACAATAACTGACTAGTACAGCCAATAACTGACCAGTACAGACAATAATTGACCAGACAGTGAAGACAATAACCTGATAACTGGCCAGACAATAACTGACCAGATAATATAGACGATAAGAGGGACGTGGCCCAATAGTTAGAGCGTAGCCTTTTGCAATAAGCTGCTGCATGTCCTGCGAGTTCAAGTCTCGCTTGATGCAGAATTTGCAGAGAATTATCATGGTTCTCCCCTCTCAACGCTGGTACATTCTTGTATCAATGTTGTGTCCTTATATTGGGCAAGGCAATAAACGTCACGTGTTTCACTTCACTCAGGTGTAAATGAGTACATGGTAGGTCATTGTTGTACGACAAGTTACTAGCGGCAAATAGTTGGGGATTTGAAATGGTACATGAATGAACAGCTCCAATGACCATGGATAATATGATGTAAGGCGCCATGAGCAGCCCTAGGCTGGATATGTGCGCCATATAATTACTCAAATTATTATTATCTATCATTATAAATGAGCAAAAAGTACAGACAATAATTGACCAAACAGTACAGACAATAACTGACGGATATTTTCATGTCATAATATTTACGGACTGTTTTTATATTTTGTTATTTCTACTGATAGTTGAAAACATATTTTACAAATAAAATGACAAGATTCGTTGAGCTGAGTGAGAGGATCTTGGCATTCAGCTACACTAATGTGATATCAAAATCATAAAAAAACTTATTTCAAAAATCCTTAGAATTGACGAAAAATAAAAGCCGTTCGCGGACGAAATGACGAAAAAAAACCGTTTGCAGATTTTAGAGGAAAAATAAAAGCCGTTCGCAGATTTTGAACAACGAAAACATCCACAGAAAACGTATCTGATCCGTAGAATGGGTAAGCCTGATACACAATTTCTAAAACCAAAATGATGAAACTAGCGCCTCATGCGGCTGAGACCATCGGTTTCAAGCCAGTTATAAACTGGCACTGAAATATTCAGATAATGAGGACGAGTAAACATTATAACATTATACTACGTCGGCTCAACGTCTTCAACGCTGCATGTATTTTATACCGATGTTTTGTGTTCACTGGGAAGTATTTGATATGATTCAATTTGGAAATCCGTAGAATGGACAAGCTTGGTGTTGTTGTCCAGAAGGCGTGTTGTTGTGAGTGGGAGGGGGGGGGGGGGGGTGCGTTATGACAGATTACATGTCCACGTGAGCCTCGCTGGTTGCCATTACTCGCGCGGTGCTCGCTTTCATAATGACCAGTGGTCATCTCCTATTTCCCAGCCTAGTGGGCTGTGTCCACCAACAACACACCAACAACATGCGTTGTGTAAATGTTGGGCCAGCGTCGTAGACGGTGGCACAACATTAAAACAACACTATGTTTTCTGGGTACGTGACCGCTAAACAAATCCAATGTTGGTTTAATGCTGGGCCAGACGGGGCTCGAATTTCGAATCCTGTGTCTGGAGGGCAGTGTCAACTCACTCATCTCACCATCCTCGGGAGGTTCTCCAGGCCCAATTTAGCCTGTATGTGCACAAAAGTGGCCTAAAGCCCGATTTATTTCCTTTTTCAAACAGGTTTCGAATCAGATGGCCGGCCCCGCTTTCGAATCCCTGTCGAATCGGATGTTTGTCATTGGGGTTTCTGCATAATTATACAGTTCTCCAAACTGTTCAAGGCCTGAAGTGTACAGCGCTGTCTACGGTACCAGGTGCACTATAAAGGACCCTTAAAGTCATTCAATAAGTGTAGGGCATAGTCCAGACTTGGGGATTCCGTGTGTCGCGATTTTGCCATAGTTGTGAAGAAAGCGACTTAAAGCAATATTCACAATGCACGTTTCAAATCAAATGAAAAATCCACTGAAAAAATGTGTTTGTGATAGATGCTCAGTTGAAATCAAATAGCTCAATCTCAGATGTATATCCATTTTTTATAAATGAACATAATTTTTCGTCATCTAAAGCTGGAAATTGCGTTAGCAGTTCCAGCTTTAGATGACGAAAAATAGAAACAAAGAATTCAGCAGCGCGTACAAGGTTAATCCCCCATTATAACAGAATGCAAGCAGTCCTAGTGATCATCTTATCATGCCATATAGACCTGTAAAACCAAATACTACCGAGCTGCTGGTCCTAATGGAGGTCTCCTAAACCACCCAGTAAAAACTCACTTTCTCCTTTATCAACTCCACTTATTTTTTCATGATTGAATAACCAATTCTTCTCATCCCTCGACAAAAATAAAACCATGCACGTAAATACTCGGCGTCGCGTAATCACGGATTTAGTTTATAACTTTACCAATAGACGGACTGAAGGAGATGACAATGGTTTTGAAACGGGAAAATACAAATAATTATTTACCTCCGCTTCCAATAAAAAAAACACCGTTGAAATAGTCAGACAACCCGTTTGGGAAAGTGAAGTATTAAACTTTATTGAACATTGTTTGCATTTTAACCAAAAATGGATGACAGGCTACGGCACCTGAGGAAGTGTTATGTGTAAGTTGTGAGATCAGCCTTTTGATCAAAACGATTGAGCAATTTTCATGATTATAATCATCGTTATTAATACTTGTTCAGATGGCATTAACATTTCCAGCGCGGGGACTGACTTTATAGTAAGTAAGTCAATTATTAAGCAATAGGCCTGTGACCCTTGTGCAAGAATCTGAAGAATTAGAATCTAACGTCTATAGACATCAGATTCTGACGTCTTAAGTCGATCACCGCACTGAAAAGAGTAATATATTTCTAATGGCCGTAGACCCATGAAGGTATTCAAATGAAGTGGGAAGAGCTAATTAAGACATTTATGATGATTTCAAATTAATAAAAAACCCTTTGCTCTTTTGGTTTGTGTAAAAATATTTCAGCGCTTCAAGGGTTAGCTGTCAGCTTAACATAACCATTATGCCACCAGCCCGTATATAAGTTTAACCATTCTGCCACCAGCCCGTATATAAGTTCAACCATTATGCCACCAGCCCGTATATCAGTTAAACCATTATGCCACCAGCCCGTATATAAGTTTAACCATTATGCAACCAGCCCGTATATAAGTTTAACCATTATGCTACCAGCCCGTATATAAGTTTAACCATTATGCTACCAGACCGTATATAAGTTTAACCATTATGCCACCAGCCCGTATATAAGTTTAACCATTACGCTACCAGCCCGTATAGTAGTTTAACCATTATGCTACCAGCCCGTATATAAGCTTAACCATTATGCTACCAGACCGTATATAAGTTTAACCATTATGCCACTAGCCCGTATATAAGTTTAACCATTATGCTACCAGCCCGTATAGTAGTTTAACCATTATGCCACCAGCCCTTATATAAGTTTAACCATTATGCTACCAGTCCGTATATAAGTTTAACCATTATGCCACCAGCCCGTATATAAGTTTAACCATTATGCCACCAGCCCGTATATAAGTTTAACCATTATGATTCCAGCCCGTATATAAGTTTAACCATTATGCTACCAGCCCGTATAGAAGTTTAACCATTATGCTACCAGCCCGTATATAAGTTTAACCATTATGCCACCAGCCCGTATATAAGTTTAACCATTATGCTACCAGCCCGTATATAAGTTTAACCATTATGCTACCAGACCGTATATAAGTTTAACCATTATGCCACCAGCCCGTATATAAGTTTAACCATTATGCTACCAGCCCGTATAGTAGTTTAACCATTATGCCACCAGCCCTTATATAAGTTTAACCATTATGCTACCAGCCCGTATATAAGTTTAACCATTATGCCACCAGCCCGTATATAAGTTTAACCATTATGCTTCCAGCCCGTATATAAGTTTAACCATTATGCTACCAGCCCGTATAGTAGTTTAACCATTATGCTACCAGCCCGTATATAAGTTTAACCATTATGCCACCAGCCCGTATATAAGTTTAACCATTATGCTACCAGCCCGTATATAAGTTTAACATTATGGCACCAGCCCGTATATAAGTTTAACCATTATGCCACCAGCCCGTATATAAGTTTAACCATTATGCTTCCAGTCCGTATATAAGTTTAACCATAATGCTACCAGCCCGTATATAAGTTTAATCATTATGCCACCAGCCCGTATAGAAGTTTAACCATTATGCCACCAGCCCGTATATAAGTTTAACCATTATGCTTCCAGCCCGTATATAAGTTTAACCATTATGCTACGAGCCCGTATATAAGTTTATCCATTATGCCACCAGCCCGTATATAAGTTTAACCATTATGCTACCAGCCCGTATATAAGTTTAACCATTATGCTACCAGCCCGTATATAAGTTTAACCATTATGCTACCAGCCCGTATATACGTTTAACCATTATGCCACCAGCCCGTATATAAGTTTAACCATTATGCTACCAGCCCGTATATAAGTTTAACCATTATGCTACCAGCCCGTATATACGTTTAACCATTATGCCACCAGCCCGTATATAAGTTTAACCATTATGCTACCAGCCCGTATATAAGTTTAACCATTATGCCACCAGCCCGTATATAAGTTTAACCATTATGCTACCAGCCCGTATATAAGTTTAACCATTATGCCACCAGCCCGTATATAAGTTTAACCATTATGCTACCAGCCCGTATATAAGTTTAACCATTATGCCACCAGCCCGTATATAAGTTTAACCATTATGCCACCAGCCGGTATAGAAATTTAACCATTATGCCACTAGTCCGTATATAAGTTTAACAATTATGCCACCAGCCCGTATATAAGTTTAACCATTATGCTTCCAGCCCGTATATAAGTTTAACCATTATGCTACCAGCCCGTATAGTAGTTTAACCATTATGCTACCAGCCCGTATATAAGTTTAACCATTATGCCACCAGCCCGTATATAAGTTTAACCATTCTGCCACCAGCCCGTATATAAGTTTAACCATTATGCTACCATCCCGTATATAAGTTTAATCATTATGCTACCAACCCGTATAGTAGTTTAACCATTACGCTACCAGCCCGTATATAAGTTTAACCATTATGCCACCAGCCCGTATATAAGTTTAACCATTATGCCACCAGCCCGTTTATAAGTTTAACCATTATGCTACCAGCCCGTATAGAAGTTTAACCATTATGCCACCAGCCCGTATATAAGTTTAACCATTATGCAACCAGCCCGTATATAAGTTTTAACATCAAGGTACCAGCCCGTATAATTTTAACTATTATGCTACCGGCCAATATATATAAGTTTAACTATTAAGCTACCAGGCCCGTATATATTTTTAACTAGTAAGCTACCAGGCCCTTAATTTTATATTAGTTTTAACATTGTGCCACCAGCCCGTATATATCAGGTTTAAAATTATGCCACCAGGCCGTATATATGAGGTTAAACATTATGCCACCAGGCCCGTATATATGAGGTTTAACATTATGCTACCAAGCCGTATATATCAGGTTTGACATCATGTCACCAGGCCGTATATATGAGGTTTAACATTATACCACCAGGCCGTATATATGAGGTTTAACATTATGCCACCAGGCCGTATATCTGAGGTTTAACATTATGCCACCAGGCCGTATATATGAGGTTTAACATTATACCACCAGGCCGTATATATGAGGTTTAACATTATGCAACCAGTCCGTATATATGAGGTTTAACATTATACCACCAGGCCGTATATATGAGGTTTAACATTATGCCACCAGGCCGTATATATGAAGTTTAACATTATGCCACCAGGCCGTATATATGAGGTTTAACATTATGCCACCAGGCCCGTATTATGCCACCAGACCCATATATATGAGGTTTAACATTATGCTACTAGGCCCGTACATATGAGGTTTAACATTATGCCACCAGACCCGTATATATGAGGTTTAACATTATGCCACCAGTCCGTATATATGAGGCTTAACATTATGAAACCAGGCCCGTATATATGAGGTTTACCATTATGCTACCAGGCCTGTATTATGAGGTTTAACATTATGCCACCAGGCCCGTATATATGAGGTTTAACATTATGCTACCAAGCCCGTATATATGAGGTTTAACATTATACCACCAGGCCGTATATATGAGGCTTAACATTATGCCACCAGGCCGTATATATGAGGTTTAACATTATGCCACCAGGCCGTATATATGAAGTTTAACATTATGCCACCAGGCCGTATATATGAAGTTTAACATTATGCCACCAGGCCGTATATATGATGTTTAACATTATGCTACCAAGCCCGTATATATGAGGTTTAACATTATGCCACCAGACCCATATATATGAGGTTTAACATTATGCTACTAGACCCGTATATATGAGGTTTAACATTATGCCACCAGACCCGTATATATGAGGTTTAACATTATGCCACCAGTCCGTATATATGAGGCTTGACATTATGAAACCAGGCCCGTATATATGAGGTTTACCATTATGCTACCAGGCCTGTATTATGAGGTTTAACATTATGCCACTAGGCCGTATATATGAGGTTTAACATTATGCCACCAGGCCCGTATATATGAGGTTTAACATTATGCTACCAAGCCCGTATATATGAGGTTTAACATTATGCCACCAGACCCGTATATATGAGGTTTAACATTATGCTACCAAGCCCGTATATCAAATAATTCATTTCAAGAGACGTTTATTTTTCACTATTTTTTTAAAGCTAGAAATGGCGTTAGCAATTCCCGCTTGAAACGAATGAAAAATAGAGACAAACAACGCCACATTATAATGGCTAAATAAAAAAAAAGGATTAGGAAATAGTAAATTATTAATAATAATGGTCGTCATAATACTAGTGGCAACAGAGAGATAATGAGCAAAGTGGATTCTCAGATGAGAAATGCCGAATAACTGAAAGTGAATCAATGATAATCATCCTCCTAATAATAATGGTTATCAATTTTTTATGATTTTCAAACCTGGTAGCGGTCAAGCCTGTAATAAGAGAGGTGTCGGAGAGTGACCATTGTCCAGCGAGGGAGAAACGCCACGGGGTGTAACTCACTGTCCAGCGATCACGAGAGCCGATGGGCCGATGGGGGGGGGGGTCTGATCACTGACCAGTGAGAGGGGGCGATGGGGGGATCACTGGCCAGTGACAGGGGAAGTGAGGAATCACTGACCAGTGCAACGAGGGTAGCGATGGAGGGGGACCGACCAGAGAAGCAAATACATCCAGGGATGGAAGCGAAGGGGGGGGGGAATTAATGACTAGTGAGTGAGAAAAAGGAAGGGGTACACCCGTCTGAACAATGGATGGTGTTAGGGGGAGTAACATGAAAAGTTTTAAGCAGATAATAGCGAAAATATTACGTATACTACAATCTATATTTTCCTAAAAATATGATGATATCTTTAATAAATCTATTACAATGAGATTAATTACTGTAGACGTAATATACAATAGCAGTGATAACATTTTGAACATAATGCATGGTATTGTACATAATAATAAACCAGGCATAGGGATGTAGGTATTATAATTATGATTTCACTGTCACTAATAAAATGCATCTAAATAAAGCGTGTCCGGCATAGCGCTAAACCTGTATGTATGGTATCATCCCAGTAAACACAAAACATTTGTATAACATTTATGCAATGTTGGTCCAACGTCGAATTGTCAAACGTTGTATAAATGTCAAACAAATGTTTTGTGTTTACTGGGATGGCAGTGTCTTTTTACATGGCTGAGACGTGGGGTGGAGATGATTAGGCGGGGATATACAGCGGTGTAACCGGATCAGGGCTATGTCCAGTCATCATGTGTGAGGGAAGAGAAAGGAGGAGGTGGGAAGGGAGATATGGAGGGATATATATATATCCACGTCTGTGTACTACTCTATCAGCACTGCCTACTCCAAAGTTAGGGGCCCTGGTGCTGTTGTTAAAGTTGCCTGCTTGGAAAGTCGGAGATCGCGGGTTCGAACCCCACTCTGGCCTTCAAGTTTCAAAGAAACGAAACGTTTCTTCTCCGCTTACTCGTAGTGATTCAATATTGTAGGGAACCTCCGTGACCGAGAGGTAGCGTGCTCTGCCTCAGACCGCCAATACTCGAATTTCTAATCCTGTGTCTGGAGGGCAGTGTCATCTCATTCATCCCACCATCCTCAGGATGTTCTCCTGACCCAGCTCGGCCTATATGTGTACAAAGGTGGCCTAAACCTCATTTATTTCGTTGCCTACAAAGGTGGCCTAAACCTCATTTATTTCGTTGCCTACTCCAAAAGCATTTAACGAGGGGCGTTGACTCAATTTTGTTTAAATGTTGTGCCAGCGTCGTAGACGATAGGCCAACGTTGAAACAGCTTCGAATTATAATGCCTTGTGTTTAATGGGAATGTTGCAAATATGAGGATTTTACATCTAGCCAAATTAAAGGCCCAAATCAATATTTCCTTAGCTTCACTTACAGTGTATATAAACAAAATTATTGCGCATGAACATTTTGAAAATAATACCATTACCATAAAATACCGTCTTTTTACGTCAGTATCTGATGTTCTGACGTATACAAAATTATGTGCACTCAGTCATGTAGATTAACCATAACCATAATTTATTCACAGTTTTGATGCTATGGATACAAATGATAAAATTCATAGAAATGATGTAGATTATAGAAACCCCCATTGTCTATCTAGTTAAGTTTATCGTTTTTTTCATTGATGCCGATCTATAATATCTAATACATCAACTCTGTAGTATGTATACACCGTTAGTAATCACCTAAAATAGTGTGCGAAAAGTTGTTTATCTGATCGAATACAGGACGACGGTAATCTCTGATACAGCTCGGAACAGTTCGAGCTCGTCTAAATTGTACCACTCTTCGTGGCAGATGTATTTTGGGCTATGCCGTTGGAGGCGCTGTTTGCTCATTCTGAATTCAGACCGGTGACAGTCGCTGATACTGTTTGGTGCGAGCTCGCCTTATTATTTGCTCTGTGTAATTTAGTATTGCTTTGTAATTTAAATAAAGTGTCATAATAAAGATTAATATTTTAATGCATTTTTGCATTAATAATATCGTTTTTACCAATGTTTTAGTCAAATATATAAGTTAGTGTTAGTTATGTAGGTTCATTAGTATGTAAACATAAGTGTCCAGACGTTCTACTTCAATGCTTTCCAGCGTGTGTTTTGGCTACTATGAATAATAACGTTATTTTATTTTATTTTTATGTTTATCTTTGATTATTATTTATCATGTATATATTTAAAAAAATGTATTTTTACACACAACAGTGCCGCCTAGCCTGATTTTAAATATTGTTATAATGTACGCATTTAAAAAATAACCTGTGATTTCATCAAACTAACCCTTTGTATGTACATATCCTGTTTATGACAAATAAGTCAGAGATTACTTGTTACTGTGTCAATATAATATCTGTTTGTCTGCATGTGTTTTGAATAGCTGTATTCAAGTATAATAACATAAAATAAAAGCTAAAACGCCATATAGTCATTGTGCAAATATATATCATCCAACGTTTATCCAAACTCGATGTTAATAAAGCTTATGGGCCTGATAATGTCTCCCTATATGTACTAAAAATGTGCGCCCATCAAATAACCCCATCACTGACAGTGTTTTTTTTTAATTTAAGCATGATGCTCTCACAAGTTTCAAATATGTTGATGTGTGCATATGTGTCATTAATTCATAAAAAAGGGGATCGTGACAATATTAAGGTTGTCCAGGGGAATTTACTCTGAAGTTCAAACCAATCAACTTGAGAATAATAAATGAAAACTCAAAGTCTCATCAGAATAACAATAACAATGTATTTACTCAAACAATTTCACTGTGATAGGTTCAGATTGACAAACTTCACAATTTCCTAGACAAACATTTTTAGTCACAAGAATAGATAAGACAACTGACATTAGTTCCAACACGGTCCCTCAGGATCCTTAAATGTCCTAAGGTGTAAATATACAAAATGGTAAATAATCGAAATGAAAGAATAATCAACAGGATAAAACGTCAGTGGCATCAATCTCTAACAGCGTCCAAGAATTATTAACAATGTCCACAACTCTAGTCTATTAAGCTATCACGGTACATCTATAATCTCTCAGAAAACAACTAGCATAACTCATCCATCAAATACTGTAGCAAAACTCTAGCAAAAACTCTATCCTAAATTACAATACTACTCCTATTTATATGTTCTGGTTTTCTATAGTGTTTTTTTTTTTTGGGGGGGGGGGGGGGGGTTCAGCCAGGCTTTGTCCTGTGTCTGGGGAGCAGTGTAATCTCATTCATCTCGACATCTTCAGGAGGTTCTCCTTCCCAATTTAGCCTATATGTGGCCTAAAACCCATTCATTTCAGTACAATTTCAGATACAAAAAGCTATTGCGTTAATACAGAGAGCTACTACTCGCTATATTCTTAATTATCCGAAAATTAAATACGAGCAACGATGCACCGTGCTTCATTTGCATTCATTATCTTACCGACGTGAAATTGCAGATTTGTTATATGTTTATAAATGTATTAAAGATACCATGACATATCCTTGTATAATATATAGAAGTACTCTTAAATCATCTCTGAAATCTGGCATTGTGGTCCTTGTTTTACACATGAAATTTTTTAGAACAGATTGTTTTAAAAGAAGTTTCTTTAACAGAATTGTTCCACTGTGGAACGCCCTCCCGCGGCAATTGAGGGACACCGATTCTCTTTATTGTTTTAAACGTAAACTTGAAATGCATTGTGGCAACCTTGTTACAGATTTTGATACAGGTAATGTATGTACATGGTCAGGGGCATGTAGGTGTCACTCATGTGTGTGTAATCGTGGTGCTCCACGTTGAAACTTTATTATTATTTAATATTTTTTTAAATATAATTTTAATTTGATGACGATGGTTTCTGAGCTTGTATAGGTATATTGCCTGTTCTCAGCTAACCTGTCATATTGTACTATTTGTTTAATGAACTGAAATGTATTCGTGTGTACATGTACTGTGTATGGCGAATAAATAAATAAATAAATAAATAAAAATAAAAACAAAGGTTCCTGCACGTTAAAAACAGATATGAGCTCGACAATCACAAGAACACAAACACAAGCCGCAGCTCAGTGTTTGGCTGACGCCCACCTCACGCTTACTGCAATCTCGGACTCACTGGGCAGTACGTCCTGGTGATTTTGTCCCTGTTGAAGACGACCAGGACTGATCAGCATTATGAGCACGCTCACGAGGTTTCACCTTGGTCGCCCAGTCTGTCACTCCCACATCACTCCTTACATCCAGTCCTTTGAATCCAGACGAAATGTAAATGTAGTTTGTTCTCTTTCGTTCGTGGGTTTTCTAGATAATAGACACTCCACGGTGGCTCAATCGGTTTAGCAGTAGACTCATAACCTAGAATTTTCCATTCAGTAAACACGAGATATGAAGCCAATGTTGGGTGAATGCTGGACCAACGTCGTAGACGGTGGTCCAACATTGACCCAACATTAGCTTCATGTCTCGTGTATGCTGGGAATCCTGGCTGTTATTGTGTTGTGCATAATTATATAATGCTGTTTTGACCTGTTCAAAACGTGATTTGTACAGAACTGTCTGACAGTATGTAGTAACATGAGATCAACAACTTCTTGAAAAATGTGAGAGTTACCTACCCAAGTCTGCTCTTCTACCCCCTAATTTAAATAACAACTGAACGACGGCGGTGATTGGCCGATCTCGTCATGTGACAGGCTGAACCACTCTTCGATTGATCGGGGTAGAATACTAGACTTGGACCGAGTTACCTTATTCAAAGGATAAATTCCCCCTTACTTACACCGGGAGTTGAATCCCCACGTCAATGCATCATTCCCATTAGATGTAAATCTCTTATTATCCACTACATAAGGCAGTAATCAAACCAAGACGCCTTAAGCCTAAAGCGCTGAAATGTGTTTATATAAACCAATCTGACGTCTTTGGACGTAAGATTCTAACGTCTAAAGTCGACCCCCGCGCTGAAAGGGTTAATTCATTGCGCAATTGCTCTACCGCACAAGTAAAATTCGGTAGCTTTTTGAATGGGAATAATTACAGACTCTGACATGTACTGCGTACAGTGTTTGTTATTACGGACCATGATAATGACACAGGAATTTCAAAATAGACGTTAAACCAACATCTATCACGATTCACAAACATAGTATTACATGAACTGATCTAAATATATGAAATATGCAGATTCCAGTACACCAGCAATTGTGGAAATTATGATATCTCCTCTTTTTAAACCTGGGTTATTTTTCTTCTTTTAAAGTTAGTAATTGCGTGAGTAATGTCATCTTTTAACTGTAAGAAAAATATAACTAAAAACAGAAAACACGTGGTTTGGTGAAGGGATATCGTCTATATCTTAATTAATGATAAAGATATGATAACTTTAGTGATTTTATGGTGGACATTTTGAATTTTGCATGATAATAATGTCGAATAAAAGTATAGTGTGTTTTAGAAATGTAACGCAGTACATGCATGAATGAATGAATGAATGAATGAATAAATGAATGAATGAATGAATAAACGAACGAACGAGCGTATGAATGAATGAATTAATGAATGGGGGGAGGGGCTTTAGGCCCTGTGTACATAGAGGCTAAACTGGACCAAGAGAGCATGATCAATGCTGTATGGCGGGGGTAACCTGACCATGCATATGTTGTTATTATGTTTAGCGGCTCGGAACGTGATAACTTAAGTGGTTTTCCCAGTAAACACAAAACATTTGTATAACATTTGTACAATATTGGATCAACGTTTGTACAATGTTGTACAAATGTTTTGTTTTATTGGGTTAGTCTATATTTGTAATTCTGGCTACGCTGCCATGCAAATCCTAAAGACAGTAACTGCTTACTTTTCAAGGGAGCAGAATTAAGCGGTTACGTTGTTTTGGCTTAGTACGGCAGTATGGTGAATGTTATCAGGTTATCTGTCCATACAACGGCATATCATATTACAGAGAATGAGCGCACCGAGAAAACGGCCCATGTCTGGTATTCTACCTCCACTTAAAGGCTCATACCCAGGCAAATGACATGTTTTTGTTTAGCTTTTGGAGTGTTTGAATGAGTGAAATGTCAGTTATTACATTTCTGTCTTTTAAATATTAAATCCACCCTTTTTTAATGGGGTTGCCATGTTTGACAGGAAAGTGTCATCGAGTCACCATTTTGCTCATTTCCTTATAAAGATAGTTCGTTTTATAATTTACTAGCCGTAATCTATGACAAAAAGTTCTTAACTCGTATTAGGATAAGTATGTAAGGTCTCAGATGTATCACACCGTCAAAGACTCAGACTCAGAATTAATTATTTGACGGAAAATTTCCTTAGTATACAATTTACAATAAAAAAAGGAGACCCTTACTATAGCATATGTGTGCCGCTGGCGTAAGGGCCACCGCCAAAGGCGTTGCTAGGTTTATTACAATGTCATCAGAAAATCACAGCATAAAAGGCGCTTTTAGTACATGTCGCTATGTAGCATATCAATATTCTGTGTAATATTCATGTTGATTTTGATTGATGATTATTTCTCAAATCTATATATCCCAACGGAACAAATAAAAACTGTTTCCATTTTTTTCCTCTGCCCATGAATGAAAAATCCAAAATGTCCGCCACTGATAAGAACAAAACCGCTATATTATCACTAATAATGAACATAAAAACACAAAATCAATGTCATTTGTTGTGTCTAATCCATAAGAACGGCCAGAATATCATATTTTATAAATTTATGTCTCATGTTTTTCGATCTAAATGACCTTCAAATTCAAAATGGTTACCGCCAACACACAATTAAAAGCGATTTTTAGGCATGTGAACTAAAGTATCATAAACAAAATTTGTTAAATGAAAATCTAGAAAATGACTACGTAATACGGCAGATTAGGTTACAAGTCATTCGAAACTGTGTTTAAGCACAGTGTCTGCTAACAAGCGTTGATGTGATTAGTTTTTAAAATGACGTCATTATTTTAATAGTAAATATCTAAAATTACGTCCATCTTTGATTTTACGATAAAATATAGGTCAGACGATGAACAATACACATCAGAAATGTTTCTTTCCGCCCCCAAATCATACAAAATCAATAAATTGAGCAATTCTTTTTTTTCTTCCAAATTTACTCGTCAGTAAAGTTTATTCATAATCCCTTATGTAACTACAAATACGTCATATTCTCGTCAACATGTTTAACAGTATACTCATAGTTACATCAAATACAAAAAAACGCCGGATATCTTGGATTTGAAGGTCAAATAAAGGTAATTTCTTTCCAAAGACACAATAAAAAAATTATCAATTAAAAATCTTTCAAAAAGATAAATTGTGCTTTCATGTGCGACAAACTATAAGAAATATAGTGTTTTCTTAGCATTTTGGCGGCCATTTTGTGTTTTGCTAATTTGAAGGTGAAGGTCACCAAATATAGAATATGTACCGACAGATTCGAAATTAGCACACATAAATTAAGTAAAAACGAGTGGATTAAAAATTATACACTAAATTCCCGAGCAAAGTTCCATGTTTCAGATTTCAGCCAAGGCTAAATAGACATATTTTCATGAAAGGCTGCAATATTCTTTCATTAAAAAATATGTATTACATTAATAAATATAAATACCACTCATTTTTAAGCATAAACATATCTGTATACAGAAGACATAGGCCAGATATATGACCAATGACTTTCTTACGTCGTTTTCCTTGACCATGTTCGCTAGTTTGTTTTGTTCATTTTGATTATTTTATAATAAAAAAATATTCTTGAGCGTATGTGGAGAGACGACTATTTACTCTACTGCAATCCGTGATGTATTATTAAAACGAGAATTTAATTATCTGTTATCTGCTGATTGGTTAGTCAGAAAATCAATGACATACGCTTACGTAACCCTCCCCCCTGATTCTAGATATGTTTGGGGGTACCCCCATAAAACGGTCAAAATATAAAATTTGTCAAAGTTTATTATTTTACTGGTAACATCCTATATCATGTCTTGGACATATCAAAGCTTAAACAAAAGTTGGATTGGGTGAGTAGTGGGGGAGGGGGTGCACGGTGACCAATTCTACATCCCTACATTGTATGGTGCCGTTAAAATCACCCAGTAGCATGAAGATAACTCACTGTAGCCCTACATACAATAATTATATCTAGTGTATTGTCTGCTTACATATGTATAACGTATCTATGAACTGTCTCTAACTTTAAAAAGAACCATAGCTTGTGTCTGTGTTTAAGACACTCGGGAATGGACCTTTAAATAACAACAGAATCACAGGTGCTGATTGGCTAATAGGGGCCTAATTATGTTTCCCTGTCAATTGATCAGTGGCTAAATATTATATATGCGACATGCTCCAATATAATCAGTCGGAAGTCGCAGATTTTAATTGTTCAGTATATCGTTTTTCTCATGGTAGAAAGACATTGTTTATGCCTACTCGTCTAAAAAAGTACTTAATTATTATGTTAGAAAATTAACTAATTTGAACGAAACCAATGAAATAGCTAATTTCAAAAACTTTCTCCAGACTTTTCAATTTTAAATGTGACGTCTCTGTGAAAATTGTCCTCAAACACCTAATTTGTAAATCATTTTGATCAGATCTTTTCACATGATGACTAGTACGATTTCTTATGAGTTCCACTACTGAATGATTATGTTCGAGCAGGTCACATATAGTTAGACTAGTGAAGGCTGACAAAATACAATTCAACGACGCAAATTTATATTATATATATATATATTCAGTTGGCGGAGACTTGTGAGCTCCTGTGGAATTTATCTGATTGGAGAGTTTGTATCCCGGAAGGAGGATGGCTGTGTTTGTTGAGCCACTCGCGCAGATAAACATCTTGGCCCGGAGCGAAGCAGCGAATTAAACGTTTCTGTTTCTTTTGTGTGAGCGGAGCGTCAGGACCCCCTCTCTGGGACATCTTACAATAACCTGCACGCGGCGCGCTTTGTGAAAAACCCACCAGAAATTATCTTCGTGGGAAATTAGCGACGTGCCGAGGGACAGGCGTGCCATAGCAGATATTCCTACGCCTGCCTGAACGCCAATAGTAGTCACGTGACGGCGCCACGTGATACCACGTGACCACTGCAGGTAAACTAGAGAGCGGCAGGTTATGAATGTAGCGTGTTAAACTAGTAGCGTCATTATTTTGAGCTGGTCGCTGCATTATGAAAGCGGGCTGTAGCCTACCGAATTAAAGGATGCATTCATACAGGGCCACTAGTGTCTGATAGTCCTACTGAGCGAGATCATAGCCTATATTTAAATAGAGCGAGGTAATTCATCAAGATAAGGGCCACTATTTGACAGCCCTGATCAGCTATGAACAGCCCTAATGAACTAGACAATGTATTGTGTAGGACCGATGTCTTATAGCAATAATGAACGAGAAAATACCTTTTGTCTTATATCCATACTGTTAATGAACAAGAAAATGCATTAGGATAGGGTCATTGTCTGATACCCCTACTGAACGAGATAATACATTGTGGTAGGACCATTGAGTGATAGCCCTACTGAACGATATAATTCATTGTGGTAGGGCTGATAGCCTTACTGAACAATATAATGTATTGTGGTAGGACCACTCATAGCCCTACTGAACGATATGATGTATTGTGGTAGGACCGTTGAGTTAGCCTTACTAAACGAAATAATGTATTATGGTAGGACCACTGATAGCCCTACTGAACGAGATAATGCATTGTGGTAGGACCACTAATAGCCCTATTGAACAATATAATGTATTATGTTAGGACCACTGATAGCTCTACTGAACGATATAATGTATTATGGTAGGACCACTGATAGCCCTACTGAACAATATAATGTATTGTGGTAGGACCACTAATAGCCCTACTGAACGATATAATGTATTATGGTAGGACCACTGATAGCCCTACTGAACAATATAATGTATTGTGGTAGGACCATTGATAGCCCTACTGAACGATATAATGTATTATGGTAGGACCACTGATAGCCCTACTGAACGATATAATGTATTATGGTAGGACACTAATAGCCCTACTGAACGATATAATGTATTATGGTAGGACCACTGATAGCCCTACTGAACAATATAATGTATTGTGGTAGGACCATTGATAGCCCTACTGAACAATATAATGTATTGTGGTAGGACCATTGATAGCCCTACTGAACAATATAATGTATTGTGGTAGGACCATTGATAGCCCTACTGAACAATATATTGTATTGTGGTAGGACCATTGATAGCCCTACTGAACAATATAATGCATTGTAGTAGGACCATTGATAGCCCTATTGAACGATATAATGTATTGAGAAAGGGCCATGATCTGATAGCCCTACTTAACAATATATTGTATTGTGGTAGGACCATTGATAGCCCTACTGAACGATATAATGTATTGTGGTAGGACCACTGATAGCCCTACTGAACAATATAATGTATTGTGGTAGGACCATTGATAGCCCTACTGAACAATATAATGTATTGTGGTAGGACCATTGATAGCCCTATTGAACGATATAATGTATTGAGAAAGGGCCATGATCTGATAGCCCTACTGAACAATATAATGTATTGTGGTAGGACCATTGATAGCCCTACTGAACGATATAATGTATTGTGGTAGGACCACTGATAGCCCTACTGAACAATATAATGTATTGTGGTAGGACCATTGATAGCCCTACTGAAAGATATAATGCATTGTGGTAGGACCACTGACTGATAGCCCTACTGAATGAAATAATGCTTTGTAGCCCTAGTGAATGAAATAATATATTGAGATAATGCATTGTCTTACACTGGAATATGACTGGAATATGACTGGAAGGATGCATCTAAATAATTCATATTTGATAGCTTTGTCGGAGCACGACCCGATCGAACCACATTGTACAATACTCTATTACTGGAAGCCTTAACGAACTATATTGATATTTCGCAGGGTTATCCAATATTGAACCTTTTTTCAACATGAATAGCGCTTTATATAGCGTGAAATCTGAATTTGTGGCATTATCATTAAGCCCGTAAATAAACGCAATAATAATTAATATCAATAATAAATATATTTCTCATGGAAGGGAAAAACGACGATTTGATATTTTGGAAAAAGTAAGTTGAAAAAAATCCGTAGAAATGGCAAACAAAATATTTTAAATACGTCTGTAAATTTATTAACATGGAAAAATCTATTGAAAGCGGATAAATTCGTAGAATGAATAAGACTTTTGGATTCATTCGTCATGTATTTCTAATATATTCATATTTCAGAACGATATATATATTGGCCGCCCCCGATGGCTCATTCGGTATGGATGTGACTCGAAACTCAGAGGTACTGGGCTCGAACCCCGACCGGGTCGGATATTTGTCATCGAGGTTGTGCATACACAGTGTACAGTGCTGTCTGTGATACTGTGCATTATTAAGAACCCTTGAAGTCATTCGGTAAGAATAGGGCTTCCTTATGTCGCGATATTGCCATGATTGCGCAGAAAGCGACGTAAAGAAATATTAATGTTCTAGAGTATATGGCTGAGTTTGTGTGTTGTTATGTGGCTATAAGTATGGTAAATGTGATCTGTGTAAGCATGGTTTGAGAACTATTCCTACAGTTGTCACTATGATCCCCATGTTACGACCAGTTATAATGATATCTCTCTGGTACCACTCAAATTCTTCCTTATTCCAGACGTTCCACGAGAGGGGGTGAGGGGGGGGGGGGGGGTAAGTGGCATGTGCTTATGTCGTGGATTTTATCTTGCACTGTGGCTAAATCACTGGTCCATTGCAATTGATTTTGGATTATCCTCGTCCTTTCTATCTCCATGTCTCCTGTTCTCCTGTTCTGGATTCGGGCCAGGAAAGTGTTGCGCAGTATGCGTTCTCTACTCATTGTATGTCCCTATTTATTACCAAAATCTGATTAATCACAATAATAATTTACATTATAAAAACCTTTCTGCTGTATTCTTTATGAATCACCGGTCGTTTGTATCACTCCGGTTTGCTCTTCTATATCTACATTCAATCATTTGTATTCCTCCTGTTTGTTATATTATATCTACATTCCGTCCTTTATATCATACCGGTTTGCTCTGTTATACTAGGAATCTTACTCATGTACCACTATATCCCTTCCCTCGCCACAACCGCAAATATAAATATATTTTCATCATAATAATGATGTCACTCGATATGAACGAAAGCGATATGTATAAAAACAATAAATCGTAATTGTTTGAATTATTCATATCGTCGCCTCGGAGCTAAAGGATCCTATCTGACACTCGTCAGAGTGGCAGATAGGATCCTTTAGCTCCGAGGCGACGATATCAGTTCTACATTCAGCCATTTATCATGACCCATCCA
The DNA here is from genome assembly GCA_964017125.1 of Flabesymbios commensalis. Taxonomy (NCBI): domain Eukaryota; kingdom Metazoa; phylum Annelida; class Polychaeta; order Terebellida; family Flabelligeridae; genus Flabesymbios; species Flabesymbios commensalis. Next base: position 8,027,414 of record OZ024913.1, read on the forward strand.
ATCAGATGGACAGTTTACATAATGTAAACTAACAACCCAGCAAACACGATACATAAATCCAATGTTGGGCCAACATTGAAGACGGTGAAACAACATTGGCCCAACATGTTATCTATGTTTGCTAGGTACATGCTGTCTATCTGTGTACCACTATTTGTCATGTTTTTCTTCACATTGACTTTGCCTTGACTTTGTTTCTGGCCAGGCTTTAGTTGATGATGACGGTGCAATCTCAGTATTCCATTGACGTTTATGGCATGGTCTTGTCTTCTGTCAACCTGACAGCTTCTTGTTTTGTCTGACACTACCTCGCTGGGCGTTGCGCCGCTGTATTCTCAAATGGCTTTCATGTGTTAATGTCCTGCCCGTCTTTGCTGCACAATCGCTTCTTCAAACTGTCCAAATGGCCTACATTGCTTATTTAACCTCTAAGACAGAGTGTTTCGTCTTTATCCACATCATGTACATATTTAGTATTTATCTGATTTCACTTGTCTCTCAATCACTCTTTAATACATTTTAGTCTTACTTCGCATAATCTTTCCTGATGTTTAGCATTACATTGTTTAATACATCTCGCCATGCGTTGTGTCGCCAGTGCATGTCTTCCTTACTGCATTGTATTGTATTATTATTATATTATTTGCTAGGATTTGTCATGCCTCAATTTGTCGTACCTTGCATTGCATTGCTTTGCATTGCATTGCATTGCATTGCATTGCATTGCATTGCATTGCATTGCATTGCATTGCATTGCATTGCATTGCATTGCATTGCATTGCATTGCATTGCATTGCATTGCATTGCATTACATTGTATTGC
>OZ024913.1:8030735-8065735 GCA_964017125.1 Flabesymbios commensalis
ACAGGGAGTCGAACGAACGAAGAGCTGAACCGGTTATCGTTGGGGTTCAATCTAGCACAAGGTATGGAGTCTGCAGCTCAGCTCTTTGTGACTTCGGATCGATATCTTGTATATTATACCAGATATCTGGTATAATATACCAGATATCTGTTATGATATAACAGATATCTGATTTATTATACTAGATATCTTGTATATTATACCAGATATCTGGTATAATATACAATATTATCTGGTCTAATGTACCAGATATCGACCTGAATTTACACAGAGCTAGGTTTATGTCATGATATATTCTGCAGATATTATTATTAATGCAAATATTTAATATAGACAAACGTGTAGATACATTTTAGTCATGTGTGTATGACTCTTGTCATAGGAAGTAATTCTTAATGCAGTAGAGTGTTGAGTGTTTTGTGAGTATTGTAGATCAGCGAATATATGTTTGATCTCTCAGCAAATGGGTGAATTCACATCTAGCATGGTGTTTGTTCTGTCAGGAATCATTTATTTATTTATTCCGAAATCTCCCAGCTTTTCTAAACAATTTAATAAATTTTAAAAACGTTATCCTGTTTATTTTCATATGAATAAAGTTTCCTGTTCATTTTCATATCAATAAAGTTTCCTGTTTATTTTCATATAAATAAAGTTTCCTGTTTATTTTCATATAAATACAGTTTCCTGTTTATTTTCATATAAATAAAGTTTCCTGTTTATTTTCATATGAATACAGTTTCCTGTTTATTTTCATATAAATACAGTTTCATGTTTATTCTCATATAAATACAGTTTCTTGTTTATTTTCATATAAATAAAGTTTCCTGTTTATTTTCATATAAATACAGTTTCCTGTTTATTTTCATATAAATACAGTTTCCTGTTTATTTTCATATAAATAAAGTTTCCTGTTTATTTCCGTATCAATAAAGTTTCCTCTTTATTTTCGTATCAATAAAGTTTCCTCTTTATTTATAACAATACAATATAAAATGAAATACAAAGGGCCTGGATGGGCAGTCTCGGGGGGGGGGGGGGGTAGTATAATGTTGTTGTGATGGTGGCTCTGTGCCCAGTACACTCAAAACATTTCTATAATATTTGCACAATGTTGGACCAACGTCAACAAAGTTGGGCCGACGTTTTACAAATGTTATACAAATGTTCTGTGTTTGCTGGGTGGCTGCACTGACAGGCTCCATACATCGAGCACTGGACAGTGAACTAATAATATTAGTTTTAGTTTGTAATTAAGTCAAAACCTTTGCTACGAGTCAGAAACGTATCAACAAGTTTACAGATTTTCTCATTTTCAGTTGGATGACCTTGTAAAATAGTTTGTAGATTCAGGTAAATCTGTATGTTGATAAACGACCTCTGCATATCCTGTCTGTGTGTTTCTGGTTGTCCACATTCACATAATAATTATTGACAAGTTATAGCTAATAACATGCATATCAGCTAAATGCTGGTGTTATTCGCTGCTATGCATGCAGATTTTCGCCACAATAATGTCTTGACGTTTCTGCGACCAATACTATGATAAGGGGGGGGGGGGCTGGTCCAATAACATTTGATAATTTAGCTCTTAACTCCCATGGACTCGTTTAAATTAGAACCTACAAATGTTTCTGTTTTGCAGTTTTATAAATTATTATCGTCTCTGAATATGCATTTCTGCTGTTACGTAGATTATAATTGTCTTGCTCGATCGCGGACATGAAAATGTGTGCTGCTGGCGACAGTATTGCATATTCTGCCAATCCAGTTCTGTGAAAATAGCATTACTAGATGATTCACACAGCTCTTTCATGCCAAGATTGTGTGTGTGCTCGTTCTTCTTTGGCACAGTTATCAAACACTATGTCAGAATAATCCAAGCCTGGTCTTATAAATTATTTATATATAGTTTTTAGAGTTTTTTTATTAACATCCGTGAGACGCGTTGTAGCCTGTTTGTCAAATAGTTTGAAAACCATTCGTTGAGATTAACTGTGACACCTGCACATTCACGTTTATAGAAAACTCTCTGATGCCTAATGGGTCAAATGCCTATAAAATATCGCCAAAAAACTATGCACATCTTTTTCTTCTCGTAAAAAAATTGAGATAAAATATGGAATATTATGTGCTAATTATCTTACAGTACTATCATCTGGCTGAAAACCATATTGACATTTTGAGAAGAGATCATTATTGCGAATATGATTAAAATAATTGTACGTAAAAATACATTTTTCCAGATATCTACCTACAACAGAAAGTAGTGAAACGGCTCTATAGTTGTATCATAGGTGTAGATCTCCTTTCATAAAAATAGGTGAAAAAAAGGATCTCTTTCATATCGGGAAATGTATAGACGGACCACGGGTTTGGCGATATAAGCAACAGTTATGTTTTTCATTCTGGGGCTGATACCAGAGGCTTTTGAAACACCTACAGATTTTAAAATAAAAGATACCTCTTCTTCGTATAAAATAAGGTTTACTAGACGTTCATTTATCAAATATTCGGTTTCGGGTATACATGTGTCAATTTTCGAATAATTAAAAAAAAAGATTTAATATTTAACAAATATGCCTCTTCATTTGAATTTCAACCATCAACAAGAAGTGTTGTTCCAGCTCATACATGTTTTAATGGTTTCCCAACAGCTACCTTGGTTTACGGTACCGATGTAGATTTTGCTCATTTGTTTTTGTTTATTTTATTTTTCGTCGGCATGCAGTTTGAGCATGAACATACTCATTTCTGCACTGCCTGTATTTACTACAACAGAATAATAAAATATGGTTGTTGATGTGTTTTGCAATTTTAAATAAAAGGTCTCTCTTCCGTTTAATAGAAAGGAACTCATTATTGTTCCTTGTTTTGTCCCACTTGTTTTGTCCATAATTGAGCACAGCTGAGCATGTCGTCAGTGGTAAAACAATCATCCTAGTTATCACAGTTATCACTGGTTATTGTTTGTCAGAGACATGTTCAGACCTTTCCATTCAGCTTTGTTATAACCCCAGACCGATCGAGAAAGGCTTTAATTGATTTTTTTGTTATTTTACACTGGATTCAAGTGGAGCGCCCACCGAGATATCCATTACGAACAGTTGATCGCTGGCTAAAAACTGATCTAAGATTGTTGCAGATGTTAATTTCTGAGCTCATATGACCGGTAATAGCTATATCACTATAGTTGGTGTGTCTGTTCATGTCAACGGAGTGTTGTATATCCATCAAAAAGAGGCACCCGAATCAGGAAGGGCGGCAGCAAACGCCAACCAACGATCTACAGTTTCAACCCGCAGCATATTCTAATTGGGTAACTCAAGCTCGGATTTCCGAATTGAAAACCAGTACAATAATAATAACAGCAAGAAATATCAACCCAATGTTGTGCCACCGTTTCAGCAATTCAATTTATCTCACATGTCGGCATTGTCGAAAAATTATAATTATATCCCTTATAGTTGTGATTATCAAACATTGTGTTACTTTTGGGAACCACAAATAAATTGAATCATCGTCATCTTCACCCACCACCAGCCGCACATTGCTGGAACAATTCTCTGTCGGTAGTGCATGAAAATGCCTTGATGTGGGTGGCAAATTAAATAAATTTGTTATATTTTTTCAAACAGTTTCATAACAATTTTGTGTAGAGCATAAATCAGTTTTTTTCGGGTAGACAATTAAACCAGTTTTCAGGAATGCAAAATGATGCTTTGATGCTTTATGCGGATTTGAATAGTTTTATTTCATATTTTGTTCAAATAAAACCGAACCATTAAAGTTATGAAAAAGTAACGCGTCTTGCGGGTTTAGAGGGTAAATTCTCTGGGTAAATTTATATTTGCTCCAATAAATCTGAGCCATTAAAATTATGAAAAAACACATTTTGATGGTTTGAAAGGTTGATTAATTTTGCTCCAATAAAACTGAACCTCTATTGATTACTATTTATCATTCATTTAAAGCTGGAATTGCTAACGCAATTTCCAGCTTTAAATGACGAAAAATACGCATCTTGAGAGTTTAAAGGGTTTATTCACATTCGCTCCTAGAACCAGAGAACTGAGCCACTATTGAGTGTAGCCGGTAGAGAAGAAAGCTCTGGGTTTTCTTGCCTAATAGATAACCGTTTTTATCTGTGACAGTCAACGCTTCCTATAGTCACGTGTGGGTGCATAAAACACGGGCAATCAATGGCGGGCCAGACAACTCCAGACATAACTGCTGAGTTATACTTTTATAGATAATCTCTAAAACAAAGGCAGTTGGTGAATGTGCTCAGATGACTGCAGATAAAACTGTATGCTGATTCTGATGCCGATAACCAGCCACTAAACGTCTGACGAGAGACGGCGGGGAGGGGAGGGGGCGGGCGTAGGGTGGGAAATATGACACGGCAAAAACACTAAATCCCTTATAATGGATAAATGTTTTTGTTTCCGACTGGCGTTTTTTTCAAACGATGTAATATTTATAGGAAGAAAAACGCAAAGCAAATTATCAGTTATTTATAAATATAAAAAGTGTTTGAGCCACATAATAATTCAGACGCACATGTAAAACTGGATAACACAAAATCATTTACCAGATAATTGGATATGTTTTTTCAATTTTTTCAGTTTGACATATTTGATAGTGGTTTTCCTGGGTGTTCTTGTTTTAATAAAAAAAAAAAAAAAAGACTATGGAACGCTCAATATAATAAAATATAAATAATTATGTTTTCATAATGTGGCTGAGAGCTGTGTGATGGTGAATAGCTCCACCAGCAAACACAACACGTTAAACCAATGTTGCTTTAATGTTGGTCCATCGTCTACAATGCTGGCCAAACATTAAAACAGCATCACGTTAACGTCTCGTGTTTGTTGAGAATCTTCAAAGGTGGCCTAAAGCCCCATTCATTTCATTTGTTGAGAGTTTTCACCCACTTAAAGGGACATGCCCAGGTCTAAAATCATAAAAAAATCGGTGATTTTATGTTAGCTTAATAATATGACCATATGATGTAAACATGTCTATAGACTAGAACTGCAAAAGTTTTTAAATTTTTGTGCTGCGCACTTACCAGTTAGGCTAGATATAGAGACGAAATTCCCGTATTTCTGATTTTTGACATGGTTGTCAAAAATTAGATTTTTTGATGATTTTAGACCTGGGCATGTCCCTTTAAAGTTGTTTGACTACCGCGATCCACAAATTTTAGTGGCTGAAAATTACTCATATTTGTTCGCGCCTCAAGGGTTGACCCTTAAGTTAACCCTGGTCCAGGTGAATTGTTAGCTTCCATTTTCATACATGCGGGGATCGACATTAGTCGTCAGAATCTGACGTCTACATAACTCTTACAGTGCGGGGATCGACTTTAGTCGTCAGAATCTGACGTCTGTAGACGTCAGATTTTGACGACTAAAGTCGATCCCGCACTGTAAGAATAAATGGCCGTAGACACAAAACATAGGTATTCAAATGAATCAGAAAGAGATAACTAAGACATTTATGATGATTCCAAATTGTTTACACAAAAACAATTCAGTGCTTTAAAGTTTAAAGCTGGAATTGTTTTCAGCTTCAAGGGCGGGGGCCCTAGGGTAGTGGTTAGCACCGCTGCCTTTCACGCCAGAGTTCGGGGTTCGGTTCCCAGTCTCGGCGGTTTGAAAAAAACAAAAATGTTTCTTCCCCATCCACGTGTGAAAGTCAGTATTGTGGGGAGCCCCCGTGACCGAGAGGTAGCGTGCTCGGCCTCAGACCGCCAGGGCTCGAATTTCGAATCCTGTGTCTGGAGGACAGTGTCATCTCATTCATCTCTCCATCCTCAGGAAGTTCTCCTGGCCCAGTTTAGCCTATATGTGATCAAAGGTGGCCTAAAGCCCGATTTATTTCATTTCAGTTTCAAATGACAAAAATGGCTTTACAAACTAAAGTGTAATAATGAAAACGCCCCTTAAATTATCTGTTCATTCCATACCATACCATGATACCTGTCCAGCAATCATGAGACGTTGAACCAATGTTGTATTAATGTTGGGCAGGCGTCGTAGACGGTGGGCCAACATTAAACCAACATTTGCCTATTATCTTGTGTCCGCTGCGTGCGTACTGCCTATCCTTTCAAAGCCAGGTATCCAGTCAGATGAGACTGTGAAATACAACATATCTACACTACGCCACGCTTAATGTGGAATCTGCATTATCAGATCCACATTGCTCCAGAATCTACACTGGATTTCAAGCTTCCAAGAAACAAAAAGTTTCTTCCCCACTCACTCGCAAAGATTCAATATCGTTGGAGCCTCCGTGGCCGAGAGGTAGCGTACTCGACCTCAGACATCCAAAACCAAGGCTCGACTTTCGAATTATGTGTCTGGAGGGCAGTGTCATCTCATTTATCTCACCATCATGAGGTTCTCTTACCCAGTTTAGCCTATATGTGCACAAAGGCCTAAAACCCCTATTCATTTCATTTCATTTACATGTTAGTTTTGTACGTCATTGTTATGAGATTAGCATGAGCTGTGGTAGGTAAAGGCATGTTTGCACCGGGACTTAAAAAATCAATGTAAATTGAGAAACAGAATGATCAATCTAATGGAGCTAACGCGGATTTAGATGACACGCTGTAGGTCAGCAGGCTGTGATTTTGTCCTTCACGGCGCAATAATATTATTGTCGTTTCCAGTGATGCTGGTGTAAAGTTGACTGATTTGATCACCCACCGGTCCAACCATTAGCCAGAACCGCGCCAGCGCTGTACCCACCGGGCCAACCATCAGCCAGCACCGCACCAACGCTGTACCCGTCAATGCTGACAGACAAACATACAGTGTTGTGTTACATTCGTCCAATTTGATGATGGACTTCGTCAAATCAGCTCTGCAAAGGCATAAGGCAGTAACTGCTTACTATCCAGGTAAGCAGTTACTGCCTTTTGGTTTTGCACGTCATAATGTTAAGGCTCGGTGTGCTATAAGCGTATGGCTAGAGGTTAACCCCGATGTCAATGCAATCTTCGCTATTATTAATGTCATCATGTTACTCACTATCAATTAGCTAAGCTAGGAGAGGCGATGTAGATGAGTAATTCTACACGCTCTGTACTCAGAAGTCCATGTAGACCAGTGACCTCAGGAGTAACTCTATAACTCTACCAGCACCTCTGGCTCACCCCCAACCTACAGACATATCTCAACTACATCAACTTATATAATAAAGAAATTATTATTACAGAAAACCCGGCTCGTGTGGCCGAGCTTCACCTTTAAAAGAGCTACATTAAATAATACAATTTGTAAGGAAAGTGGGTGAAAAATACTCACATTTAAAATACTCATATTTATTTAATTTTAGGAGAAACATTTGCAAATCTTGATGTTTAAACACACATTTCATTCCCAATAACAGTGATTTGATCAGCTAGTAAAACAAACAACAAGCGACTAATTCGGCGTAAGGGCTGAATCACAGTGCCAATCACATCTACGGCCTTTCTCATCCTTTTATTTCTGCAAACCAGATAATTTGAAAGATAAATTAGCATTAAATCTGCCAGATTGGCAGATGTTTGAATTCAAATTCTATAAAATGTTAGCAATTTTCAGCTGCTTGAATTGAAGTTCTGTGTAGTGTGGCGAAATACAACTTCAAGTGAGTGAGAATTTGAATTCTAGAACTTAACGCTTTATGTCTTCATTTACAGGCATCATCGTCATCATAGGAAGTTTTTATCTTTCCTTACGCACATTTATAATTGATATTATAATAACATTACTAAATTGGAAGCACGCTAGTTTTTTTGTCAATATAAAGTCCATGTGTTTGTATTACTCAATTAGTTTTGTTGTAGCTCTATACAAATATAGTACACATTAATTTTTATTACCATACATTGTATAATTAAATTAATGTTTCACTTTTCTGTTATTTTCTTATCACAACATGACAATATCAGGGATAATAATGTGATTTGTCTTTCTTCATCTTATTCACCTCCTTCCTCACCTTTCCTTTTTCTTTTCTTTTTGTCCTCCTCATCATTTCTTCTCCTTTTCAATAATATTTTTCATACTCCACGTTAGTTCTCTTCCTCATTCCTTCCCCTTCCTCCATTCCTCCTCCTGCCTCCATTCCTCCTGCTGCCTCCACATCGCATATTCTCGGGTAGCTTTAATAATAATAATAATAATAAAATAAAAATAAACTTCTATAGCGCCTAAATCTTCCGTGATCCGAGTTCAGAGGCGCGACAAACATAATCGTAATCCGACTAATAGTTACAGAAACCGTTTGCGTTTGTTGTCTGAGCCAACCGGACCTCCGAGGATTTAAGTCGGAAAAGCCTGACAAAAAAATATGTTTTCAATTTTTTTCCGGAAACTAATTTGTGTTTTCGCAGAGCGAATTTCTAAAGGAAGTTCATTCCAAAGTCTAGGTGCAGCAACAGAAAAGACCCTGCTGCCTACCGCGGTTCTGACCCGTGGAACATTCAGCTGATCTAGATCACTGGAACGAAGTGTCCGTACCTTTCGCGATGGCTGAACATGTTTCGAATATATAATGGTTGTCAACTGGGCAGAGCCTGGTAGGTCTGGGAACACAATTTAAATTTGATCCTGTAACGAACAGGTGACCAGTGCAAAGATTTTAGAAGAGGAGTTATGTGACAAAAACGACGAGACTTTGTTAAAACACGCGCCAAACAGTTTTGTACACCGTGCAGCATGTACATGCATGACAGCATGACACCTAGCTTCTCAGCAGCCCGGCTCCCTTTTGACAAACCTGCTTTTGCCTCGATTATGACACTTGATCACGCTAAGGATATAGGCGCTATAGAAGTTTTATTGATTGATTTGATTGATTGATGCTTCTTTCTGTATTATTATTATTATTATCATACAAAAGGACGTAAACAGTAAATTGTAAATTATGAAGGAGAATTAAATCAACTAATAGTCATCTGACTATTATTTTATTTCATTCTCTTCTTAATTTACAACAGTATGATAGAGTGGGCAGTCAAGACACAAATGTAATTCGCGGTTGTTATGATATTCATATCGAATACATGTTGTCGCAATACGCCCCATTTCATCGGTAAATGTGCAACTATAGTGCCAAACTAATAATATTTATAATATTGGTTATGTACTTCTTTACGTTTTAATAACTATTTTCAAAGACAGTTTGCAAGGTTTTTAATATTTTAGGTCACTTTTGTGCACTTACAGGCTACATTGGGCCAGGAGAATCTCCTGAGGATGGTGAGATTAATGAGATGACACAGCCCTCCAAACACAGGATTCGAAATTCAAACCCTGGAGGTCTGAGGCCGAGCACGCTACCTCTGGGTCACGGAGGCTCCCCATATTACAGAGTTTTACGAGTGGATGATCAAATCGCCGAAACCGGGAAACGCACCCAGAACTCAAGCGTGAAAGTCAGCGGTGCTAACAACTATCCTAGGGCCTAGTTACGGAGAGAAGGAGTGTTTTTATGTGTCCGTTCTGAATATTGGGCATCTTTATTTAATTTGATGGCTCTGCTTAACTTTGTTTTTTGAAGTTTATTGAATGGAAAACAAGATATGTTGTTTCTTGAAAAGGAAAGGTTATTCTATGATACAGTATAATCATTGTGTGAATTTAAAACGATGTCGGTACCTCTCACTTAAATCCCCCGTCCTACTGAAAAGTCAGTCAGTAGTTCGTCATTCATTTGAAGCTGGAATTAGTAGCTCAATTTCCAGCTTCAAATAACAAAAAGTATTTCTATTTATGACAAATATGCATATCCCAACTTTTATTTTATATTTTATCACCTGAGCATCTGTCACTATCACCTAAGCATATGTCGCTATCACCTGAGCATCTGTCACTATCACCTGGGCATCTGTCATTATCATCTAAGCATCTGTCACTATCACCAGGGCATCTGTCACTATCACCTGAGCATCTGTCACTATCACCTGAGCATCTGTCACTATCACCTGGGCATCTGTTGCTATCACCTGAGCATCTGTCACTATCACCTGAGCATCTGTCACTATCACCTGAGCATCTGACACTCACACCTGAGCATCTGTCGCTATCACCTGAGCATCTGTCACTATCACCTGACCATCTGTCACTATCACCTGGGCATCTGTCACTATCACCTGGGCATCTGTCACTATCACCTGGGCATCTGTCACTATCACCTGAGCATCTGTCACTATCACCTGAGCATCTGTCACTATCACCTGAGCATCTGTCGCTATCACCTGGGCATCTGTCGCTATCACCTGGGCATCTGTCGCTATCACCTGGGCCTCTGTCAATATCACCTGAGCATCTGTCACTATCACCTGACCATCTGTCACTGTCACCTGAGCATCTGTCACTATAACCTGGGCATTTGTCACTATCACCTGAGCATCTGTCACTATCACCTGCGCATCTGTCACTATCACCTGCGCATCTGTCACTATCACCTGAGCATCTGTCACTATCACCTGAGCATCTGTCACTATCACCTAAGCATCTGTCACTATCACCTGAGCATCTGTCACTATCACCTGCGCATCTGTCGCTATCACCTGAGCATCTGTCGCTATCGCCTGAGCATCTGTCGCTATCACCTGAGCATCTGTCACTATCACCTGAGCATCTGTCACTATCACCTGAGCATCTGTCACTATCACCTAAGCATCTTTCACTATCACCTGGGCATCTGTCGCTATCACCTGAGCATCTGTCGCTATCATCTGAGCATCTGTCACTATCACCTGGGCATCTGCCACTATCACCTGAGCATTTGTCACTATCACCTGAGCATCTGTCACTATCACCTGAGAATCTGTCACTATCACCTGGGCATCTGTCACTACCACCTGGGCATCTGTCACTATCACCTGGGCATCTGCCACTATCACCTGAGCATCTGTCACTAAAACCTGAGCATCTGTCACTATCACCTGAGAATCTGTCGCTATCACCTGGGCATCTGTCACTATCACCTGAGAATCTGTCGCTATCACCTGGGCATCTGTCACTATCACCTGGGCATCTGTCACTATCACCTGAGCATCTGTCACTATCACCTGAGCATCTGTCACTGTCACCTGAGCATCTGTCACTATCACCTGAGCATCTGTCACTATCACCTGGGCATCTGTCACTATCACCTGGGCATCTGTCACTATCACCTGAGCATCTGTCACTATCACCTGGGCATCTGTCGCTATCACCTGGGCATCTGTACTATCACCTGAGCATCTGTCACTATCACCTGCGCATCTGTCACTATCACCTGAGCATCTGTCACTATCACCTAAGCATCTGTCACTATCACCTGGGCATCTGCCACTATCACCTGAGCATCTGTCACTATCACCTGAGCATCTGTCACTATCACCTGGGCATCTGTCACTATCACCTGAGAATCTGTCACTATCACCTGGGCATCTGTCGCTATCACCTGGGCATTTGTCACTATCACCTAAGCATATGTCACTATCACCTGAGCATCTGTCACTATCACCTAAGCATCTGTCACTATCACCTGAGCATCTGTCACTATCACCTGAGCATCTGTCACTATCACCTAAGCATATGTCACTATCACCTGAGCATCTGTCACTATCACCTAAGCATCTGTCACTATCACCTGAGCATCTGTCACTATCACCTGAGCATCTGTCGCTATCACCTGAGCATCTGTCACTATCACCTAAGCATCTGTCACTATCACCTAAGCATCTGTCACTATCACCTGAGAATCTGTCACTATCACCTGGGCATCTGTCACTATCACCTGGGCATCTGTCGCGATCACCTAAGCATCTGTCACTATCACCTGAGCATCTGTCACTATCACCTGAGCATCTGTCACTATCACCTGAGCATCTGTCGCTATCACCTGGGCATCTGTCGCTATCACCTGGGCATCTGTCGCTATCACCTGGGCCTCTGTCAATATCACCTGAGCATCTGTCACTATCACCTGACCATCTGTCACTGTCACCTGAGCATCTGTCACTATAACCTGGGCATTTGTCACTATCACCTGAGCATCTGTCACTATCACCTGCGCATCTGTCACTATCACCTGCGCATCTGTCACTATCACCTGAGCATCTGTCACTATCACCTGAGCATCTGTCACTATCACCTAAGCATCTGTCACTATCACCTGAGCATCTGTCACTATCACCTGCGCATCTGTCGCTATCACCTGAGCATCTGTCGCTATCGCCTGAGCATCTGTCGCTATCACCTGAGCATCTGTCACTATCACCTGAGCATCTGTCACTATCACCTGAGCATCTGTCACTATCACCTGAGCATCTGTCACTATCACCTGGGCATCTGCCACTATCACCTGAGCATCTGTCACTATCACCTAAGCATCTTTCACTATCACCTGGGCATCTGTCGCTATCACCTGAGCATCTGTCGCTATCATCTGAGCATCTGTCACTATCACCTGGGCATCTGCCACTATCACCTGAGCATTTGTCACTATCACCTGAGCATCTGTCACTATCACCTGAGAATCTGTCACTATCACCTGGGCATCTGTCACTACCACCTGGGCATCTGTCACTATCACCTGGGCATCTGCCACTATCACCTGAGCATCTGTCACTAAAACCTGAGCATCTGTCACTATCACCTGAGAATCTGTCGCTATCACCTGGGCATCTGTCACTATCACCTGAGAATCTGTCGCTATCACCTGGGCATCTGTCACTATCACCTGGGCATCTGTCACTATCACCTGAGCATCTGTCACTATCACCTGAGCATCTGTCACTGTCACCTGAGCATCTGTCACTATCACCTGAGCATCTGTCACTATCACCTGGGCATCTGTCACTATCACCTGGGCATCTGTCACTATCACCTGAGCATCTGTCACTATCACCTGGGCATCTGTCGCTATCACCTGGGCATCTGTACTATCACCTGAGCATCTGTCACTATCACCTGCGCATCTGTCACTATCACCTGAGCATCTGTCACTATCACCTAAGCATCTGTCACTATCACCTGGGCATCTGCCACTATCACCTGAGCATCTGTCACTATCACCTGAGCATCTGTCACTATCACCTGGGCATCTGTCACTATCACCTGAGAATCTGTCACTATCACCTGGGCATCTGTCGCTATCACCTGGGCATTTGTCACTATCACCTAAGCATATGTCACTATCACCTGAGCATCTGTCACTATCACCTAAGCATCTGTCACTATCACCTGAGCATCTGTCACTATCACCTGAGCATCTGTCACTATCACCTAAGCATATGTCACTATCACCTGAGCATCTGTCACTATCACCTAAGCATCTGTCACTATCACCTGAGCATCTGTCACTATCACCTGAGCATCTGTCGCTATCACCTGAGCATCTGTCACTATCACCTAAGCATCTGTCACTATCACCTAAGCATCTGTCACTATCACCTGAGAATCTGTCACTATCACCTGGGCATCTGTCACTATCACCTGGGCATCTGTCGCGATCACCTAAGCATCTGTCACTATCACCTGAGCATCTGTCACTATCACCTGAGCATCTGTCGCTATCACCTGAGCATTTGTAGCTATCGCCCGGGCATCTGTCACTATCACCTGAGCATCTGTCACTATCACCTAAGCATCTGTCGCTATCACCTGAACATCTGTCACTTTCACCTGAGCATCTGTCACTATCACCTAAGCATCTGTCACTATCACCTGGGCATCTGTCACTATCACCTGGGCATCTGTCACTATCACCTGAGCATCTGTCACTATCACCTAAGCATCTGTCGCTATCACCTGAACATCTGTCACTATCACCTGGGCATCTGTCACTATCACCTGGGCATCTGTCACTATCACCTGAGCATCTGTCACTATCACCTGAGCATCTGTCACTATCACCTAAGCATCTGTCACTATCACCTGGGCATCTGTCACTATCACCTGAACATCTGTCACTTTCACCTGAGCATCTGTCACTATCACCTAAGCATCTGTCACTATCACCTGGGCATCTGTCACTATCACCTGGGCATCTGTCACTATCACCTGAGCATCTGTCACTATCACCTAAGCATCTGTCGCTATCACCTGAACATCTGTCACTATCACCTGGGCATCTGTCACTATCACCTGAGCATCTGTCACTATCACCTGAGCATCTGTCACTATCACCTGAGCATCTGTCACTATCACCTGAGCATCTGTCACTATCACCTAAGCATCTGTCACTATCACCTGAGCATCTGTCACTATCACCTGGGCATCTGTCGCGATCACCTAAGCATCTGTCACTATCACCTGAGCATCTGTCACTATCACCTGAGCATCTGTCGCTATCACCTGAGCATTTGTAGCTATCGCCCGGGCATCTGTCAATATCACCTGAGCATCTGTCACTATCACCTGGGCATCTGTCGCGATCACCTAAGCATCTGTCACTATCACCTGAGCATCTGTCACTATCACCTAAGCATCTGTCACTATCACCTGAACATGTGTCACTATCACCTGGGCATCTGTCACTATCACCTGAGCATCTGTCATTATCACCTTAGCATCTGTTACTATCACCTGAGCATCTGTCGCTATCACCTGAGCATTTGTCACTATCACCTGAGCATCTGTCACTATCACCTGAGCATCTGGCACTATCACCTGAGCATCTGTCACTATCACCTGAGCGTCTGTCACTATCACCTAAGCATCTGGCACTATCACCTAAGCATCTGGCACTATCACCTGAGCATCTGGCACTATCACCTGAGCATCTGTCACTATCACATGTGCATCTGTCGCTATCACCTGGGCATCTGTCGCTATCACCTGAGCATCTGTCACTATCACCTGAGCATCTGTCATTATCACCTAAGCATCTGGCACTATCACCTAAGCATCTGGCACTATCACCTGAGCATCTGTCACTATCACCTGAGAATCTGTCACTATCACCTGTGCATCTGTCGCTATCACCTGAGCATCTGTCACTATCACCTGAGCATCTGTCATTATCACCTGAGCATCTGTCACTATCACCTGAGCATCTGTCACTATCACATGTGCATCTGTCGCTATCACCTGAGAATCTGTCGCTATCACCTGAGCATCTGTCATTATCACCTGAGCATCTGTCACTATCACCTGAGCATCTGTCACTATCACATGTGCATCTGTCACTATCACCTGAGCATCTGTCGCTATCACCTGAGCATCTGTCATTATCACCTGAGCATCTGTCACTATCACCTGAGCATCTGTCACTATCACATGTGCATCTGTCGCTATCACCTGGGCATCTGTCGCTATCACCTGAGCATCTGTCACTATCACCTGAGCATCTGTCTCTATCACCTGAGCATCTGTCACTATCACCTGGGCATCTGTCGCTATCACCTGAGCATCTGTCACTATCACCTGAGCATCTGTCGCTATCACCTGAGCATCTGTCACTATCACCTGGGCATCTGTCACTATCACCTGAGCATCTGTCGCTATCACCTGGTCATCTGTCACTATCACCTGAGCATCTGTCGCTATCACCTGGGCATCTGTCACTATCAACTGAGCATCTGTCACTATCACTTTAGCATCTGTCACTATCACATGAGCATGTATCGCTATCGCCTGGGCATCTGTCACTATCACCTGGGCATCTGTCACTATCACCTGAGCATCTGTCGCTATCACCTGAGCATCTGTCATTATCACCTGAGCATCTGTCACTATCACCTGAGCATCTGTCACTATCACCTGGGCATCCGTCACTATCACCTGAGCATCTGTCACTATCACCTGGGCATCTGTCACTATCACCTAAGCATCTGTCACTATCACCTGAGCATCTGTCGCTATCACCGAGCATCTGTCACTATCACCTGCGCATCTGTCACTATCACCTGGCAATCTGTCACTATCACCTGAGCATCTGTCGCTATCACCTGAAAATCTCTCACTATCACCTGAGCATCTGTCACTATCACCTGGGCATCTGTCACTATCACCTGGGCATCTGTCACTATCACCTGAGCATCTGGCACTATCACCTGGGCATCTGTCACTATCACCTGAGCATCTGTCGCTATCACCTGGGCATCTGTCACTATCACCTGGGCATCTGAAACTATCACCTGGGCATCTGTCACTATCACCTGAGCATCTGTCGCTATAACCTAAGCATCTGTCACTATCACCTTTGTATCTGTCACTATCACCTGAGCATCTGTCGCTATCACCTGGGCATCTGTCGCTATCACCTGAGCATCTGTCACCATCACCTAAGCATCTGTCACTATCACCTGAGCATCTGTCGCTATCACCTGAGCATCTGTCACTATCACCTAAGCATCTGTCACTATCACCTGAGCATCTGTCGCTATCACCTGGGCATCTGTCGCTATCACCTGAGCATCTGTCACCATCACCTAAGCATCTGTCACTATCACCTGAGCATCTGTCGCTATCACCTGAGCATCTGTCACTATCACCTAAGCATCTGTCACTATCACCTGAGCATCTGTCGCTATCACCTGAGCATCTGTCACTATCACCTAAGCATCTGTCACTATCACCTAAGCATCTGTCACTATCACCTGGGCATCTGTCACTATCACCTGTGCATCTGTCGCTGTCACCTGGGCATCTGTCACTATCACCTGAGCATCTGTCACTGTCACCTGAGCATCTGTCGCTATCACCTGAGCATCTGTCACTATCACCTGGGCATCTGTCACTATCACCTGAGCATCTGTCGCTATCACCTGGGAATCTGTCACTATCACCTGGGCATCTGTCGCTATCACCTAAGCATCTGTCACTATCACCTAAGCATCTGTCACTATCACCTGGGCATCTGTCACTATCACCTGGGCATCTCTCACTATCACCTGGGCATCTGTCGCTATCACCTGGGCATCTGTCACTATCACCTGGGCATCTCTCACTATCACCTGGGCATCTGTCGCTATCACCTGGGCATCTGTCACTATCACCTGGGCATCTGTCGCTATCACCTGAATATCTGTCACTATCACCTGGGCATCTGTCACTATCACCTGAGCATCTGTCACTATCACCTGAGCATCTGTCACTATCACCTAAGCATCTGTCACTATCACCTGAGCATCTGTCGCTATCACCTGGGCATCTGTCACTATCACCTAAGCATCTGTCACTATCACCTGAGCATCTGTCGCTATCACCTGAGAATCTGTCACTATCACCTAAGCATCTGTCGCTATCACCTAAGCATCTGTCGCTATCACGTGAGCATCTGTCGCTATCACCTAAGCATCTGTCACTATCACTCGAGCATCTGTCACTATCACCTGAGCATCTGTCACTATCACCTAAGCATCTGTCACTATCACCTGGGCATCTGTCGCTATCACCTGAATATCTGTCACTATCACCTGGGCATCTGTCACTATCACCTGAGCATCTGTCACTATCACCTGAGCATCTGTCACTATCACCTGGGCATCTGTCACTATCACCTAAGCATCTGTCACTATCACCTGAGCATCTGTCACTATCACCTGGGCATCTGTCACTATCACCTGGGCATCTGTCGCTATCACCTGAGCATCTCTCACTAAATGTTTAACTGATTTCAATGTCATTTAAATTGATTGCTTTTGTGATCATCAACATCGAGCTGGTCAGCAAACAAAATATATTGATTCTATGCCAGCAGACAAAATATGTTGATTCTATGCCAGCAGACAAAATATATTGATTCTATGCCAGCAGACAAAATATATTGATTCTATGCCAGCAGACAAAATATATTGATTCTATGCCAGCAGACAAAATATATTGATTCTATGCCAGCAGACAAAATATATCGATTCTATGCCAGCAGACAAATTATATTGATTCACTGCCATCAGACAAAGTATATCGATTCTATGCTATCAGATACAATGCATAGATTCTATGCCAGCAGACAACATATATTAATTCTATGCCAGCAGACAAAATATATTAATCCCATGCCAGCAGACAAAATATATTGAGTCTATGCTATCAGACGAAATATATCGATTCTATGCCAGCAGATAAAATATATTGATTCTATGCCAGCAGACAAAATATGTTGATTATATGCCAGCAGGAAAATATATCGATTCTATGCTATCAGATACAATGCATCGATTCTATGCCAGCAGACAAAATATATCAATTAAAATATATTGATTATATGCCAGCCGACAAGATATATCAATTAAAATATATTGATTCTATGCCAGTAGACAAAATGTATTGATTCTATGCCAGTAGAAAAAAATATATTGATTCTATGGCAGTAGACAAAATGTATTGATTCTATGCCAGCAGACAAAATATATTAATTATATGCTATCAGACGAAATATATTGATTATATGCCAGTAGACAAAATATGTCGATTCTTTGCCATCAGACACAATGTAACGTTATCGATTCTATGCCAGAAGACAAAATATATTGCTATCAGACAAAATATATCGATTCTATGCTCTCAGATACTATGTATCGATTTTATGCCATCAGACATAATAGTACCTATATCGATTGTATGCAATCAAATAAAATATATCGATTCTATGCCATCAGACAAAATATATTTATTGTATGCCAGCAGACAAAATATACCGATTCTATGCCAGCAGACACAATTTAATAATTCTATGACATCAGACAAAATGGATTGATTCTATGCCAGCACACAAATTGTATTGATTCTATGCCAGCAGACACAATGTATCAATTCTATGACATCAGACAAAATGTATTGATTCTATGCCAGCAGACAAAATGTATTGATTCTATGCCAGCAGACAAAATGTATTAATTCTATGCCAGGAGACAAAATATATCGATTCTATGCCAACAGAAAAAATATATCGCTTCTATGCCATCAGACAAAACATATCGATTCTATGCCAGCAGACAAAACATATCGATTCTTTGCCATCAGACAAAACAGATCGATTCTATGCCAGCAGACAAAACATATCGATTCTATGCCAGCAGACACAAGATGCTGATTTAATGCTGCCTTGTTGAATTGTTTGTTTCTACAGATATACCCCTTTATTTATATCTTGACCAATGCCGTTTAACGTTGCACTCCAAACAATAAAGATCCTTCAAAAAAACCCTTAAGTACTATTACCATGCAACCCCAGGAGAACCCTGCAAGGGTTCTCCTGGGGTTGAATGGTAATGGTACTAAAGGGTTCTTTCTAAATAACCTATATTGTATTTTAAGTATTTTAACCTATAGTGTATTTTAAGTAGTTATCATTTACATTTTCAAAATATCTTCTGTTTACTGCATATTTATATATCATGGCAATTCGTAACATTATTATAATTCGAGATACGATATCATATATATTATTTTCAAGTGATATCCCTGAACTAAACATATCAGTAATGCCTTCTACTTATGCCAATAAAACCTCACACCCCGCTTTGCACCTCTGACAAAGCAAGCGCTGTTTCGCAGGTTTTTCTTGTCATCTGTGAGTTTCTTCCCGCTCACTCTTAAAAATTCAATATTGTATGGAGCCTCCGTGACCGAAAGGTAGCGTGCTCGGCCTCAGACCGCCGGGGCTGGAATTTCGAGCTTCATACGTCTGGGGGCAGTGTCATCCCACCATCCTAAGGTGGTTCTCCTGGACCAATTTAGCCTATATCTGCACAAAGGTGGCCTAAAACCCCATTCATTTCATTTATTTTCATAAAAAGAAATTGTCTTCTGTGTATGTTTCTGTTCTCATCTTTTTCTTGTCGTCTGCATTTTCTGTTTTCATGTTTTTCCTGGCTGGGTGTTTTTCTCTTCTCATTTTTCCAGTCGTCTGTGTTTTTCTGTTCTTTTGCCTGTGAGAGTTATAGCGCGGTTATCGTGGAGGGGGAGCGGGGATTATTTCACCGGCTAAATACGTGACAAATCACATCCCCTTTGTTATTAATTACGGCAAATATCGCCGCATTCCTTTCTTGCGGCGTAAACGAGACGCCATAAAGATGCAGGCAAATCTGAGCATTGAGGATATTGTTCAGAAAAGCGTGAAGGCGACAGCCAACTAAATCATCTGATCGCTCACACAAAACACAAGACGTCTGAACAATGTTGCCTTAATGTTGGGCCAGCGACTGTGACGCTGGCTCAAAATTAAACCAGCGTTGTTTGTTTGTCGTCCAGATAGTGTCTCCACACTATCACAGGGCTAGGACTAAACAAACACCGGCGTCTGACGTCAAGTAAAACATCCTAGAATTGAAGCGTCTCATCTGGTTTAATTTATTATATAGAGATGCGGGATGGCTATTGGCGCTCAACAGCTAATCAATATAATTAATCTAGTACTCTTAATGGCGGCTAATTCATCATATGACACATTAGCCTTTATATAAGATACTATATTACAATGGACCGTGAAAATGTTAAGAGAATATTGGCATTGGGGGAAATAGCAAATTGTCAAACAAACGACAAAGATATCATTGTTGAAAGAACGACACATTAGCCTTTATATAAGATACTATAATACAATGGACCGTGAAAATGGTAAGAGAATATTGGCATTGGGGGAAATTGCAAATTGTCAAACAAACGACAAAGATATCATTGTTGAAAGAAAGGACCAGACACGTGAAATGACCGTTACATGTATATTGGATATTACTGATATTATAATTATGTATATTCAGACCAAGATTCAGACTCACTCATTTTACATTTTTCAAAAGAAAACATACAATTTGATATAAAGAATAAAATTGTCAGGAGACCTCGATTAAGACATATAAAGTTACATGGTTGCTGACATTTATACCATTTTGTATGTTACTTATTATATATATATCGTATATATTTCCAGTAGGGCTGATTACAATGTCTCACTTGCCACAGCTGCTGTTGACGTGCGGGTTATATATTGCTGTAGACGCGCGTGTTATATATGGGTGCGGGTTATATACGGTGTAATCGTTTGCTTCTTCTGCTCATTGCTTCACATCTGGTCGGCATCTTCTCCACGTAAAAAAAGTGTTCCGTCTGTCACAGCTGATAATCCGCCGCCTGATTATCACTCAATTAACCCGATTGTTTGAATCAGAGAACACCCCCAGAGAGTACGCTTTTTTATTCGCGCCATGGGAGAGGGTTTTTTTTGCTAGCCGCGCATTTTCCGGCTAACATGACAATCTCATTGGACGTTCTGCGCTCCACGGGCGCACTGACACCATCAATACACACTCACAGGCCTACTGCTAGTATTCTATCACTGGCATGATATGCGTGATGGAAAAAATAATTCTTATTTTCTATATGTATTATATTTTTCAGCTTCTGCTTCTGTTTAATTAATTACCTCTCCCCTCAGGTGGCTAAGCCATGCTTCAAACTGCGATTAGTTACGTAGATAGTAATAGAGCACTTGTTACAATTATGTTTGCCGCCACCGCTAGTGGCGCTGGTGATGTGAACGGACATGTTTCAGACTCGTTGACTAATGCAGCAGGCTGAAAAAATAGGACAAAAAACAGGTCCAATCACTGTAAACCTTAAATAAGGGCATTGTTAGTCATGGTCTGGCTATTTATTGCCATCCTCTTGTAATCTTCTCTTCTAAACTAATTACATCCCTTAAAGGGCTGATCACGGTTATACCAGCTTTCAGCCATTTCTATTTACCTTTAACTCTCAAAGCGCCGAATTATTGCCGTATAACCCATGGAAGCTAAAAGGGTTTTTCCATTTGAAATCATCATAAATGTCTTAGTTTCCGCTTCATTTGAATACCTATGTTATGGGTCTACGACCATTAGAAATATTTTGATTTTTCAGTACGGGGATCGACTTTATACGTCAGAATTTGAAGTCAGATTCTGACATAGGTACAATTTGAATGAGAAATGTTATGCTAGATTGACATAAATTTTGATTCAAATTATACTTATTGAAGTCATTTTTACAAACTTGAAGTTGTGGGTCGCGGTAGCGAGACACAACTTCAAGTGGATAAAAAAAATGCTATAAGTTTAACGGATCACAGCAGTAAAATACAGGAGTATGTACTTAGAATTACATGCTGCAATAAATAATTAAAATATGATTGTAAGTTGTATTTATAATACAAAAACGTGCAAAAAATGTAAACAACAGTTACTTGAAACAGTAATATATATAGAAGACGAGCGAGAGTCTCTCTGTAGATCTTTATACGTCAGAATCTGACGTCTAGAGACGTCAGATATTGACGTCTAAAGTCTAACCCCGCACTGTAAGGGTTAAGAAAAAAATTTGAATGAGAAATATGATACTAGTTTGACATAAATTGTTATTCAAATTATACATATTTAAGTCATTTTTACAAAATTGATGTTGTGGGTCGCGGTAGCGAGTCACAACTTCAAGTAGGTAAAAAAAATTCTAAAACTTCAACGGATAAGAGAGCAGTATGTACTTAGAATTACATACTGTGATAAATAATTAAAATATGATTGTAAATTGTATGCAAAATACAAAAACGAAAATTAAGCAACACGTTACAGTTACTTGAAACATAAAAATATAAAAGACGAGATAGCCTTAATAACGAGAGTCTTTCTGGGAGATATAATTTCTAAAAATGTGTTGTTCATTGCAATGTCATTAACCCTTTCAGCGCGGGGATCGACTTTAGACGTCAAATCCTCACGTCTAAAGTCTCTCCTGAAAGAGTAAGATATTTATATTGGCCGTCGTAGACCCATAATATAGTTATTCAAATAAAGCAGAATGATGTTTTCAAATTGAAAAAAATCCTTTGATCTCTTGGTTTATATCAAATATTTCAGGGCTTCAAGGGTTAAACTAATGAATGTTCTCCTTCCAGACGACTAGGGTGACTCGCATTCTAAATTAAATTAAGTGCCAGATAAAATATCAAGTGTTTTTTCGTATACACCTTTGACAAATTCGTATATGTGATAGAGTGACGGTTCTACACACAAAGCAATTTTAAATAGGATGTATGTTCTTATTTTTATTCTTTTCATGTTCTGACAAGATTGCATCTTCCAATTTCGACTGACGTGATTTTGAATGTCGTAATATTGTATGTATTTTTATCGGTGATCTTCAGAGAGAAACACATTCCTTTTTTGACACTTCAGCAAAGGGAAACTACCTATGTCAACGTAAATGGCCAGTGTTGGAGTCTCCTGATATGGGTGACTTTATATCAGGATAATAATATCGTATATATATATACTACAATAAATGTATGGGTATTCTATGAAACTCTATGAAAACCTTGCAATCTAATATAATGAAGTATGGGGGAGGGGGGCTTATATAACATCGTTTTCACCGAGTAGCCATCCAAAAGGGTTTCCGGTGACTGCGTTCCACATAATGTCTCTGAAGACATTGGTCCCTAAGAGTGGAATAAATAGAATGATGCTATTCCCACAACATGGGTCGCAGTGAACGCCGAACATTCACGGAATGTATTTTCAAAGCTGGACCACAGTCTTGAACGCTGACTCAACTGTAACCATTAAGGGTTTGGAGCAATACTATTGCAAGTTATAGTAATATTATTATTATTATTATTTAAAAAATGAATGACCTCTCTTTGCACAATAGAGTGTGTTGTCTTAACAACTCGGTTTGCATAGAGTTGACAACATAACACAGGATATGGTCACGTCAATAAAAAATCACTTGCTACAGTGTTTCTCCAAACCACGCATTGTCCTGTTGTCCTACTTTCCTACTGTCATCACTGTTCTAATCTAAGAATTTTTCATGATTTTTGTTTGCTCATATTTATATGCCCTAGGGATTATCTGCCAACCAATCGATGTGCGAGATGCAGCCAAGACCGTATGGCAACCACTGGGTCTCTAAAGGTGGACGTAAGCCTGTCAAACGAGGGGGGTCCCCCCGGGTCTCTAAGGGTGGACGTAAGCCTTTTAGGCGAGGGGGTGTCCTCCTGGTCTCTAAGGGTGGACGTAAGCATGTCAGACGAGGGTTGTCCTGTGGGTCTCTAAGGGTGGACGTAAGCCTGTCAGACGAAAGGGTGATCCCCTGGGTCTCTAAGGGTGGTCAGCCTACAGGTGATTTGTTGAGCAGATCATCTTGCCTGTACGACCACCTTATTAATCAGGGAATACTAATTTCCCAGAGAAGACACTCCAATGAAATATCTACCTCGGCCAATAATCCCCACCTTTACAGTCCCAGCGATGCTATGTGCAAACGGTGCTCATTTGAGTGCGATATAGGCGAATACAGCGCTCGTTCAGTATATATATTCACGGAACGAGTGTTATATTTTCCACGCGGCATGAAAAATGACCAACCGTTGTCTCAAAGAGTCAGAGGACGAAGAAACTTGTATTCAATCATAATTATATATTACATAGTAAATTATAATATGGTTCAGGATACTTCCATTAAGACAGTAAATCGCTAACATGGAGGCCACCTTGTGATATAAAAAAATATATAATAGAGTAACACACATTTTATATAATAAAAATACAAACAAATAAACGTGCGTGCAGTCAAAAAGAAAAATACCATATAAACTAATGTAAATCGATTTTCAGTGTGATATGGCCTGATACCGATTTACGTCTCTTAATGAAAACCACTGTACATAGTGTGATATAGGTTGATACCGATATGTGTATTATATTTGAAACCACTGCAGAGAGTGTGATATAGGCTGATACCGATATACGTCCCATTGTGAAAACCACTGCACTTAGTGTGATATAGGCTGATGCCAATATACGTCTCATAGTGAAAATCACTGTACAGAGTGTGATATAGGCTGATACCGATATACGTCTCATAGTGAAAACCACTGCACATAGTGTGATATAGGCTGATGCCAATATACGTCTCATAGTGAAAACCACTGCACATAGTGTGATATAGGCTGATACCAATATACATCTCATTGTGAAAAACAAATGCACAAAGTGTGATATAGGCTGATGCCAATATATACGTCTCATTGTTAAAACTGCTACACAGAGTGTGATATAGGCTGATACCGATATATACGTCTCATTGTTAAAACTGCTGCACAGCGTGTGATATAGGCTGATACCGATATACGTCTCACAGTGAAAATCACTGAGAGATATATCTAATTTATTACTTAATTATTCTACCCCCCTGATCTCTTGGACATGTATATAAATGACCAGATATAGCTGAGTGCTTAGAAGGCTGAACGTGTATTCGTAGTTCGGGTCTTAAAAGCTACTAAAGAACGAAAATCAATAAAGTAAATACATGTTTTTTCTGTTTATTTTCGGTAAAATCGGAATAATCACCCTAATATTGGCCCGATTGGCCCGCGTTTGCTTTTATAATCATGAGAAATCGGACAGCCGTGGTATGTAATATTGAGACATACACAGGACGCCTGGATGTGAGAGACAATATATACCATCATGTGATCAGGACGCCATGCTGATTAATCTGATCGCGGGGGGCAGGATTACCATTGTCTCATCGTGTTTATCTCGTTAAAATCTCGGATGACTTCTTATTAATATGTGTCAGTTTCCGTTGTCTCTTCGAGATCCTCTTATTATGGGATGGCATCACTTTGACGTGCAGACAAAGGTGGATATAGTAAACTTACAGTTAATTTGACCCTGGAGTGGAGACAATTATGGAGACAAAGGTTGATGAAATTATTATAATGTTAGTGAGTAATTGTTTTCACGACATTTATAATTTTAATAGTATACATTATGTGTTGCAACATTAGCCCTGATCCTGCTGATCACGACTAATGTCGTTTTTATTTTGTTTTATTTGTCAATCAAATCACTGATATCGGGATCAAAATGTGTGTTTAAACATCAGAATTTGCAAAGGATATAGTATACCTCAAATTAAACAAATATTATTTTTTTTCACCCACTTGAAGTTGTGGGTCGCGGTAGCAGGATAAGGGTCAGAAAACCAACCATAATGATCTCCCTAGATCTATATTCACGTCAAAGGAATTTTGTATAATACTGGCAAGGGTGATACAAATAAGCCATTTAATCTCCAAATTGGTCATTGATTCTCTTAACTCGTCAATTAAAAACACATGTTAACTTTAAAAGGTGATTTTTGAGTTGTTAATAAAAATAGTAAAACTATTGTAGTTACGTTCGTCACTTAAAGGGTTACATTTACTCAATAACTTAGCTGTAATAATAATGTAATAACAATTTTAAAATTGACCTGAGTCTAACAAAGACAATGCACTAATTGCCGGCAAGTTTAGTATATAACAATTCAATGAAATTTGTATTATATTTTGTACTGATAAATGATTCTGAGTCTAAATCTATAATAATTATTATACAAACATTTGTTTTAAATATTCGCAAGAATTTGTATTTAAAAAATTACCTGTACATGTAAATATCGGCGCTTCCATTTTCCGCCATTTAATAAAGAGGGAAATGCTATCGTAATTTTTAGCATGAAGGGATGAAAAATATCTTATGCTATAGAAAATAAACATTACATTTTTTTATGATTTAATTAATGTTTTAATTACCTGAGCATTTTTCACAAACTATTTTTATTAATTTTAAGGGTAATTAGTGTATGGATTAGTAATTCTTAGTGAAAGTTAGTATAATATTGTAGTGTAGTTTATGTTGATATTCAGGATTATTTTATGTGGTTGTCTTCATAGAGGTTTGTTATTGACTGCCGTGTCGTAATCAGGACTTTATTACATTGCTTGTATTCACCAAGGAAAATAGAATCGGCTGATTCTATTTTTCTCGTATTACTGAGTTTGTGAACGCTGCCTATGTTTTATGCTGTTACGACAAATTGAAATAATTAAATAAATTGATGGCCTTTCTGCTGAGCTAACCCTTTGCCTGCTGATCACGCCTTTCTGCTGACGTAACCCTTTCCCTGATAATCACGACTACTGTCGTGTTTTATCTGTTTTAGTAGCTGATTAAATTACTATTATTGGAAATGAAATGTGTATTTAAACATCAAGATTGTATATGTTAGTGTCTCAAATCAACTAATATGAATAATTTTCAACCACTTTAGGTTGTGGATCGCGTTAGCGAGACACAACCTAAAGTGGTTGAAAATTTTATTAAATTAATCCAGCAGGATCAGGCTTAAAATAGTTGCGAGCGGATGATATCAGTAATAGGCTAATCATTCCATCATCGCCCTGTAATAATTAAATAGATTAAAAATATATTTGACCATTAAAATGCAAGTCGACCCATGTGCACTTATACCTTCTTCGCGCTAGGGGCAGAATATAAGTTCAAAGCGCTAAATTATTTTGATATAAACCGGGAGAACAAAGAGGATTTTTCAATTTGAAATCATCATAAATGTCTTAGTTAGCTCTTTCTGATATATTAGAATACCTATGTTATGGGTCTACAGCTATTATAAATAATTGTACTCTTTCAGCGCGGGACCGACTTTTGACGTCTATAGACGTCAGATTCTGACGTAGAAAGTGGATTCCCGCGCAGTAGGATTAAATTATTAGCTTATTCCCAGTCTTTTAACTGCATTCTTCACATTCGGGATATTTGCATGGCATTTCTGAAAATTGTAGTCATGCTCGAAACTCTGGAACGCCCACAATATGGTCGTGAGGTACATTTGAATTAGAGAATATTTAACGTCATTCGAAGATCATAATTAATATAGTGCGGTGGGAAAGCCTCTCAAAATGTGATATATGCTCCTCAGGTGGATAGCCTACAAGAGCCAAGTTTAGCACAGAGCAAGATTTAAACATACTACAAGCATTTCTGGTCTCAACCTCAAAATTTTCGTACTGGAACCTCGCGGGTTTGAGCAAATCCAAAAAGGCCGCCATTGCACTGAAACCCGGAGAGTGAGAAACACAGGGCACATGAGACATTAAGCCAATATGGTTTAGTGTTGGTTCACCGTGTGCGAAATATTCAAAATATAACAGATATTAAAGATGGAAATATAACAGCTATTAAACATGGAAATATAACAGATATAAAAGATGGCATTAACAAATATATCACGTTGAATATAACAACTATAACACCTGACAATATTCCATATATAACACATGACTATTATGACATATATAACGCATGACAATATACCGTATACAGCACATGACAGCATAACGTATATAACACATGACAATATAACGTATATAACGCATGATACTATAACGCATATAACACATGACAATATAACATATATAACACACGGCAATATAACGTATAAAGTACACGGCAATATAACATATAGGCTATAACACATGACAATTTAACGTATATAAAACATGACAGTATAATGTATATAACACATGACAACATAAAGTATATAAAACATGACAATATAACGTATATAACACCTGACAATATAACATATATAACACATGACAATTTAACGTATATAAAACATGACAGTATAACGTATATAACACATGACAACATAAAGTATATAAAACATGACAATATAACGTATATAACACCTGACAATATAACATATATAACACATGACAATATAACGTACATAAAACATCATAATATAACGTATATAACACATGACAACATAACGTATATAAAACATGACAATATAACGTATATAACACCTGACAATATAACATATATAACACATGACAATATAACGTATATGAAACATGATAATATAACGTATATAACACATGACAACATAACGTATATAAAACATGACAATATAACGTATATAACACCAGACAATATACCATATATAACACATGACACTATAACGTATATAACACATGACAATATAACGTATAACACATGGCAATATAACTGTCTCTAACTTTAGAGGTTGAACAACTAGATAAATAAATAAATAGCACATGACAATATAACAGATATAACAGTATTTCACATGAAAAAATATTGGATTATATGAGCTTTTTATTGGGATACCCTGTGATTTGTTTGGTTGTGGTTTAGCATGGAGATAGTAGATTATCTCCATGGGTAACCCCGTTTAGCGTCATTGTTTGTCTCTGTCGCGTCTTCCCTCTGGACTCTGGATCATGTGAAGGCGTCCGAGACAGCGCGCCACATGTAGAGGCGTCCCACACAATCCTCTTTACTGGATACACAGCCCGGCAGAGTTTAATTCTGGACATTGGAGGTTGTTGGAACAACATTTGGTAAATGAAGGTCCACTGTGGTAGATGGTCTGCTGGTGTGGTACCAGCAAGCAAAATATAATGATCCAATGCTGGTTTAATGTTGGGCAACCGTCTGCGACGCTGGAAAAAGCAATAACCCTTAAAGCACTGAATTTTTTTTTGTCTGCGACTGGGAAAAACAGTAACTCTTAAAGCGCTGATTTTTTGTAAAATGGAGACCAAAGGATTTTTTCATTTTGAAATCGTCATAAATGCCTTAGTCAGCTCTTTCTGATTCATTTGAATACCTATGTTATGGATCTACGGGCATTATAAATATTTTTACTTTTACAGCGCGGAGATCGACTTTAGTCGTCAGAATCTGACGTCTACAGACGTCAGATTCTGACGTCAAAAGTCGATCCCCGCACTGTAAGGGTTAAACAAAGACAAGACGTTAATCCAATGTTACAATATGTGGTTCATCGTATGCGACGTTGCAAAAACAACATAAGACGTTGTCTACTTAAAACCCTTTAAGCCCTCAAGATGCATTAAAGCATCATTTTACGACCCTGAAAACAGACTTAATTTTCCTACAACTGACGGTTTTAGAATGAAAATTTCCATGGAACTCTTTTACCAATACATGCAATTTTCTATATTTTTTCACCCACTTCAAATCATCTTCATCGACTATTTGTTATAAGGTTGGTATAATGTTGGCCGACCGACTGCAAACAGTGGAAAAATATTAAAACAAAAAACGATATTGAGCCAACGCTGGTTTAAAGTTGCCCCACCATCTACGATGCTGCACCAACATTAGGCCTGTGTTGGTTCACTGATGGTGTTTGTTTGAAAGGCGTCTCGCGTACAGAAGATGAGATCTGCTCAGCAAAGTCAAAGGCGGTATCTGCTTACATTCAAGGCGATCAGCTACCATCTTTTGCCTTCACACGGCGGCGTTGTCCCCCTCAGTCAGGCGCACTCATATTTCCTGCCAGACTGACCACCTCACCGCTTCTCCCTCGATCCCTCCGCGTCTCAAAACAATCCCGCCTCAGCTCTCCCTCCTCTCGCCGTAAATCTCGCGGTGCGGGACTTGGCCTTGTCCAGCGCGAGATCCAGCAGGATGAAGCACGGGACGACGGAGGAAGAGACAGCATTTCTATTACGGCCCGCAAAAAAGCGATGATTTTGTCTGCGGGTTAGAGTTTTGTCAGATGCGGCTAATTTGTCTGCGGCGCCATTTTGAGATTAGCTCTATTTATGTGCGCGGTCTTATCCTCTAAATGACCACGTCCGGACGACTAATTATTCTCTCTCCCAGAGATGGACGCCTCGGCCACAACCGTCATTAGGCTCATTTGCATATTTCCCACGCATGCGCAACGGTCATTCCCGGGGGTCAGCCAGCCCAGGAAACCTAGACGACGAACCAATGCTGGTTTAATGTTGGGCCAACGTCGCAGACGGTGGGACAACATTAAAACAGCATTGGTGCAGCACCGCATGTTCTCTGTGAGCCTTATGCATTGCACGTGAGATTGGTCAGTGGGTGCAACGCCGATCTACAAGGCCAAAAGGCAGTAACTGCTTACTTGAAAAGTAGGCAGTCACTCCTTTTTGGCTTTGCAGGACGCAATGGAATTAGGCTACTGTAATATATTATCACAAGGAAAATAGAATCTGGAAAACTCACTATCGTTATTTAACTAGATAACAAATAAAATGAAAGCAAATTTATTTGCACAACAATTACCATTGTATCGGCAAAATCATATACATTTACATGTACTTAAAACCTAATATATAGTTATACAAAAACATGTAGTGGTTATATAAAATAAAATATCATTCAAATAAGTCTGTATACATTTACTAAAAACATTATTACCATTCATTTCAGTTGAATCATAGCCTACCATTTAGATTTGATCAGAAGACTTTCACCAAGACTATGTTGTGAAAGTAAATTACCATTAAAGGGAGGCTAAGATATATTTTTCCTCTCGGTTCTTTTAAAAAATTCCTGAAACTTTATGAAATTTCGTTTTGGAAAATACAATTATCACTTGAATGCGCAAGCACAAAAAAATATTTAAAAGTCTGTATAAATGACACATTTACAGTATATGGCATCTTCCCCCAACATAATTCCAGCAATCACGAGATGCTGACTCGGTGCTGGTTCAATGTCGGCCCACCGTCTACGACGCTGGCCCAGCATTGAACCAACACCGGGTCAGCGATTGCTGGGTTATATGGCATACACAGCTAACACCAGACGTTGACCCAATGTTGGTTCAATGTTGGTCCACCGTCATAGACGGTGGCCTGACATTGAACCAACATCGGGTTAACGTCTCGTCTCATGGGTAGAAGGATTTTGGGATTGTGAGGCAGAGCGTGGCTGTAATGTGCTGATGTTATCGAAATTTGACCTCTCTGGGGAGCATACTGCCCAGTGTCCAGATTTGTGGATAATCGAGGAGTAAGATATGGCTTTCAGGAGCCAAGATGGAAAATCCACAACTGCTTCTCTGCTCAGTAGAGGCAAAGGGCCGTAACTCCTTAATGGAAAAGTAAGCAGTTACTTCCTTTAGCTTTTATATCTCTGCTTCTGTTCATTACGTTCTCAGTGATCTTTTTGGTTCCCATAACCCATTTAACACGATTTCCCCATTTATTAACACGGCACTCCCATTTAACACGATTGATCCAATGTTGGTTTAATGTTGGACCAGCGTCGAAGAGGATGTGCCAATATGGAATCAAGGTGGGGTCAACGTTGATTGGGAGAGCACGGCTTTGATTCCATCGTCCACTGCCGTAAGACCAGTCAGGAAGACATCCAAATGTCAAACAAATATATCATACAGTCTGCCACAGATGTAAATGTTACACTTCAACTGAACCTTGAGAAAGTGCGAAGTTTAAATTGAATCAATCAAAACAAGGTGTTGAAGTGTAATAATGTGTTACACCGATATATGATTGAAACATTTAAAAATTAAGATCAGTTTGGGTCTTGAGACACTTGCTTGTGTTGACTCAGTCACGACTTCATTTCATTTATGTTTATATCCATTAAATATCAACTGAAAGAAATAATGCATGGTAGTATTATGCGGATTACATTGTGAAACATGGAAGGCTACCATACGCTTCGCAATGTGCAGTACACATGGGGGGGGGGGGTATAAAGCCATCTAAATAGAAATCTAAATAGAGATATCATATGGTGTCTCTGAAAGTTCAGGTCGAAAATAAAATCTTTTAGGGTATAGGCCTATCTTGATCAAAAATTTAAATGACTCCTTCGTTGTAGATAAAATCCTGAAAAAAACAAATTCAAAAGATTAAGAAAAAAGATTAAAACAGCAGGGTAAATGTTTGAGCTTCAATTTTCGAAAACTTTTGGCGTCAACATTTATCCAATATCATTTTGACTATGACTGCTCAGCCTGGTCCAACGGCATCAAAAAACGTTAAAAACTAAATTAATAATTGCACAAAATAATGTGATTCGTTTTGTTCTGGATTTACCCTCAACCAGCATTGCATTTTTCCTTTGAGCTGAATTGGCTACATGTTGATAAAAGGGTCAGAATTCCTTTAGTAACATGCATGAGTTTGTCCATGGCGATGTCCCACTCTATTTGAAAGAGGGCGTCACCATGGTCAATCAAGAGGGCGTCACTATGGTCAATCAAGAGGGCATCATGGTAAATCAAGAGGGCGTCACCATGGTCAATCAAGAGGGCGTCACCATGGTCAATCAAGAGGGCGTCACCATGGTCAATCAAGAAGGCGTCACCATGGTCAACCAAGAGGGCATCACCATGGTCAATCAAGAGGGCGTCATCATGGTCAATCAAGAGGGCGTCACCATGGTCAATCAAGAGGGCGTCATCATGGTCAATGAAAAGGGCGTCACCATGGTCAATCAACAGGACATCACCATGGTCAATCAAGAGGGCGTCACCATGGTCAATCAACAGGACGTCACCATGGTCAATCAAGAGGGCGTCACCATGGTCAATCAAGAGGGCGTCACCATGGTCAATCAAGAGGGCGTCACCATGGTCAATCAAGAGGGCATCACCATGGTCAATCAAGAGGGCGTCACCATGGTCAATCAAGAGGGCGTCATCATGGTCAATCAAGAGGGCGGCATCATGGCAAATCAAGAGAGCATCGTGGTAAATCAAGAGGGCGTCACCATGGTAAATCAAGAGGGCGTCACCATGGTCAATGAAGAGGGCATCACCATGGTCATTCAAAAGGGCGTCACCATGGTAAATTAAGAGGGCGTCACCATGGTCAATGAAAAGGGCGTCACCATGGTCAATCAAAAGGACGTCATCATGGGCAATCAAGAGAGCGTCACCTTGGTCTATCAAGAGGGCGTCACCATTGTCAATCAACAGGACGTCACCATGGTCAATCAAGAAGGCGTCACTATGGTCAATCAAGAGGGCGTTACCATGGTCAATCAAGAGGGCGTCACCATGTTAAGTAAAGAGGGCATCATGGTAAATCAAGAGGGCGTCACCATGGTAGATCAAGAGGGCGTTACCATGGTCAATCAAGAGGGCATCACCGTGGTCAATCAAGAGGGCGTCACCATGGTCAATCAAGAGGGCATTACCATGGGCAGTCAAGAGGGCGTCACCATGGTCAATCAAGAGGGTGTCACCATGGTCAATCAAGAGGGCATTACCATGGTCAATCAAGAGGGCGTCATCATGGTTAAGCAAGAAGGCTTCACCATGGTCAATCAAGAGGGCATCACCATGGTCAACCAAGAGGGCGTCACCATGGTCTGGTCTATCAAGAGGGCGTCACCATGGTCAATCAAGAGGGCGTCACAATGGTCAATTAAGAGGGCGTCATCATGGTTAACAAAGAGGGCGTCACCATGGTCAATCAAGAGGGCGTCACCATGGTCAACCAAGGCATCACCATGGTCAACTAGTATACTTCTTCTTCTTCTCTGTACAGGTCATACCTCTATAATTAAGAATATTTTCGAGTCGGATGATTTGGCGCGCATGTGCAGGAAAATGACTAGCACAAGGCTCTGATGAGGTGAGAACCTCGTGTATCTCATAATGATGTACCTTATGTGCAGAGGGAAGCAAACCTTTTTAACAGGTCAAAGCTTATTAACCGCGCCGGTGCCGCTTATATTCGTTTTTTCATTTTTCAAGTACCGCATTTTAAATATGTTAAAGATAAAATGTGACATCAACTAACAAGATTTAAAAAGAGTTGACCTCCATTTTGTCAGATCTGAATAATTTTCACTCCCTTGTAGTTGTGGATCGCGTCAGCGAGACACAACTTCAAGTGGGTGAAAATTCCAATTGAATAATTTGGCTGTTAAAGGGTTGAAGTTTTCAAGTATTGTGGTATTTGTCTTCATATACTATAATTAAAAATGTAATTAGGTAATTTATTAAACTCCCCCCCCCCCCCCTCCACCAAGAAGTCCACGTACAAGTATCATCAACATCAAACTTCGTGGTCATTTTCTCACTATAAAACATCTGAAGTCCACATCACACCTTTGCTCTTGTCCTGCTACGCTCGTTTATACATATATAAGTATATTTTAAGGCAAATACTATGTCATTGAAAATGGATAATATAGTTTGTGGTAGATGCTCAGTTAGTCTAATAACTCAATTTAGAAAACGTATAATTTCATTTTTTTTTTTGTCATTTGAAGCTGGAAATTGCGTTGGCAATTCCAGCTTCAAATGACGAAAATACAATTGAAACATTTCAGCAGAACAAGGGCTAACAACAGTAAT
>OZ024913.1:8070735-8072689 GCA_964017125.1 Flabesymbios commensalis
AGAATTGACCGAGAAATCGGCGAAATTCCTTCACCACGGCTGGTTAATGTGAATCGGACTATAACTGCAGACTCCACAGAATGTTGAAACATGTAGATAGCAGTTATAAAGACACTGACGGCAAATACTATTGAATGTAAGCTGAAATGCATGAGTACAAACTACAGATTCTATCGAATGTAGAAAGATACTAACAGTAAATTATATTGCATGTAATCAAAAATATATAGGTGTTATATATTTTTGATGTGATGCAATTGTTGACTTGTTGATCGCGCTCCTGTTGTTTAATGAACTATCCATCCACCTTCAAATGACTGCAAATAGAAATCTCACAAATTATACTATTTCAATAACTGAGAATCTAAAACAGAATATGGAGACCTATAGATAATATGTTGTCTGATCGGGGCCTATATTCGTGCACGCAGAATCTACAGCCTAAACATTGCCCTAGAAAAGGCGAGAAACTGGTGTGACCGGCAGAGTTCCCTCTTGTTGACCTGACTCAATATTTCCGGTTCGTTTTGCATGTTGGGAAAAGTAGGTCATGGAAACATAAATCACAATCGACCAATAGAAGAAGAGCTTCCAAACTATGCTAATGCGAGGCTGGACAATCACAACATACGAAATAAAAACCCATTTCTGTCCTTTTCCAGGAGCGTGATGTAATGAGGCTATGAGTATTCCAGCAAACACGACACATTGGAACAATGTTGGCTTAATGTTGGCCTACAGTCTGCAACGCTGGCCCAGAATTATGCCAGCATTGTTCCAATGTGTCGTGTTTGCTGGGTAATTATACTAACAGAGGCAGTGTTTCCGTAGAGTGAAAACGAATGCCTCTGAAGCCTGTAGAATGGGAGCAGGTGAGTAATCAACATCGCTACAGCAATCTGGGTCTAGTTATTGACCAATACTGCCGTGCAAAGCCAAACGGCAGTATCTGCTTACTTTACAAGGAAGCAGATACTGCCTTTTAGAATAGGGGCCTTCAGTTTTGAAAAGTTCTTGGTTTTGATGATCGCACAGCGAATGCGCCTCAAGCTACGTAAATAAATGTATGCCCTATCACCAACGTCTATGTGAAAAATGTGAATTAAATAAATGTATGCCCTATCACCAACGTCTACGTGAAAAATGTGAGTATTGGGTAGCGAGCACCATATTTTGTTTCTGTGTAGGCTAAACGTTTAAAAGTTTTGATATCAAAATATATCTCACGTTATTTTTTTTTATTTTGAACAAAACATCCAGTAATAAATTTGTTGAACTTTTATCCTCAAAACACAGTCAAACTATTAAATAGTAAAGCTATATTTGTTTATTTTGGCAATTTATGAAAAAACAAACAGATGTTATAAACTGTTGTATTAAAATAGAATTATCATTATGTCTCCTCGCACAGACACCGCACATATTATATATATTGTACTAAAATATGTATTTGCATACAGGCCAATGGGTATATGCTGAGAAGACATAAGCCATATCATCTTGATTTATGCATGAGCATGACATCAAAATGACAAAATAGTGTCGAGAATGAGTGTGCGTATTCCAGCATATATGTGTTAATATCTGTTGTTTTACGGCTGCTTGGATTTATGATCGAACAAGTAAACAGTGTTGAAATTAGTTCTCATTCAAAATATACATGTACTTATAAAACTGGTATTACACATCGTTTTCTGTCAAAAATTAAATAAACAATTTATTTTACAAGATTGCGGTGACTTGGAATTATTTACGAAGAAGACCTCTAAATTAAAAATATTGTCAGATATGACTTTTTCATACGTAAGTCACATTGCAAAGTGGTATGACACGTAATTTTCTGACTATATTTAGAGTTATCCTTTACAACCAAATTGTCCGACAGTGAATGCAAGCCAATAAAAGGCAAATGTGCAGGTTAATAGGTCCGATATCAAATCTGAAGACTTACCAT
>OZ024913.1:8072889-8412889 GCA_964017125.1 Flabesymbios commensalis
CGATATCAAATCTGAAGACGTACCATCCGACTATACAATTTACCCACTGATCCCTGAACATTTTTATTCGTGTGCCATTTCAACACTACTTACTGAGTGCATAGTCCTCCAGTCATTTCGGCGCATTCGTACACATTGCCATCTTTGTCCTACCAGGTACTAATTTACGCCTCAGTCAAGTGAAACATGTAAAGGTAAAGTGTCTTTCCAAACGAACACAAACATTGAAAGAGTGTCGCAACGTTGCGAGGAGAGAGAGTGGGTATTGAACCGGTATGACTGACAGTGTCAATTGCAAGTCTCAAATCATTGTGCCTCGTCACTGTATCTAAAGCAGTGCATCTGCAGCAAGCATCACCGAAGTTGGGTGCTTAAAGCAAAGATTCTCATGAGGCTGTTTGCAATAATTTTTTTTCTATTTCGACTATATATGAACCTTATTCTATTCTATAATTCGAAAACTGGCGAGTCTGAGAGTAATCTAAATAAATTTTCCCTGCTGTTGTAAGATATATTTTAGAACTGGAGGCTACCATCAGCATTCTTAATGGACGTTTTTTTCTGTATAGATCAAATGCAACACCAATTACGGTATATTTGCATTAGTACTCTATTAGTGATCCATATGCGCTATCAATGACCAATGAATGTGATCTATAGTTGAATGGCTCCGTGCAAGAACCTGTTAAGTGCAAGTTTTATAGTTTTGAGAAAAACGACTTCAAAGTTTAAGTTCAATATTTTTTCCCTTTAAGAGTTTCCGCGTAAAATAAGTTTGTTTATCAATAATATTGGCAAAGTAAGTTTAGTAATCATATCTAAGACTACCAGCATGCCTTGCGCACATTTTCAAAGATTGTTAACTGATATTTGCCAATAGTCTTCAAGGTCAATATCACAATATTATGGTAAATGACATTACCATTTTATTGCTTTATGCAATTTTTTCCAGAAATCATGGATATCGATAAGATATCTGTGAAACAGTGACTACACAACTATTTATCTGAATACTTTTGCACACTTAAAATTAATAGTGTTTATATTTTTAAAATAATGTTAATGGTGCTTACCATTTCTGATTTGTGATTCTATTATTTGCAAGAACATGTTAAGTGAGTTTACCGGTAGGATTTGCTACATGTTATTTAGTAATATTTACTGGTAAACACAGTCATAAACATGTACTTGCTTCTGAGAAAAGTGCTGTATAATGGTCGTGGAGCCAAGATTTTTTTACACAATAATCTCCCCTACCTCAACAACTCATATCCGTCGTTATCAGCAAGAACCTGTTAATGACGCTTAACAGGTTATTGCATGAAACCCTTCAGTTATTAGAGGACTTCCTAAATATCTGCAGAAAGTATAGTGTGTACAAACAGTTTGTTGTCTGCTTGCACAATAACTTTATTCACCTTTACGTGGTTAACTCGCATTTTCTTTGTCATATTAAATAATGTTTTCAAGCTCTCGTTATTAATTTGAACATTTGTTTAAAGATTATTAGGTTGTTTTTTCTCAAATTTTTTGAGCGATTTTAAGATCATTGTAATGTCTGGTGGTGAAAATATTTTCATGACTGTCTGGGTAGCAGCCTCTGCAGCATTTCCAGACTCAACTTCAGTTCTCCTCCTGAAAACGCTTATTAGTAATATGTGGAGAGGAAGCTGATGATAATATGTAAAGCACCCATCCTCACGACATCAGGTGAATGAATCAGGGTTTGTTTATGCCATTTATGTTGTCTTTACACGAAGTGCTCGGGCAAAAACACATTCTAGAAAGTTACAGTGACCTGATGTGAATGATTCTGCTCCTCAACTACTGTGTATAATTATGTAGCTGGTCCATTGATGGTTAGTAGGTAGCTGATGGTGTCAATACGGATGGATATGCTTGTGTAGCGAATACAATATTAAGCCCGGACCACCTGGGAATAGCAATTTAATTCTTAACCATGGTTCTTTTTCAAGTAATTTTTCTATTTCGTTTAACAGTAAGTAGTCCCATTGGTAAAGGCCGCACCCTTCCATCAACATTGGAGACTTGTAGTGGTAACTCATCATCATTAGAAATGTCTGACAGCTAGCCAAGTATTTGACATTATGTGATCTACCAGCTTGTACACTCATGCCTATGTCAGCCATGACAAGGGTAGTGGGCTATGAATAATTAATGAGAAAATCATGCTCTTTAAGAATATAATACTATCTTTTAAATACAGAGCGTATAATTCATCGCGATGAGATATGTTTACCTGTATGGATGCTGTCGTCCAAATGAACGGCTAAAATGAACCATAATAGCCTTTTGAGGATGATGAAATGAATCCCATGAGACTGCCCTGCAGACACAGGATTTGAAAACTGAGCCCTGTTTGCCACGGATTCTCTCCACAATACCGAATCGTGGATGAAATATTTTGTTTCTTTGAAACCAGAGCAGGGCATGAACGACAAAGAGAGGCATAGCCAGTAGCCTACACCATGGCCCACACCACATAGACTATGTCCTGATCAACATAAGATGTGTCTCTATGGAACCACTTCATTTATATACTGCTGATTGTTTTTTATATTACAATAAAATAAAATTTATCTGTGTGTGTGTGTCACGGTTATGCAGACCACTTTGTCATTGATAGATCCACTTCATATTTCGCACAATCATCAACCTCGACCCAGAGAAAGACCGATGATCTAAATTAACCTAATTGATTCAGTGCAAGCAAATCAAACCTGAAGCAACTCAACGGGGCATAAATACAATAACAGCAAAATATGGAATATATTTTTATTTTGATAATTGTCACGTTGGCCACACGCCTTTAGCCATGAACGCATATATTATGAGCGACAGGTTATCTAGTAAGTGCACTGAGTCAGGAAAATTCACTAATTCCGAACGCAGCTGTGATGGTTGAGGGACAGTGAGTATTAACATATTGGTCTCATATGCGTGTATTATTGGTCAATGTCAAACCTCATCCTGTTCAACAGGTTAGTATATTGTATTCGCCATATTACAATTTGCCGCCATTTTGTATTTTGAAATAATGAAAACAATTGTAGGCCTATTTACTCTTATTATAACCATTAAAAATACATTTGATATCCATTTGACTCATAAGATAAATTATTTAAGCATGTAAACTTTGTATAATTTAGCTAAAATTTGCCGTCATTGTGAAATTTGCCGCCATTTAATTGATTAAGCTACTCATTTGAAATGTCTATCATACTAAAAATGTTTCCCAATACACATACTTTTATGGTACCGATCAACATCATGGCCCATGTACTAAATCTTTGAAAAAGTTAATGCGGCCAATGAGAAAAATAGCTGGAGCATTGTTTTTTAATCGACTTAAAGGTGTAGTCAACTGTCAAAATTCGCGGGACAAGGGTCCCCCAGAAGGCAATAGTGCCCATGGGTAGGCCAAGGCCCTATTCCATAATAATACTAAATATGCGTTTCATACCCAAAGCCTAATTAAGAGCAAGTTCTCAAATCACAGCAAGTTCATATATACTTGAGCGACATCTATGAGTTAATAATTTAAAGCCCTTTGCCTTTGCCCCTACTTGGTCGCTGGCTTGCAAACAAACTGACTGTATTACTGCTGGGATCTGGAAACTGCTTGACCCCCAAGCTTGTATTGTCACCCAGTAAACACAAAACATTTGCATGACTTTATGCAATGTTAGACTAACGTCGAAGACGTTGGGCCGACATTGTATAAATGTTATACAAATGTCTTGTGTTTGCTGGGCAGGAGGACTTTTTCTCAAACATTGTACATTTATCTAATATTGGTTCAATGTTGGGCCAGCGTCGCAGACGTTGGCCTAACATTAAAACAGCATTGGATCAATGTCTCGTTTGAGTAGTATCTTGTAATCAGTTCAGTGGCTATATTAATGCCGTCAATCTGTACTCAATAGGCTACTGTTGGCCTACACTTGACCGTCCCAGGCATGCGCGTGTTGCAGTTGGATGATTCTTTAAATTAACTGTTTTTTTTGTCGGAAATTGGCATGTTTTTTGACTAATGCCTGGCTTTAATATAAAGCGCGCGTTCATCTAAAACAGAGAAAAAACCATAGTGGCCTAGCTAGAAAAAGTATTTTTTTAATAATATCGATGTATTATGTTTGTCTCTCATCTGTTTTTCTCTCATCTTCAACCATTAAGTGGTATGCGATAGTAAATCTAGAGCTGACTGCTAGACTTTTCTAGTCGTTACTGGTGTCAAGATAAGGGCATACACCACCTGGCGAATGGATATGGAAGGGCACATGTTTTTTTCGGTAAGAGAGCCACCTGGTGAAACAAACTGATGTACGTAACATATCTTCGCCTAAAAATAGATTTAAAAAAATAATAGTTTATTCAAACTTTACCGCGACATAACTGCTATCTTGATTCACAAGCCATCTCATTGCGCGTATTAAAGCTGTACGCTCTAAGCTGTTTGTTTTACTCTTTCAGGGCGGGAATAGACTTTGGACGTCAGAATTTGACGTCTCTGACGTCTGAAGTCGAGCCCTGCCCTGAGAGAGTGAAACATTTATAATGGAAGCACACCCATAGCATAGGTATTCAAATGAAACGAAAAGAGTTACCTAAGGCATTTATGATGATTTCAAATTGAAAAAACCCTTTGGTCTCCATAGTTTATACAAGAAATGTTCAGAGCTGTAAGCATGGTAAGGGTTAATTAACATTAACCCTTTCAAGCCTGGACTTACCAATTGTTGTCATTTTCATCCATTACAAGCCACGAATTGCTGTCGAAAATTCTCAACTTGTAGTGGATGAAGATGATTTGAAGAGGGCGACAAATGAAACAAAAATATTTTTGTTACAGAAACAGTTACATGACAATTTTCGCTCTAAAAGCTCTAGGTGTAGAAAATTAAATTATTCTTCAGGGATGCAACACGATGCTTGGATTCATCGTGAGGGCTTAAAGGGTTAAGCGGATGTTGGAGAGAGTCACCATCTCGTGGCTGTCGGGTATAAAGTGGAAGACATCACAAAAAAGTGGAATACACTTTATTTATCTTTTAGTATAAAATTACATCTGCATTTGCTCTCAATTGTAAAAATATCTCCACCTACATTCCCATTCCATATCAGAGCATGACCATGCTTAGATACATATATCTGTATATAGGACTAGTATGCATTCATAAATACATACACAGTGGTCTATAGCATCTTCCCGAAAGCAATGCTTGCCACCTTCAAGAAAAATGATGTATAGGTGTAGGCCTATTTAACCTTCACAAAAACAGTTTTAAAAAGATAAAGACACAACTAAAATGATTTTAACAGCAAAATATTATTTCTTAATTATACTGTAACCGCCCCGCTCACAAAAGCTGAAGAGGCAATTCCAAACAGTCGAAGCGGACTAAAGTTTCCTAAAAAATTTAAAAACCTGGCGATACTACTTAAGTGTACTAGATTGTCACATGTTATATTCCAAAAACACAGACCAGAGGGTTCACTTATGTCTGCTACTTTTGTTTCTGCTTCCAAAGCTGATCGGCTCAGTAGTGTAGGTTCACAAGAAAGTATAGTAGGGTGCCATCTTGAAAAATAATAATAATAATAATAATAATAATAATAAAAGCTTGTAAAGCGCGAAAATCTGGGCTAAGACCATTCGATGCGCTATAGAAGTACAGTAGTTTTATTCAAATGACAATTTAAAAAGGATGTGTTTTGAGGTTAGTTTTAAAAGTCACCAAATTTGATGCTTTCCTAATATTGTCTGGAAGATTGTTCCACATCACTGGAGCAGCTCTACTGAAACTCCTCCCACCAAGTCGTTCCAAGGGACAGCCCGGCAAACACAAGACATCGACCCAATGTTGGATCAATGTTGGTCCATCGTCTGCAACGTTGGCTCGACAGTGATCCGACAATGGGTCGATGTCTACTGTTCACTGGAAGCACTGTGGTCAAATATAATGAAATGGCAGCCGCACGAAAACGGCGAGGCTTATAATTATTAAACAGCTTGTATGTTGGGTTAACCATTACAGTGCGGGGATCGCCTTTAGTCGTCAGAATCTGATGTCTGTAGACGTCAGATTCCGACGACTAAAGTCGCTCCCGCACTGTACGAGTAGAAATATTTCTTATGGTCGTAGACCCATAACATAGGTATTCAAATGAATCAGAAAGAGCTAACTAAGACATTTATGATGATTTCAAGGTGAAAAACCCCCTTTGGTTGCGATGTTTTTTTTACAAAATAATTCAGCGCTTTGAGGGTTAATGTTAACCCAGCATTGGGCTAACATCTCGTGTTTACAGATTACATTCTAATAAACTTAAAGGGCTAAAATCATAAAATAATCGGTGATTTTATTTTGGCTTATTAACATGACCATATGATGTAAACATATCCATAGACTAGAACTGTAAAAGTTTTTTTTATTTTTATGCTGCGCATTTACCAGGCCAGATAGGCTAGATAGACTAGATATAGATACGAAATTTCTGATTTCTAATTGACAACCATGTCGAAAATAAGAAGTATAAGATAGAGTATAAGATAAGAAAAATAAGAAGTATCTATACTAGCCTAACTGGTGAGTGCGCAGCACAAAAATTAAAAAAAGTTTTGCAGTTCTAGTCTATGGACATGTTTACATCATATGGTCATGTTAATAAGCCAAAATAAAATCACCGTTTTTATATGATTTTAGACCTGGGCATAAAATTTAACAATGAAATCAGATTGATCCAGCTAATCATCGCCTGGTACCATGACAATAAGAAGGGATCGAAATAATGTGCTAAATCTACAAATAAAATGTAAGTTACAAAGCTCACAGCTACAGCAAACAACTACTTCATAGGATTGTAAATTACACAGATATTAGCGATTCCCATTACCGCGAACAACAACTTCATAAGAATGTAAATTACGTAGATCTAACAACCTTCCTCTACCACAAAAAACAACTAGTCGAACATGTAG
This sequence comes from Flabesymbios commensalis, assembly GCA_964017125.1. Taxonomy (NCBI): domain Eukaryota; kingdom Metazoa; phylum Annelida; class Polychaeta; order Terebellida; family Flabelligeridae; genus Flabesymbios; species Flabesymbios commensalis. Next base: position 8,079,893 of record OZ024913.1, read on the forward strand.
ATTAGATGAATATGAGTTGGCCCAGCATTGGACGGAGTCTGTCGATGAACAAACTCCGTCCAACATGAAAACTCAGTGCAATGCTGGGCTGAATATTAGTCCAGGATGACTTGAGGCTGGACTGTGGAATCAACACATTGTGAGAAAATGCTGAAGCGTATTTCCATTTGAATTATAAACATAACCAGTTCAAACAATTTTGTGGCGACATGATGTTGTAACATATCCTGTTAAGTTTTTCGTCTCAATGTTTCATTTATTGAAATTTGTAACAACACTTCATTTCCGTTTTCGTTGATTAACCCTTTCACTGCGGGGAACCACTTTTGACGTCAGAATTTGACGTCAAAAGTCGCTCTCCTTTCTAGTAGATGCTTAGTTATTACAATTATGAATACTTCAATATCGGAGATGTCCATTTTTAGAAATATTTTTCGCCATTTGAAGCAGGAGAATGCGTCAGCATTTCCAGCTTCGCCATTTGAAGCAGGAGAATGCGTCAGCATTTCCTGCTTCAAATGGCGAAAAATAGAAACCATCATTTCAACAGGATTAGTCTAGGTCACTGGGTCAGGTGAGGGTGGATCCAGGTCAGGTCAGGATGGGTCCGGGTCACCATACACAGCCCGGGACAGTAGCTTTTTGGTGGTCTCATAGGCCAGGAACAGAGCGCCAGTAGCAGGGAATGTGCGCAGTAGAGTGGGGCCCAAGCCCTTATACAGGGCCAGTATACCTGTATGATAAAACAATATGGTCAGTTAAACAGTAGAAACTTTTAAGCACACATACAACGAACGAAGAAACGAACCAACGGACGAACAAACGGACGAACGAACGAACGCATGAACGAACAAAAAAACAAAAACAAACAAAAACAAACAAACAAACAAACGAACAAACGAAAAAACAAACAAATAAACAAATAAACAAACAAACAAACAAACAAACAAACAAACAAACAAACAAACAAACAAACAAACAAACAAACAAACAAACAAACAAACAAACAAACAAACAAACAAACAAACAAACAAAAAAACACGACCAAAATATATACCTTCACATCAGAATTAAATGATGACCCCTTTAAATCCATTAGCTTTATGCTAGAATAACATTAAATGTCAAATGATAACTTCTGAAAAATTTATGGCGACTACCCTGAAAATTTCACAAAATTCGTTGTACAGCATGAATAAATGGAATAAAGAATGAATCAACCAATGAATCAATCAATACATGTATTGAATCGATAACTATATTAATACGAAAGATCAATAAATAAGTGGTAAATTGTGCTTGCCAGGTGGTGTGTAGATAAAGATAAATGATAGACATAAACATAAACAGACACTCATACATATAATAAAGATAGTGTTACAGGAAATACAACGGTGAACTAATGTTGGGTTAATATTGGGCAACCGTCTGAGACGCTGGCCCAACGTCACACCAACACTTTGCCAAGGTATCGTGTATGTTTGAGGCACATTCCCCAAAAACACGATACATACTTCCAACGTTGGTTAATTTTGGCCAAACGATTTCGATGCTGGACCAGCATTAAATCAGCATTGGTAGACTGTCTGATGTTTGGAGACTTACCTTCGGTGCGCGCTATAAGGACGGCCAGACCCACAGTGCTAGTCTGCTGACCCAGCACCTTAACCTGCAGGCGTGACTTAACTACATCAAAAGGATATCCAATCAGCCAGCTAGCCACGCCACCCATACCCCCAGCAAAGATGGTACGAGCAGCACCTACAAGGGATACAATAATACAATCAGTCAGCTAGCCACGCCACCCATACCCCCAGCAAAGATGGTACGAACAGCCCCTACAACAGGCACAATAATACAATCAGCCAGCTAGCCACGCCACCCATACCCCCAGCAAAGATGGTACAAACAGCACCTACAACAGACACAATAATACAATAATACAATCAGTCAGCTGGCCACTCCCTCATACCGCTAGCAAAGATGGTACGAGCAGCTCCTACAACAGACACAATAATACAATCAGTCAGCTAGCCACTCCCCTTATACCCCCAGCAAAGATGGTACGAACAACTCCTGCAACAGGCACAATAATAAAATCAGTCAGCTGGCCACTCCCTCATACCCCTGGCAAAGATGGTACGAACAACTCCTACAACAGACACAATAATACAATCAGTCAGCTAGCCACCCCCCCCCCCCATACCCCCAGCAAAGATGGTACGAACAGCTCGTACAACATACACAATAATACAATCAGTCTGCTAGCCCCCCGACCCCCATACTCCCAGCAAAGATGGTACGAACAGCTACCACAACAGACACAATGATACAATAATACAATCAGTCAGCTAGCCACTCCCATACCCCCAGCAAAGATGGTACGAACAGCTACTTCAACAGACACAATAATACAATCAGTCAGCTAGCCACGCCACCCATACCCCCCATATCAGGGCCAACAAAAGGATGTGATGGGTGTCAGAGATATAATGTGGAATGATATATACAGACATGTACCATGTATACTGTGTCATTATATATAGAAGAAATCAACAAGTCAGGGACAGTATAGGCACCAAACAGTACATTAACCCTCACAACGCTATATTATGTTTGTATAAACCATAAAGACGAAAGGGTTTTAAAATTTGAAATCATCATGAATGTCCTAGTTAGGTAAAGTGTGTCAAGCTTGCTATTTTTGGCTAAGAAACATTCGTCGCACACCTAACACTGACGGCAACCCGCCAGATCGTCCAGCCGCTGGTCATCTCAAGACTAGACTAATGCAACTCACTTTCACAAGGTCTGCCAAAGTATCAGCTCGCAAGGCTACAGCGCGTTCAAAATACGACCGCAAGAGTAATTGCATGCATCCCACGCCATGAACACATCTCTGAAAAACGGATGCAGCAGAGAATTACATATAAGATATTGCTGCTGACATTCCTTGTGGTACACGGAAAGGCCCCTGAATATTTATCTGAGCTACTGGTGGTGCATAAACCAAACCGAGCCCTGCGATCGGCTAATCAATATTTTCAGACAACTGCATTCATTCACCAAGACATTTGGTAATCGAGCTTTTGCGATCGCTGCTCCAAAGCTGTGGAGCTCTCTCACCATAGTACTGAGGGATATTCACGACCTCAAGCGGTCCCTGAATACAGATTTGTTTGAAGAGGCATATTAGAGTCTAATGGTGTAAAGCATAGGCTATCAGTGACACATTTGTTTTCCTCGGGCCCATGAATCACATGAGATATGTGGCGCGTTATAAATGCTTTAATACTTAATACTTAATACTTTCTGATTCATTTGAATACCTACGTTACAGGTCTACGGCCACCATTCAGAATCTGACGTCTACAGACATCAGATTCTGACGTATTTTCGGTCTCCGCACTGAGGGTTAATAGTCCACATTAATTCAATGTGTCACTATTATATTGATTGACTATATAGGCCTATTATAACTCTGTATTGTGTCTGTCTGGATGTCTGGGTCAAAGGTCAAGTGCTGGCCACAATACAAAATGCTGAAAAATGAACTGAAATAAGGACAATCATCCAGTAATGAACACTTATCATCCAATTGATTGAAGCATATATCGAAAGATAACATAACATCTGATCATTGAGGCTAAAGTGAAGTACTCTCTCACTTACACAACCTTTTTGCATGCAATGTGATAATATTATAAGTAATGTATTATTTTTGTAGGAAACTGAATATCTTCTAGACTAAGTATGTAGCTATATATGGAAATCTTGATAATCATATTCATAGACTACAATTTTCGCTTTATCGTCCCGCATGCTTATCAGCTCGGCCTAGCTGCATTCTTCCTCGAGCCATGGACGATGGCCCAGTTGATATGGGTTAGGATAAAAGTTTAGCCATATCATGGTTCATCTCAGCAAAAGCAAAATATTTGTATAATATTTGCAAAATGTTGGACCAGCGTCGAAGACGTTGGGCCGACGTTTTCCAAATGTTATACAAATGTGTTGCGTCTGCTGAGATCAAAATATAATATACGTAATTTATAAATATACTGTATTTTATACCTTACCTAATTCTTCCCTAGTTTTGCCAGCTGGTGTAAGTATTTCACAGATGAATTCATATGTACCAAAGAAGAAGAAATAACTAGGTACATCTCTGTATAATGTGGAAATGAAGCCCCGGTAGAAACCTGGTATACCTTCCTGCTTCATGATGCGACGTGTGAGCTCGAAAGGTCCACTGAAAAACAACTAAATTAAATAGAAATATGCAAATAGGGAAGAGACGGATTCGGACTGATATGTCCTATATATATAGATCGCCTCCTGCGAATTGGTGATATGTCTCTTATACACAAGACACACAAATAATGTTCGATTATTTAATATTGAGGTACAAATACTATTCGATTTTTTAATATTGACACAATTTTATGAATTATTATTGAGATGTTATTCTATAGTATTGCAACCCTAATCAGGTCTGTAACCGGAAAGGGGGGGGGGGGTATTTAGCTATCCCTTTCCAAAACGTGCAATGTAAAACATGCCTGATCCCGTTTTTTGGCACGCCCCAAAACCCCATAAGAATAGAGCACATGTGGGCCTACTAATGTAGTTGGTAAGACAATTGAAGATACATTTAAGAAACGGCTCCGTCAGCTGCCGCGAGTTTAGCTGCTGTGTCGTCTAACACTCAAAAATTGACTTTGTGTCGACAAAGACATAACGTTAGTTAATATTAGCCAAAAATCTTGTGAAGGATAACATGGGCTATGGCTGTCATATGCAGCCATGTTGGATAAGTCCACGATGGTTTTGCATCAATGGCATAATCTGTCCAGTAATTGTCGAGAATTACAACAGATATAACTAGAAGGGTTTAGTTTTTTTGAACAAAAAACTGGAGATGTCTCTCCTTCAGCAGCATAACCATAAAGGTTGATAGCTAATAGATGTAGTGTCGATGGCTTTTGTGATTAATGTTATTAAATGGCTCATGTGGACAGTAGGACTATGTATTAAGCGGAATTTATTATTCCGTTTTGGTGCGAAACACTTGTCAACACTCTGGCCCACCGTCTGCGACGCTGGCCCAGCATCAAACCAGTACTGGTTCATCGCCTATTGTTTGCTGGGCTGCGTTCAACCCAGTAAACACAAAATATTTGTATAACATGTGTACAATGTTGGACCGACGTTGTACAAATGTTATACAAATGTTTTGTGTTTGCTGGGAATAGCAGCTGGTCTGGTATTGCTTAATACTGCTGGCGGGGATTACAAGCCGACAACAACACAATATCTGTTAAATGTTGGGCCAGCATCGCCGGTGCTGGCTAGTTTCCATTAAGTCCTAGTCAGTACTTCATGCTACCAGTACCTGCATGCTGGCAGTACGGGTACGATGCTTTGAACCAAAGCTGGGTTAATGTTGGCCCGCTGTCTGTGACGCTGGCCCACATTCAGCGTGGCGCCAAACACAACACAGTAACTCAATACTGGGCTCATGTTGGGTCAGTGTCGTAGACGGTGGGCCAACATTAGCCCAGCATTGGGTCAACATCTCGTGTTTGACCGCCTGCAAGATAGAAAGCGCTGGAGAGAAATGAATGGGAGACAGACTCACAGCACAGACTCAGACAGACTGAGCGGACAGGGGTAAAGCAATATGTCCCCACCTCTGTCTACAGAGGGGAGACATAATAAGAGGTACTAAGTTGGATGGGCAATTCAGCAAATGTAGTTATTCTCACATTCTATGCTTGGGAATAGTTTCAAAGTCTAAAACAGGCATGTTAGCTGGAGGCTTCATACCAGGCGCCTTCATATCAGATGCTACTCCTGCCGCCATCTTGTTTCCGCTGCTATTCCCTAATTTCTCGGCCGCATTGCTCATGTTTCTCACTTGTTCTAATGTTTGCATTCTGCATTTGACTAGCTCTGTGGGACAGATGACCATACAGCTGAATATGGAGGCCATACTGCCAGCGGCCGCCTGGTAAGGAATGCCTAACTTCTGGTGATCCCTGCCTGACAGCCAGCCAATCACCTTCTGACACACGCCGTAAGCCATGAAGAGTACGGCATTCTCTGTCACCTGAGCGGTTAGACTGGGCACCGTACCAGCATAAAGACCACGGGGAATACCCTCATCCCGCAGAGTGACAGCGAAACAGTGTAGAGCGTGACGATATGATCCAGGAAATGTCTGTAACTTCACCTTGACTGTGTCCAGTGGCTGACCTGTGTACACTGACGCCGTACCACCTACAACAGTACAAACAGTACAGGTTAATGATGAGTGTACACTCTGTGTACACTGACGCCCTACCACCTACAAACAGTACAAATAGTACAGGTTAATAATGAGTGTACAATGGCTGACCTGTGGACACTGACGCCGTACCATCTACAACAGTACAAACAGTACAGGTTAATAATGGGTGTACATTCTGTGTACACTGATGCAGTACCACCTCGCACAGTACAAACTGTACAGGTTAAAGTCAGAATTCAACGTGTGGCTCGTGGGTATTCCACAAAGACGTCACAGCCACCATCCAGTCATCAAAATATGATCAATTATACTGTATGTTTTTCATACCTAATGCCGCCTTGAGAGCAGAGACTGAAATCACAGTGAGTCTATAAACTTGAGCGACATCTATGAGTAAAAAATTTCATCAATTCAAAGAATCAGGCTAATATGGCAATATTGGGTTGAACAACATACTGATAATTACAGCAGGGATGGTGAGGCCATATTGTATGTATTGTCATTGATACGGGAGGGCTCTCTGGCCACCGGCGGAGTAGTCTACAGTAGTCATGTGATAAGGTTACTCAAGCCCATGCGGGATCAGGCCACTGGTGTCTGCACCTGATTACAGGAGATTTTTTTTAACCCAGCGTCAGCCAGCCTGTAGGCCTACACTTGACTCAATGTTTATTCAAATCATTCGGGTCTTATTATTCTGGAGGGTTCCCTTGTCTTGGCTATTTATAGACACCAGCCTGTGCATGCCTATTCCACAGTGAACCAGGGGTTTAATAAGGGGTGTAGAGACATTTATTCTAAACCGTCTGAAACAGCAAACAACACATTCTACTGATTTCTACGTTTTGTAAGATTTTTTTTCGTGTTATAAAATTTACGGACCAATTAAAAAAAATGTATTTTTTTAAATTACAATTTCGAAAATTTCGTCGCGAATATATTTGATATTCCGAGCGTGCTTTATTATTGTGTTCCGAATTCTGATTTTAGCACACTCTAAATTCTATTTTCGCTACGCACTAGCAAAGTTGAACACTCTCATGATTTTTCTCTGTTTTTGCCAAGAGTCTAATGACTGAACTGAGTACAATGACACTTTACCACATGAAACATTTTTAACCATACATGTAAACAATATGAGGTCGTAATTCTGTGAAACGCAGTGACGTCACTCGGTGAAAACAAGGTTATATAACACCCCCTCCCCCATACTTTACTCTGTGAAACGCTGTGACGTCACTCGGTGAAAACAAGGTTATATAAGAACCCTCCCCCATACATCATTGTATTGGCCAGCTCGGTGAAAACAAAGGCGGTCGAGGTCATTGAGTTTCACAGAATAGTTATTTGTACAGCGTGGCCACTTTTAGCTTCTTATAATATACCATTAACATGATTAATGGTAGCCATCTCAGATATTTTACATAACATTTTCGAAATACCAAAATACTACAACAATAGGCTGATTATATACCAAATACCACCAGATTTAATTAACTTTAAAATGCCGACTAAATCAATGAATTATTCTGCATTTTAAAATTAAAGAAATCTAATAGTATGCTTATCATAGAAGATAAACCAATTCCTCAGACTTAAGGTATGGTCAATTGTTAAAATTCGCAGGACAAGGGTCCCCCAGAATGCAATAGTGCCCGCGGGTAGGCCAAGGCCCTATTCCATAATAATACTAAATATGCTTTTCATACCCAAAGCCTCATTAAGAGTTAAGTTCTCAAATCACAACAAGTTCATATATACTTGAGCGACATCTATGAGTTAATAATTCAAAGCACTTAGCCCTGGCCTTAGCTGGTCGTTGGCTTGCAAACAAACTGACTGTATTACTGCAGGGATGTCGAAACGGCCTGACCCCAAGCTTGTATTGACACCCAGTAAACACAAAACATTTGTATAACTTTATACAATGTTGGACCAACGTCGAAGACGTTGCACCGACGTTGTATAAATGTTATACAAATGTTTTGTGTTTGCTGGGCAGGAGGACTTTCTCTCAAACATGGTACATTTCTCAATGCTGGTTCAATGTTGAGCCAGCGTCACAGACGTTGGCCTAACATTAAAACAGCGTTGGGTGAGTGTCTCGTTGGAGTAGTATCCATAGTCTTATAATCAGGTTATAGCTGCTCAGCTGAATACAATCAACATGTAGGCCTACTGTATATATCGAAGGCCTATACATGTGACCCACGTATGCCCATTCTGAAGATGACTGTCGGTTTAAATGGGCACACCTGACACTCATTTGAGTGTCAAATAAAAAACCCTGAGTTCCGAGAAGACGACAAGTTACCTGCAATTCCTCCTATGAAATCAATCACTGCGTCAGTCTGTTTATTTCTGTGTTTGGCGCTGTTCACCGGGTCTTGTGGTATGCCCGCCGCCGCCGCCGCTGCCGCCCCCGGGGAGGAGGGCTGTGATGGCGCCACTTCTAACGTGGAGGTGGCCATGATATCACAATATAAGACTGTATCTTCCTACTACTCCATCCTCATTATAATGCTAGAATCTGCATGGAATGTCACCGTGTGCAGCCTACTGCAAAGAAATACATTACTCCAGATTAAATACACTTTTTTTAGTATTTTAGAGTGGCAAAGTAGACCCATAACATAGGTATTCAAATGAATCAGAAAAAGCTAACTAAGACATTAATTATAAAGAATTAAAATTAGAAAAACAAAACTTTGGTCTCCGTGGTTTATACGAAAATATTTCAGCGCTTTAAGGGTTAAGAGTGATTTTCTCCTGCAATCTTTAACTCGCACCACATCCTGACCATCTGAGAGATATATAAATATTTGGAATTGCTAATTTAAGATACGCTAATTTAAGAACACGATAGGTATACTGAACAAAATAATCCCTAATCATAATAGGTTCCCAGCAAATACAAAACATGTGTATGACATTTATACAACGCCGGCCCAATGTACCAACATTGCATAAATGTTATACAATCGTTGTGTGTAGCCTCGCACCACATCCTGACTATCTGTGATTAAGCTTAAACACGCACCACATTCTGACTATCTGTGATCAAGCTTTAACACGCAATACATCCTGACCATCTGTGAACAAGCTTTAACACGCACCACATCCTGACCATCTGTGATCAAGCTTTAACACGCACCACATCCTGACCATCTGTGATTAAGCTTTAACACGCACCACATCCTGACTATCTGTGATCAAGCTTTAACACGCACCACATCCTGACCATCTGTGAACAAGCTTTAACTCGCACCACATTCTGACCATCTGTGATCAAGCTTTAACACGCACCACATCCTGACTATCTGTGATCAAGCTTTAACACGCACCACATCCTGACCATCTGTGATCAAGCTTTAACACGCACCACATCCTGACTATCTGTGATCAAGCTTTAACACGCACCACATCCTGACCATCTGTGATCAAGCTTTAACACGCACCACATCCTGACCATCTGTGAACAAGCTTTAACACGCACCACATCCTGACCATCTGTGAACAAGCTTTAACACGCACCACATCCTGACCATCTGTGAACAAGCTTTAACACGCACCACATCCTGACTATCTGTGATCAAGCTTTAACACGCACCACATCCTGACCATCTGTGATCAAGCTTTAACACGCACCACATCCTGACCATCTGTGATCAACTTTAACACGCACCACATCCTGACCATCTGTGATCAAGCTTTAACACGCACCACATCCTGACCATCTGTGATCAAGCTTTAACACGCACCACATCCTGACCATCTGTGATCAAGCTTTAACACGCACCACATCCTGACTATCTGTGATCAAGCTTCAACACGCACCACATCCTGATCATCTGTGATCAAGCTTTAACACGCACCACATCCTGACTATCTGTGATCAAGCTTTAACACGCACCACATCCTGACCATCTGTGATCAAGCTTTAACTCGCACCACATTCTGACCATCTGTGATCAAGCTTTAACACGCACCACATCCTGCCCATCTGTGATCAAGCTTTAACACGCACCACATCCTGACTATCTGTGATCAAGCTTTAACACGCACCACATCCTGACCATCTGTGATCAAGCTTTAACACGCACCACATCCTGACTATCTGTGATCAAGCTTTAACACGCATCATATCCTGACCATCTGTGATCAAGCTTTAACACGCACCACATCCTGACCATCTGTGATTAAGCTTTAACACGCACCACATCCTGACCATCTGTGATCAAGCTTTAACACGCACCACATCCTGACCATCTGTGATCAAGCTTTAACACGCACCACATCCTGACTATCTGTGATCAAGCTTTAACACGCACCACATCCTGACCATCTGTGATCAAGCTTTAACACGCACCAAATCCTGACCATCTGTGATCAAGCTTTAACACGCACCACATCCTGACTATGTGTGATCAAGCTTTAACTCGCACCACATCCTGACTATTTGTGATCAAGCTTTAACTCGCACCACATCCTGACTATCTGTGATCAAGCTTTAACACGCACCACATCCTGACCACCTGTGATCAAGCTTTAACACGCACCACATCCTGACCATCTGTGATCAAGCTTTAACACGCACCACATCCTTACCATCTGTGATCAAGCTTTAACACGCACCACATCCTGACTATCTGTGATCAAGCTTTAACACGCACCACATCCTGACCAACTGTGATCAAGCTTTAACACGCACCACATCCTGACCATCTGTGATCAAGCTTTAACACGCACCACATCCTGACTATGTGTGAACAAGCTTTAACACGCACCACATCCTGACCATCTGTGATCAAGCTTTAACACGCACCACATCCTGACCATCTGTGATCAAGCTTTACCACGCACCACATCCTGACTATGTGTGATCAAGCTTTAACACGCACCACATCCTGACTATCTGTGATCAAGCTTTAACACGCACCACATCCTGACTATGTGTGATCAAGCTTTAACACGCACCACATCCTGACTATGTGTGATCAAGCTTTAACACGCACCACATCCTGACTATCTGTGATCAAGCTTTAACACGCACCACATCCTGACTATGTGTGATCAAGCTTTAACACGCACCACATCCTGACTATGTGTGATCAAGCTTTAACACGCACCACATCCTAACCATCTGTGATCAAGCTTTAACACGCACCACATCCTGACCATCTGTGATCAAGCTTTAACACGCACCACATCCTGACTATGTGTGAACAAGCTTTAACACGCACCACATCCTGACCATCTGTGATCAAGCTTTAACACGCACCACATCCTGACCATCTGTGATCAAGCTTTACCACGCACCACATCCTGACTATGTGTGATCAAGCTTTAACACGCACCACATTCTGACTATCTGTGATCAAGCTTTAACACGCACCACATCCTGACTATGTGTGATCAAGCTTTAACACGCACCACATCCTGACTATGTGTGATCAAGCTTTAACACGCACCACATCCTGACTATCTGTGATCAAGCTTTAACACGCACCACATCCTGACTATGTGTGATCAAGCTTTAAAACGCACCACATCCTGACTATGTGTGATCAAGCTTTAACACGCACCACATCCTAACCATCTGTGATCAAGCTTTAACACGCACCACATCCTGACCATCTGAGCGATATATAAATATTTGGAATTGCTAATTTAAGATACGCTAATTTAAGAACACGATAGGTATACTGAACAAAATAATCCCTAATCATAATAGGGACCCGGCAAACACAAAACATGTGTATAACCTTTATACAATTATCTTCGACGCTGTACCAACATTGCATAAATGTTATACAAATGTTGTGTGTAGCCTACAGTTTTCTGGAGATAGGGGTGAACATTACAAAGTGACTTGCGACGTTTCATTATCATGAGAATGTTCTGTTAACCCTTTAACCGCCGGTACCGCATATATTCGGGTTTTCATTTTTTATTAGCACATTATGTACCACATTTGAACATGTTATAGATAAAATGTGACATCAATCAGCAACATTTGAAAACAGTTGACCTCCATTTTGTCAAATCTGAATAATTTTCAGTCACTTAAAGCTGTGGATTGCGTCAGCGAGACACAACTTCAAGTGGGTGAAAATTCAGATTGAATAATTTGGCGGTTAAAGGGTTAATTGTTCTATGTTCTATGTGGGTATATCACAAATAACCTTGTGCATGACTGCTGTTCCCTTATGCTAACGTGACAGTATAAAAACCTTGATTTTTTTAATTTGCTTGTGCTATGCTCAGATGCTGCTTATTCTATGTCACTATTGCAAACTGCGTTATCAGGTTAGTTTACCTCCATCTTTTAGTTTCACAATTTGCATTTGCGTTGTGCTATGATGCTTCTTATATGTAGCTGGGGCCAAAATAAAATTGCAAAATGTTACTTTTCCACTTCAAATATAAATTGTGCTAATCTGGTTCTTCTGCACCTAATATCGTCTTTCATTTAATTGTTTCGTTGTAATTGCGTTGAATCGCAATTTTAAAATCTGCAATGAGACAATACCGACATTAAGCAATAAAGATCATCCAATGTAGCTTACGCGAACACGGCGTCCCTTATTGGTGCATGAGGCCCTGCAGTCGGTTTTCGCTAGCAGTAGTTGGTACTTAAGTGAATCGAGTATGGCAATGTTAACCTGGTTACCTTTATGGCTGACGTCAGGTAATTTGTATTTAAACTTACAGTAAACACTATTATCTGATTATGTTGTTGCATGACGGTTGGTACACCAATCAGGCACCACATATGCCTACCTTAAATAAGGCATCACACAGGCTACCTTTTTAAGACACCACATATGCCTACCTTTATTACCTTTATCAGTCTATAAGGCATCACATAGGTTACCTTTATAAGACACAACATAGGCTACCTTTAGAAGGCACCAAATAGGCCTACCTTTACAAGACACCACATATTGGAAGATAATGTTGTAGTTCCGGACTAAATAGTGGGCCTAGGCTATCAGTGGCTATGGTGTGATATCACACTGAATATGTTCACTTATTAGTATAGGCTGTTATAATTATTATCAAATGCATCATTGATTGCATTCAAGCAATAATCATCTTTGACGTCACTAATCGCCATTAATTGTATTCAGCATTGCAGGAAACATTAAATAAAAAATAATTTTCTCACTTTTTGGGTGTTATTAATAGGCCAGCTTATGTTAATTTTCGAAACATCTTTTTTTTTATCATGTGAGAGGCTTCTAGTCCACAGTTTGCATAGGCGTCTGGTCCACAGTTTATATGGGCGTTTAACACTCGGCGTCTGATCCGAAGTTTATATAGGCGTTTAACTCCTGGCTTCTAGTCCACAGTTTATATAGGCGTTTAACACCTGGCTTCTAGTCCACAGTTTATATAGGCGTTTAACTCCTGGCTTTTAGTCCACAGTTTATATAGGCGTTTAACACCTGGCTTATAGTCCACAGTTTGCATAGGCGTCTGGTCCACAGTTTATATCGGCGTTTAACACCTGGCTTCTAGTTCACAGTTTATATAGGCGTTTAACTCCTGGCTTCTAGTCCACAGTTTATATAGGCGTTTAACACCTGGCTTCTAGTTCACTGTTTATATAGGCGTTTAACACTCGGCGTATGGTCCACAGTTTATATAGGCATTTAACACTCGGTGTATGGTCCACAGTTTATATCGGCGTTTAGCACCTGGTTTCTCGTCCACAGTTTATATCGGCGTTTAACACCTGGCTTCTGGTCCACAGTTTATATAGGCGTTTAACACCTGGCTTCTAGTTCATTTTTTATATCGGCGTTTACCACCTGGCTTCTGGTCCACAGTTTATATCAGCGTTTAACACCTGGCTTCTGGTCCACAGTTTATATAGGCGTTTAACACCTGGCTTCTAGTCCACAGTTTGCATAGGCGTCTGGTCCACAGTTTATATCGGCGTTTAACACCTGGCTTCTAGTCCACAGTTTATATAGGCGTTTAACTCCTGGCTTCTAGTCCACAGTTTATATAGACGTTTAACACCTGGCTTCTAGTTCACTGTTTATATAGGCGTTTAACACTCGGCGTATGGTCCACAGTTTATATAGGCATTTAACACTCGGTGTATGGTCCACAGTTTATATCGGCGTTTAGCACCTGGTTTCTCGTCCACAGTTTATATCGGCGTTTAACACCTGGCTTCTGGTCCACAGTTTATATAGGCGTTTAACACCTGGCTTCTAGTCCACTGTTTATATAGGCGTTTAACACCTGGCTTCTAGTCCACTGTTTATATAGGCGCTTAACACCTGGCTTCTAGTCCACAGTTTGCATAGGCGTCTGGTCCACAGTTTATATGGGCGTTTAACACTCGGCGTCTGATCCGAAGTTTATATAGGCGTTTAACTCCTGGCTTCTAGTCCACAGTTTATATAGGCGTTTAACACCTGGCTTCTAGTCCACAGTTTATATAGGCGTTTAACTCCTGGCTTTTAGTCCACAGTTTATATAGGCGTTTAACACCTGGCTTCTAGTCCACAGTTTGCATAGGCGTCTGGTCCACAGTTTATATCGGCGTTTAACACCTGGCTTCTAGTCCACAGTTTATATAGGCGTTTAACTCCTGGCTTCTAGTCCACAGTTTATATAGGCGTTTAACACCTGGCTTCTAGTTCACTGTTTATATAGGCGTTTAACACTCGGCGTATGGTCCACAGTTTATATAGGCATTTAACACTCGGTGTATGGTCCACAGTTTATATCGGCGTTTAGCACCTGGTTTCTCGTCCACAGTTTATATCGGCGTTTAACACCTGGCTTCTGGTCCACAGTTTATATAGGCGTTTAACACCTGGCTTCTAGTCCACTTTTTATATAGGCGTTTAACACCTGGCTTCTAGTCCACTGTTTATATAGGCGTTTAACATCGGCGCCTGGTCCACAGTTTATATAGGCGTTTAACACTCGGCGTCTGGTCCACAGTTTATATAGGCATTTAACTCCTGGCTTCTAGTCCACAGTTTATATTGGCGTTTAACACCTGGCTTCTAGTCCACTTTTTATATAGGCGTTTAACACCTGGCTTCTAGTCCACAGTTTATATAGGCGTTTAACACCTGGCTTCTAGTCCACTTTTTATATAGGCGTTTACCACCTGGCTTCTAGTCCACAGTTTATATAGGCGTTTAACACCTGGCTTCTAGTCTACTTTTTATATAGGCGTTTAACACCTGGCTTCTAGTCCACTTTTTATATAGGCGTTTAACACCTGGCTTCTAGTCCACAGTTTATATAGGCGTTTAACACCTGGCTTCTAGTCCACTTTTTATATAGGCGTTTAACACCTGGCTTCTAGTCCACAGTTTATATAGGCGTTTAACACTCGGTCTCTGGTCCACAGCTTATATAGGCGTTTAACACTCGGTCTCTGGTCCACAGTTTATATAGGCGTTTAATACCAGGTCATTATAGTCCACAGATTCTAAAGGCGTTTATCACGGGACCCGGTCTATGGTCCACATGTGCAGTTTATATAGGCGTTTAATATCTGGTCTCTATAGTTCACAGTTTACATAGGCGTTTACCACGTTAAGTTACCTAGTCCCATGTATCTGACATTGCTTATTTACCACATTACATTGAATACAACTCATTGAATGAAATGGTAGAATCCATCACGATCAAACGGCTCTCAGTTCTGCCACCACGCATAACTTACCCATTTCTTGAATTTTAATCACAAGTAAAACGCATCGTTACATTTGAGATGAAGTGATTATCGTTTATTCTACCTCATCGTACTCTCTCTTCGTATTAGCATATACGGGTACACTGGTCGATATTCGTTTATAACAGGTCAACCTGGCTTCGTTGTTTTCTACACTATTTTTTTTCACCTAGCATTTCACAGTATTGTATATGAATAGTATCAGAAATGCATGATAGTAAACCATTGCGAACGGCCTATATACAATAGCACATAAAATCCCACTAATGTGATATAAATATACTCACTCACTCTTTCACTCACTCACTCACTCACTCACTCACTCACTCACTCACTCACTCACTCACTCACTCACTCACTCACTCACTCACTCACTCACTCACTCACTCACTCACTCACTCACTCACTCACTCACTCACTCACTCACTCACTCACTCACTCACTCACTCACTCACTCACTCACTCACTCAATCACTCACTCACTCACTCACTCGCTCGCTCGCTCGCTCGCTCGCTCACTCACTCACTCACTCACTCACTCACTCACTCACACGAGATAATGTTCATCATTAATATGTTTCTATGATGTTCGGTATGGTAGATACACAGCAATTACGACACATCGATCTATTGTTTGACCAATGTTGGTCCACTGTCTACGACGCTGGCCCAACATTGGGTCGATGTATCGTGTTTGCTGAATAAGAGTTAGGGGCCGTTTAACAATTACGTAACGCTTTAGATTACGTAACGCCTAAAGCGTTACGAAGGGGGAGGGGGGGGGGTGAAAAATCTCCCAAAAAAGCGTTACGTAATTGTTAAACAGCCATTTATGTCATTCAGCCGGCTCAGATGTTGAGTGATGATCAGTGGATACTAGGCCTACTAATAATATAAAACCGTGTCCTCAGTTTTTAAGTATAGTAGCGGTGATCAATAATTGGGGTGAACCATTATAAAATAGAAAGCGTTATACTCACGACTGTGAAGCCCTCTCTGGATCCTATAACTGAGTCATCGACATAAAGTTAGCCAGTTAAAATACAGAGTGTAAGGTCTCATGTCGCTGTATATGTTTAACATATTACAGATATAAGATATGTGGACAATAGCGGCGACCGTCGTGGAGTGAGCGAAGGTTAGCGGTACACAGCCTGTATGTCACGTGATCCAGACGAGGAAACACGAGACGATCACCGAAGGTCGGCTCAATAGCAGCATCACACCAGCATCGGGTCACATGTTCGTGTTTGCCCGGACAGACGAGGTAAAACTGACTTATGCCACAATCAGCTGGATAGGAGACAATAACACATAGCCGTTTTAATGCTGGGCCAACCTCTACAACATTAAAACGACATTGAGTCAACGTCTGGGATAGACTACTCTAGGATCACTAAGAATGTAAGTTAATCTAGACCCGGCAATCTATCTCAATAGTTCAAAGTTCATCAGCATACATAGTATAAATATAAATGTATAAATATAAGCTTAAAGACTACAATGACTATAGGTTATATGCCTGCTATTAAATATAAAGCATTCCCGCATCCTCTCCATGAACATACCAGTTGAACTTACAGTTGAGGATAATTATTGATCACTAAATTTACTATTAACCCTAATCCTACTAAGGTAATTTATTTAAATTTTCAACCGCTTGAGGTTGTGTCTCGCTACCGCGATCCACAACCTAAATAGTTAAAAATTACTCATATTTGTTTAATTTGAGAGCAAGCATTTACAAATCTTGATGTTTAAACAACTATTTCATTCCCAATATCATTGCTTTGATCGACTAATAAAACAGGTTTAGAGCGGCAATAGTCGTGACCAACAGGCAATAGGGTTATCCTTCAACCGCCAAATTATTCAATTGGAATTTTCACTCACTTGAAGTTGTGTCTCGCTGACGCGATTCACAACTTCAAGTGAGTGGAGGTTAACTATTTTTTATTTCTTGCTGATTTATGTCACTTTACATCTTCGATTTGTTTAAAAGCTGATACGCAATATGCTAATAAAAGAATGAAAGAAGCGAATATAATCGGTACCTGCGGTTTAATGGTTAAACGGATTCAGATTCATTTATTTGATCAAAGAGAGTAAGTACATAGTAATATAAAAATAGTTGTATATATATTTTTTATGATCAGGAGACCTCCATTAAGACCAAGCAATGGTCGCTAGCGTGGAGGCCACTCATGCTGAGAAATCGGCAGCGCAAACAAGGTTGATATGAAATAAGCATCTCTGTCATATTTTTGCACTGCATGGCATATTTTTAATAAAATCTGTTAATAATATCATTCATCCGGAAATGGAAATTGCACATAGAATTTAGACCAGGAAATACATTTGCATAACGCATGCAAATAAGCAGCCATCGCAGAATTCATGTCTAAAAAATGCATCATGTTTTTATGTTCAGCGTGATAATCATGATAATCATTCAGCATAAAATAACAGCCATTACATAAAAATGCTGACATTTTAAAGAAACCAATCACAAAAAATGTTTTCATAATAAAAAGTTACACTCAAATCGATGGAAAAGAAATCAATCATTCCAGAATAATATAGACATATACGTTTTATAAGTTTTTCAGATATATATTGTTTCGAATTAAAGAATAAGCAGGTTTAAAAAATAGATAAATAAAATTCCACAGCGCCTCAATCCTCTGTGATCGGAGCTCAGAGGCGTGACAAAACATAATCAGTAATGAGACTTAATAGCTGTTTGTAGTTGTCTTATCCCACCACTCCCACAGTTGAGAATAAATTTTCTTGTTAACATTCAGGAGGACACATCTGAATTTTGTAAGGAAAGGTGAGGATTTTTAGCGAAAGAGATAAAATACATCTGAGTGTTGTCAGCTGAAAGATGATGCTCGACTTTATGTCTTTGAGTAGAAGAGCACGTGGGGAGAGGGGGAGGGGGTAGTAAATAGCAAGTATACAGCAGCGGACAAAACACGGTTCCCTAGATAACACCACATATGATTTGGGTTGAGCTGGATCAACAAGCTATAAAAATTATAATAGGTTTAACCTTATGTTTACGACACGACAGGAACTACTCAAGATCGATACCACACTGCTCAGCAAAGACAGTCCAGCAACCCCTATTTAGATGGCGATGTTAACTAGATGGGTCTAGTTTTTTGTGAACAAAAAAACTGGAGATGTCTCCCCTCCAGCAGCATAACCATAAAGGTTGATAGCTAATAGATGTAGTGTCAATGGGCTTTGTAATTAATGTTATTAAATGGCTCCTGTGGACAGTAGAGACAAGAACTGTATCTAAAGTTCTTGGTAGAGACTATGTATTAAGCGGAATTTATTATTCCGTTTTGGTGCGAAACACTTGTCAACACTCCCAGCAAACACGACGTTGATCCAATGCTGGCCCACAATCTGCGACGCTGGCCCAACATCAAACCAGCACTGGTTCAACGCCTCGTGTTTGCTGGGAGCTGAGTTCAACCAAGTAGACACAAAAAAATATTGTCCGTAAGAGACTATCTGTTGAAATGAACAGAATTCTTCCGCATAAAATATGTTAGATCTTGGGTTGTAGGCCTGCCTAATCATCCCCAATTGCGAAACTACATGACTCTCAGCATTATGATTCTTTTTACACTATTGTGATTTCTGGAGAGTGGCCGATTGAACAAACGTTGACCCTCTGTTGTTTTAATGTTGGACCAACGTCGTCGCCAGTGGCCCCGCATGAAGTATAACCATGTTGTGATCTGCTACACGTTGAAACAATATTGGGCTAATTCTGAGCCAACGTGATTGACAATGGACCAACGTTAGTCAGTACTAGTTGGGTACCAGCACTCCCAAGTTGCAAGTATGTCTTGTTGCCGTCTTTTGTTTGTTCTTCAGACTTTTAGGTCTATTGAAATGGGCTGGGCTCGGGCCGTACAATAACTACTACTTGAAGCCAAGGCTGGGTTAATGTTGGCCCGCCGTCTGTGATGCTGGCCCACATTCAGCATGGCGTCAAACACGACACGGTAACCCAATACTGGTCTGATGTATGGTCAGCGTCGTAGACGGTGGGCCAATAATAGCCTGACATTGGGTCAACGTCTCGTGTTTGACCGCCTGCATGATAGACGGAGAGAACGCACAGACACAAAACTGATGTGACTAACAAATGAGCGGTGAGAAGTAAAGCAATATATCTCCCACCTCTATAGAGGGGGAGGCTTAATAATAATAGCGCCCTTGCTCATAACAACTGCGATGACGACGTCTGCAAGAGACAGTGGTACTATTTTCATGTATATTGTTAGTTTATGTGTACACAATTTTGATATATTGCTAATGAACTGATGTCGACCTAATTTATGTCAAGATGGATACACCAGCATCATCAGATTCAGGTTCAATACTTGTGATGCCTACTGTAACACAACAGTACACCCCTTAGTGGTATATAGGGCTGTCACGGAGTAGCCCTTCACAAATAAAAACGATTTTAATTTTTATAGTTATAAATATCTACACTATATTTATATTTTTAGATTCTCAAGTTTGCTTTAGGGGCATGTAATTGGTGTTTGAATAGTTATTTCGAAAACATACATTCAACTAGAAAGTGGTTCATTTTTACACACTTTGGAACTTAATTAGTGTGAAACGATTGCGACGTTTCGACCTGCCTTCAGCAGATCTTGATCACGCAATGATCAGGGTGGGTGATTTGGCTCAGATTGTGGTGCTATCCCACTGATCCCACCTGGTTACCAGTAACTGCTATCTTCATAATTAAGCAGTCACTACTTTTTGGCTTCGCACAGCAGAATAGCATTTTGAGATGTGTCATGTCGTGACAACCTTGTGGTCCAAAATGTCGAATAATGACAGATATAACAACATCAGTGCCGTTAACATGGTTAACAGGTTAACCTCTCCTCACCCATATTCACAATGTCATTTTGAACTTTCAGTAAAGGCGTTTCAGGCGAATGATCTTTTAGTGTGCAGATTGATACTGGATGGGTGGGTTGTTTCTTCAAGGTGTTAAATAATACGATTTATGTTCGAGATTTTCGAGACAAAGTTTAGGTTTGTAAATGTTCATGTCATCTTTTTAACTAGTTTTTGAGAGCAGCACACTGTATTAAAAATAATAAGGTGCAGGATATAACAATCTCTTAGTGTGACCTTTTCATGGAAGAGGAGGGTGCACATTGTTTATAATGTGGCCTTTTCATGGGAGAGGAGGGTGTATTGTTTATAGTGTGGCCTGTTCATGGGGGAGGAGGGTGTACGGGTCCAGCCGTTTATAAATGGCCGCCCATTTATTAACGACCGTACGTTTCTATAATCACTCGCAGCGAACTTCCGGCGAGTGTTTATAAGCACCCAGGCGTTTATAAACGTTCGGCCAATATGACTGGTTAACTGTACATTTTATTTCAAAATATCAGGTATTTTCTCTTAATTATACCAGATTTGGTAAAATGTATAAATTGACACACAACACCTCACTACTTAGTAATGCACTTGGGAAGCAGAATCTGTGAAATACGATGCTTTAATTGGTAAAAATCGCCAGAAATAGGTTTTCTGATCACTGACCCCTGCCCCCCCCCCCACCTCCTTAAAGTGTCATTGCTGATAAATGTATACTATTCCGGTATAATCTGCTAATACCATGAGGTGGTAGCGATAGTGATGATCAACTTGTATGCGTAATTTGCATTTTCCATATGTCATCTTTTTGCGGAAAACCACTCCAATTATAGGCACTAAAATCTTCCACGTGATCACTGTAGGCCTATGTCAAAGTAGGCATATATGATATATATTGATTAGTCGGATGGCGGCAATCTTAGAAACGTGTGGATTCATGTTGCATTATTCCATCCACTGATCCAGTAGTAGAAAATAGCAATATTCATGTATAGATAATATCAAGTAAGACCAGATACATTATTATATTACACTATAATACATATATTGGTGACCCCGAGTTTGACAGACTGGACCTGCACGACTGTGCAGCGCTCTTCGGATAGTCAAATGCCAATCAAGCATACATCATGTACAAGGCATTCAGCCCGGTCTACACCGCACACCCCTCAGCACACAGTGTAGAGCCGCACAGCTCACCAGTCTGGCCGCATCAGCCAGCCTGTATACAATCACCTGTGCAGATGACAGTTATTACCGGTCTGGGAATCCCCAGTTTTTCAGAATCAACCCTGCATGTTAACGGACACAAAAGACAGCGATTTATCGTTTATCAGCATCAACTTTTCCGGACATAGAATTTACAGACTTCAATACAGATTTACAGCCTTCAGTAATGACAGTTCAGCTTCAAAGAATCAGCACCAGCCTAATTAATATCATCAGAACTTTCGTTCAACAGCATTTATTAATAATTTCAACTGACATTTCAGAATTAAAGCAGTTATTTTAATAGTTGATCTACCTACCTGCACAGTACTCAGTAGTCTACTGGACTTGACGAACTATAATAACTTATCATTCTGCATATTTTAAATATTTACGGTAACCAATCAGCAGTCTGATATTGGTGAATTTTATTACAACTGCAATTTCAAGTTTAAGTCATTTTCCGTGATTCAAATGAATTGACTTTCACGATATATCATGCACAGGTCCGCTTCACCACTGCACATTCGTGATGAAGCGGACACGTGTGTGTTAATTTTTATAACTGTTTAAGCCACCGCAAGAGGGCGACTCTTGCTCGTAGCGCGCCAGTCATGTAGCCGGTCATGTCATTCATGTGACACTTTGTGGGACGACTCGCTCCACGATACACTTCACCACGAAACATGTTTAACCATGTCTATTGCGACACATCGCAATTACATTATCACTTTTTGAACCCTTTAGTACGGCACGGTTGAGGCAGATGCACTGCGGACACCATCAACCAGCGCGCCCAAAACAGGTACCCCATACATAGCTTATAATGCAACCCACGCTAGTGCTGATTACATGGTATGACGCCAGCTGTGATCGCTCACATTAAAGGCTAACACGGCCCGAGCAAGATCACTAGCAATTTTTATTCCTCGCGCTAACAAGGATTTTGGGATATATTGCATTATTGACGCTATCGATACAAAACGACCCACGTACGACGTTCGCTACAGTATTACTAATACTGCCTATTAACGATCACGCACTGAGGATTAAAATCGATACATATTTTAGCATGTGTTGGACGACATATCCAAACACCTGCTCGATTTGTGTTAATGGTTCTCACTATTACAGCGCCAAACCGGCAGGACCGGTCACACGCATCGCACTACTTGAATTAAATCACATTGTACCTCTTTTAAATGTAATTTATGTGTGTAATTTGCACAGCATAATACGTAAACGAAAATAATTAATGCTTAAAATTGATTGTATTAATTGAACTTGATGGGGTTGGGCGACACATGTCGAGCAGCAGCATAAATTGCACTACTCGGATGGGCCCGACGAAACCTGCGCTTTACCCACAAGTTAGTTTATGTTCATACGTTGTCACTTAGCCCGGGGGTGTTGTGGGGAAACCTACCGGTTTCGACGATACACGCTAACCTCGGCGGTTTTCCCCGCTAGACTCGATCACTTGCAATCCACCCAGTGGGCTTGGCGGACGTCCCGTCCTAGCCCTGCTGTTCAGCCATGAGGCCGGGGCCGTCGTGTCCATCTGTTCCATCTGTTTGATTGGTGCACAGCGAAGTTATATCAAGACATCAATAAAGAGACAACTAAGGTGTCAAACAAAGAAGTTATAGTTATTTATTCACCGTTGCCCAGACGATAGCGTAAAAGGATTAATCGTTTAGGAAAAGAAGTTCCTATATACATTCCTAAGGTGGAATATATCAGTGATCATGGGTTCTAAGGGATGTTCTGAGCAGGAATCAGCCGGGTGCCACTTTGGCACCCTTGGGGATTTTTTTATGAACAGAAAAAATCATTTGACCTTGACATATCTGACGGCCATTTTGTTTTTGCCTATGAAAATAAATGTTCGCAAGGATGAAAAGTGGCACCCTACTTCATGCTGAGAACATCCCACAGTATCAGAATCAATCATAAAACATCATCCATACTGCGAAACACGCTTTTGTCAAAATCCACTGGACTATGAAGTCCGAGTGCATTGGCATTTTATATTATTTTTTATGATCATATAACTTCACAGACAGTCAGCAACATAGATGAAACGACTTATATCCCTGCCAACTTTTAAACAAGAACACATGACCACTTCTCAGTACCCAGGGGTGGGGGGGGGGATGCTGGCTGGGTGAACAAAAACTGCTTGCTGTAAACCAAGCAAACACGAGGCGTTGGCACAATGTTGGGTTTCTGTTTGGCCAGCATCGTAGACGATAGGCCAACATCATCCCAACATTGGGTCAACACCTCGTGTTTGATGGGAAAGGAGGCTTGATTGTGAAAATTATATCTACATGTGCCCAGGTCCCTCAGCAAAATGTTGCTAAAAATGCGTGAGAAGCCGAAATTCAAGATGGCTGCCGGCGGCCCATTTTGAATCTGAATAATTTCTAACTTTTGAAATACAAATCAAATCTTATTAAGCAATTATGTTTTAAGAATACCATACATTAAATTTGACCCTTTGATGACCTTTAAAAATGACCGTTTTAATGAGTTTGTCTTCTTTGATTTAGTTGAAACACGTTTTCAGCACAATTTTCCCGAGTTAGTCCTCCTATGTTGTGTTCCTAAACATCTGTAGATATAAATTCCATTGAGCCTCCACAGGTAGAATGTGGCGTGTTTACCGGGTAGTTACCATGACTACGGTGCAGTGGCAAAGTTCATCATCAGTAGGCCTATATATATTAATCATAAGCAGATAACATCCTATACCATGTATACTGGTGGTCAGTCTATTTGTATAGTGCACTTCGGCCAGCTCAGGTTAATCATAAGCATCGATAGGAGATATAACCAAATGGGCTTTACCAGATGATGTAGGCCTACATGCGAAGCAACCAGCAATATTATAGTCATCACCATCATCATGGGAATTATATAGTCTGCTGGCTGCAACCATAAATATTATAGATCAGCACAAAAAGATGGCATGTAGGCCCCTATGCTCGGGAATCAGCAACTAACTATCAAATCCCAACAAAAAAGGTAGGATTTAACTTGTTATGAATGAATGAATGAATGAATGAATGAATGAATGAATGAATGAATGAATGAATGAATGAATGAATGAATGAATGAATGAATGAATGAATGAATGAATGAATAGCTCATAACTGTTTCAAGATGGTCTCAGAACGCGGCCCTTTCCTAACATAAATATCTCCACCGGGGATGGGGTAATAGTAATAGGTAGTAGCAGCAAAATGTATATGGCAAATGTATGATAGGGCCTACAAGTATAGCTTGTTATCGCTTTGGTAATGGTGACAAAAAGTTATTGTGATAGTAATAGATGTGAAAGTAATAGTAATAGCAATATAACTCCACAACATTTTCTGTAATAGAATAGTTTCAAAGTAATAGTAATAGATTGCATGTAATAGAACACATGTCTGATCTCCACCCCAAAATTTGAACTGGGACAAATGGAAAATCTCGAGCGTACGATGATAATGGCATTTACTATGACACTATGTACGTGTGAGCTACATAGTCCTAATAATCAACATACTAAACAATAGGCCTTTAACTTACACACAAAACTGATGAATATTTGTGTTGCTTAAGCCTAAATATTTTATAATTAATTTATATGGCCTTGTTCCAGTCAGCCATTTTTGCTGTGAAACGTTTCTAGACACAGTCAATTTGTTTTAAATTGAAAGTAAATAGGCCTATATGAAAAATAAAATATTCATATAACTTACAATTAAATGTGATATTCAACGCCACCATCCCCCCCCCCCATTTGGTCTTCCGGTGCATCTTGTGATTCAGTGGCGGACACAGGAACTGGGAGAATAGGGGGGAGGGGCGGAGGCTTGGGGAGCTTATCCCCAATATTTTTTGGCCAAATTAGGGGACTTTGTAAAGTATTTGGTGCCCCCCACCTAAATTCGCCCACGCGAGGTACAATTCTAAGATTTACACGTAGGGCCTAGTAGAATAGAGACATTGACCATGTTGACATATGTTTGGTTTAATATTGGCCCACCGCCTACGTCACTGGCCCAACTTACATAGATACAACGAGTTTATTGCACGCTCCCGTTACCACGGGTTACCATGGATAGCCTACCAGCATCACCATGATCACTGATATACTTAGGAATGAATCCTATAGGTCAACAACCTAGGCTGCAATGATCATCCCATGGCGCGGGGAAACCATATAGAAACGGGGCCGGGGCCGCCCCAGGCGGCGAGTTTTACCACCAACATAAGAAACTAAGACAAAAAGAAAAGAAATGAATGGGGTTTAAAGCCACATAATAATGTAGGCCTACACATGTAGGCCCTAGGTTAACATAATATAAACGTACGTCACAATATTACTGGATCTTACTTTACTCGACCCCACTCTGCTCTAATCTACTAGACTCTACTCGTCTACTACCCTACTCTACTCTACTCTACTCTACTCTACTCTACTCTACTCTACCCTATCCTGCCCTGCCCTGCCCTGCCCTGCCCTGCCCTGCCCTGCCCTACCCTACCCTAGGCTCGCTGCGCTCGCCCAGAGGCGTTGTTTACTCGGCCATACCCTGCCATGACATGCCCTGTCCTACGGTACTCTACTCTACTATACTATACGCCTAGAATTATTGTTAGGCTGTAGGGGCCTACTAGATTAGCAATGACAATGCTCACCAGGCTCGCTGACGGCTGTTGTACGCCCACAACTTCAGATCTGATATCGAACATGCTGGCTGTTGTTAGGGATAGGCATATTAGCAGCTGTATTATACTGTATACAGTGGTATAGGTGCAATATGCAACAGATAAAAAGGTGAACAATATAGCCTAGGCCTAAAAACGATTTCAGGTAGCGGTCACAACCAAAGTCGGTGGTCTATATAAAATATTATTCACATCAAATGTGACAGTAGGCCCTACTAAAATGTAGGCTATTACCGGTAAATCATATCAAGCGTCAGAAGCACATGTGTGTGTTGGGCGATAGTAGAGGTTCTTAGGATCTCTTCAGTACAAATCGTCTAGTTTTGAGCTTATCACCAGGTGGCAAAGGGGTTCCCACAGAGATGAAACTACCATTAAATAGATAAAAACTATCACTGATAGATCTATGTAGACAAGTAGACAAGATGTTGAGCTAATGGCGGTTAGAATATTGATCCAACATCGCAGACAGTGAACCAACCTTTAGCCAACATTGGTTCAATATGTCTGATAAGATGAAATCCAATGCCGCTCTAAATTATTTCATTCATGTTCAACATATTTTAATTAAACATGTTTAGAATAATATAAATAGGCCTAAACCCTATTGCAAAATTGCTTGGTTTATTTAAGATAATTATAATATAAAAAAAGGAGAGATGAAAAAGGGGGATGGTGGCTGAGTGATAGGCCTACTATGAAAAGAATTTAGGGTCTTCTCGATGTAGGTCCGACTTTTTTCACTGTCCTTTGTGTAAACTTTACTTAAACAGTAAAATCACATTTGTCCTACGAGTCAAATGCGGTATGATACTTTATCTGATCATGTTTATTGGACTAATATATCCCGATCAATGCCACTTTTAATAGCAGGGGTAGTTCATACCACTATAGGCCTAGATATGGGGCCTACCTATTATGTTCCTCTGTTAAAATAATAGCATAAAGCATGCTTTCCCATCTCATAATAGTAAAACTACAAACACCACACAATTAAGCCCTATAT
Organism: Flabesymbios commensalis; assembly: GCA_964017125.1. NCBI lineage: Eukaryota > Metazoa > Annelida > Polychaeta > Terebellida > Flabelligeridae > Flabesymbios > Flabesymbios commensalis. Next base: position 8,107,775 of record OZ024913.1, read on the forward strand.
CTATAAGCTCAGCCTCGTGTTTTCAATTTTGATACAAAACTTGAATAGATGACTGCATGAATTTAAATTTTCATGTAAGCTAATGTCAACAGCTGCTATTGGATGCAACACTCCTATTGAGTGCCAACTTCCCATAAATTCCTTCACTTGGTGGGCAAGGCTCGTTCGTGGTCAATTTGAAGTCACCAGCTCAGCAGTCTGCAAACTTTGTCATAGGCCTATTTCATTTTTGCATGCACTGTTATAATGTATATATATATGACCATATAGGCATCATTTTTTGTGATATAAATGAGGTGTCAGCTGAATGCACTCTGTACGCCCTACGGATTAGGCTTAATTGTATATCAGAATTAGAATAAGAAATTGCTTATTTTTTCATAACAAATACAGATGTAATTCACATAAAAAATACATAGGGCCTACATTTATGAACATTATTATTTATATATATATATATATACTGGTATATAACCAGTGCCCCAAATAAAAGTTAATATGGAAGCAAACGAGCAATTATAATAGCCTAATATGTTGATTAGTTTGGTAGCACCTATATCATTCACGTAGATGGTACTATTTAATCAGTAGGCTACATATACAATGTAGTAGGCCATAGCAGTGTCAACTCCACCATGCTTTGTCCCAAGGGCGCGGATTTGATGTGGTCATCTTGCCCTCACAAGAGTATAATGTCGTCTATGTACTACCACATACACTCGTTTTCAGCTTGTAGCGTAGTTCTTTCACTCTAGTTTCTAATGTGTTTAACTGCCAAATTCATTCAATGGTAATTTTCACTCCCTTGAATTTGTGTCTCGCTGATGCGATCCACAACTTCAAGTAGTGAAAATTATTCAGAATTGACAAGATGGAGGACAACGATTTTGAAATCGTGTTCATTCTTGTCGCGTTTTCTCTTGAACGTATCAAAAACCTGGTATGTATTGTGCTAAAAAAAAATAATAATAAAAAAATAAACGAATATAATCGGTTCTGGTAGTTAAAAGGTTATGTTGTGTGAACATACAGGTTTGAGAAGAGAGAGTGAAGTCACATGGCAGAACACGGAGTAGGCGTATCACGGGATCTCAGCGAGAGTAAAAATGTACCAGGCGAATCCAGTAAACTCATGGGGGACATCACACGTCCACCATCGCCACCAGAGGTTCCCTCTGTGGATGTCACTCACACAGGTGGGAGTTCATCACCACCAATGGAGGGCTCGTCACCTGAATCAGCAGGAGATACCCCACCACCAGATGGTGGATGGGGGTGGGCTGTAGTTGCTGGATCTTTCTTATGCCACACTTTACTGGAAGGGTTTTCTCGATCCCTTGGGGTGCTCTTTCAGGCCACATTACGGATGTTCAATGGAACAAATGCAGAAACAGCTGTACACCAATCCCTGTTCAACACACTGCGTATGGTTTTAGGTATTATACATTTTATTTTCTAGGCTGTACTAGGGCTAAATATATTCAAATATTTTTTTAAAATAGCTGATTTCTCCAGCTTAATTAAAACTAATAATATTATAATTATCTCTTTTTTTTTTTAGAATAATTAGATTAAAATAGTTTAATAAAATTATTTGTACTGTACCAAACGACTCTAATAATAATAATAATAATAATAATAATAATGTAGATACCCATTAATATCTACTGCCCGGTTTGGATGTCGGCCTGATTATATGTTTTAGGTCCGGTATCTAGTGTTCTATGTACCCGGTTTGGATGTCGGCCTGTCATTTGCTGCGGAGGTCTCGTGTTCGGACTGGGTGTCATACTGGGGGGTTCGGCTACAAATCTCACACAACTCAATCTAAGTATCGGTGTGGTCGCAGGTATGTCATTCAAATTATAATTAAATATTTTTATTGACAATCAAAATGTGATTATCAGAACTAATTTGTAAACCACCCATACCAGACCAAACTCATACTGTTAGACTATGGGCTGAAAGTCGAAACCCTCCACACCCCCCCCCCCCTGGATTTTTTTTTGGACCATATTTATTTTTTAACCTTTTTATGTACCACGTTACTTTCTGGTGGTCACCATGCATGTGTTGGTGTCGATGGGTTATAACCCCTCCTGCCTTGTTATTATTATCCTTTAATCTTTTGGGGTGTTTTGGTATGAAGTCCGCGTTAGGGTCTACACAAGTTTCAAGCCATCATAGACAACTAAAGTGAACATAATTGTAGGAAAATCATCAGAAACAAGATGTTTTCAGCTGTTTTGAGCCGATTTGATCTTGCTGTGACCTTTATATGACCAACCAATGACTTTGGGGTAACAACTCTGTGAAATACAACCCCATTTTAACATGTTTACTTAGGTTGGGCCTTATCAGATGTAATCAATGTTTATTGGCCATTGGTCAAAATATAACATCAGTGTGTTATTTGGACCATTTCTTCCATATCACATAGTATTGACGTGTGCAAGGATAAAGGAAGAGGGAGGGGGTGAACACCCTTCAACCCTTATGTTATCCCTGTGTTATCCCTGTGTTTTGGTGTAGTGCTATGTTGGGATCTAGGTATGATTCAAGCCATGATAGACATTACAAGTGAACATAATGTTAGCAAAAACAACCAAAATCAGATTTTTTCAGCTGTTTTGAGCTGATTTCACCTGGCTGTGACCTTGAGATGATCTCAACATGACCTTGGGGTAACTCCCTTATGGAACCAAAACACCAACCGATGTCATCATGTGTACTTGGGTTGGGTTTCGACCGATTTATTGGAAGTGCGTGTCCAATAATGTAGTGTCAACCATTTTGAGATGATTTGACCTTACTAGGACCTTGAGATGACCTCACCGTGACCTTGGGATAACTCCCCTATGAAACCCAACACCTACCCATGTCACCATGTGTACTTGGCTTGGGTTTCGACCCATTTATTTTTATACCACCCTAAGGGTCAAGGGTACCCTACTTCGATGACCTCTGGTGACCTTGTCCATGCATAGAAAATCTGCAGACCACCTAAAAGTAACGTGTTACATAAAAAGGTTAAAAATATATGGTCTACAAAAGTATCCAGGGGGTGGGGGGGGGGGTACAGGTGGGCCCAAGGTCTGTGTGTATACCTGGTACAATGAATCAAAGGAACATATTTTTAATATTTTTATAATAACTGTTAGTTCCATTTTATTCATGTTTTTTGTTGTGAATATCCAGATGTTACCCCCACAAATAGGGGGTGCCTACATTATTGGATAATAGTCATGGTCTATATATCGATAGTGCTGAACTCATCCAACGTGACAGATTTTAGAACACTGTTTGTCTAACTTCTTTTGCAGGAATTGGCGGCGCAATGATCTTCACGCCTAATTACATTGCTATTGGACAATACTTTGACAAAAATAAAGGGAAGGCGATGGGCTTGGCGACCGTTGGTTCAGGACTTGGTGCTATAATAATGCCACCTCTATGGACGTTCATGTTTGGTTATTATGGATATTTTGGTGCCATGTTAATAATGGGGTCTATTTATTTGAATAACACAGTGGCTGGAACACTGTTTCGTGCAATACGCAGGCCTAAACCCATCACTCCACGTGACATGGCGGAAGCCACCAACATCCAAGAGAATCAAGATGAACGTGTTGAACAATACAAAGGTCAAATAAAGGGTGATGATGATGCAATAGCAACCACAACCTGTTGTGACAAAATAAAGAATATTTTCAAATCATTGAGCCAAAAGTTGAAGCTGTTGTTGAATCTAGGTTTCCTGATTCACGCTTTTACAATGATGTCAATACCATTCCCACTACAAGCCACTGTGAACTATCTGCCGTCATGGGCCGCAGAACAAGGACTCAGCCAACAGCAGACAGCCTTCCTAATAATGCTGACTGGAGTGACGGACATTATAGGGCGCATTACGTCTGGCCTGGTCATTGATCACCGCTTAGTGATAAACAGAAGACACATCGTCTACAAATGGCTGTGCATAGTGTTCGGTTTGACAACAGTCGCGTTTTGTTTCTCCTCTTCTCTCGTCTCTTTCGTTATTATATCTCTTCTGTGGGGACTGTTTGAGGCTGGGTGCCATGGCCAGCGGATCACAGTGGTCTCAGACTTTGTATCCCCTCATCAGATGGCCGACGCCGTGGGCGTTCTCATTTTCTTCCAGGGTGTGGGTAATTTCATTGCCCCACTTGTCTCAGGTAAGACAACTTCCTTGGATATGAAAGGGTGTATCTGCCACTTTGTAAAGTGCCAGATACACCCTTTCATATCCGAGGGGACGATATGTTATGATGCTGTGTAAAGCCGCACAAAATGTACAAGTTACAAAAGCACTGTATTCTAAAATTTTATATTCTGCATTTTAGTATTTATTTTGTAAGTCACAATATTCAATAATAATTATTATTTAGTGAAGTAATTAGGTTTAGCCTATCAGAACAATGTTATTGGGAAGAAAGCACCTTCTTCAGTGAAGTAATTAGGTTTAGCCTATCAAATCAAATATATTAAGTCTACTTTAGAAACAATGGGATCTCACTGTCTTACGTACCTCAGTAATTATAGTCGCCAGGTGATAACAGAGCCATGTCTCATAAAATAGTCTACTTTTCTAATCGCAATATCTCGGGAGTTTTTGTCAGAGCATATATACAATCAATGGTCAGAGTGAGCTGTAAATTGCAGAAAAGATGTAGGCCTAGAAGCCAGCATGCTGTTTCAAAAATGAAATGAATCGGGCTTTAGGCCACCTTTGTGCACATATAGGCTAAACTGGGCCAGGAGAACCACATGAAGATGGCGAGACGATTGAGATGACACTGTCCTCCAGACACAGGATTCGAAATTCGAACCCTGGCGGTCTGAGGCCGAGCACGCTACCTCTCAGTCACGGGGGCTCCCCACAATACTGACTTTCAGACGTGGATGGGGAAAAAACATTTTTGTTTCTTTCAAACGCCGAGACCGGGAAGCGAACCCCGAACTCTGGAGTGAAAAGCAGCGGTGCTAACCACGACCCTAGGGCCCCCGCCCTGATTTGTTTCAAGATGATCTGCATGATCACCGCGCAGTATTGCCATCAATATAACTGGATTATCATGATTATGCGCTAAACCATTTTCACTTTTTCATCCTTTTGACTACACAGAGCACTGTGCAGCCTGTTCCAACCAGACACAGACGGCACGCGTGTATCAAAATGCGGACAGCTCTCCCAGCAAACACGAAGACTTGACCCAGTGTTGTTTCAATGTTGGCCCAGCGCCGTTGGCGGTGGGCCAATATTGAAACAGCATTGGGTCAAATCCTCGCGTTTGCTGGGCTCCACACAGGTGTCTGTCTACACCCACCCCTCCCCCACCATAATATTCCCGCCAGCCGATCAGGGTACTTTTAGCAAGACAGCCGGCCAATCACAAGCTTACTACAATACGTGAAATTAAGAGCGGGGGACATATGACGTCAACCATCTGCAAATTCTAACATGCAAAGTAGCAGTGTCTAGGGTGGGCAGTGTACCTTTTGAAAATCTGATTTTTAATGGTAGGCTACATTTCCGCAAGGCGTATCCTCTGTCACCGTTTAAGCTCCAGATGACAAAAGATGTTTGTGTACAGAAAATAAGTAGGCCTAGGCATCATTTTTAAAGCACTTGATATATCATACCATCATTTCTTTGTCTATGATAATGCTATCTATCTGTTGTAGGGTTTCTGAAGGATTATTTTGGCACTTATCGTCTTGGTTTTATAGTTAATGGACTTTTTATGATCATTGTTTGTGTCGTTGGCTTGCTCCATGCCCACATATCAAAATATGTCAGAAACAGGAGAGACGACGTTACCGCATGCTGATAGAGACAAAAGATAACCTGTATACAAACGGTCCTCATATCATTATAGTGCGGTATGGCGAAGTACACGATCAATAAATGACTTTATTTATTGAACAGTGCTGTATTTTCAAATACCTCACGAAAAATGAACCATGTTTGTATTTCATGGAGTTTTTGCAGTTGACAATATCAAGGTGAGACAAGAAAAATAATGTTAGGTCACAATAATAAAAATATGCTATATACTTTCCAAGAAAGTTGTTTTAATTTACGTTTTAAACCTGAAAAAGAAAGATAGAGCTCTCCGGTGTTGTGCTATGAATAAATGGAGGAATGAATGAGACGTTAGGCAACTTTTGTGCACATATATATTACACTTTGCCAAGAGAACCTCGTGAGGATAGTGTGATGAACCTGATATGACACTGCCCTCCAAACACATGATTCAAAATTCGAACAAAAAACTGGTACGCCGCCGGGACATGCCAGCGGACACCCCAAGTGTTAGGAAGTTGATTTTGAAACTGTTCGACTTTACACCTGGAAAACCCTTTCCTGCTCCAATTCCTTGCTGCTGGAACATGATGTAGCCCCCCCCCCCCCCTCCCACAAATGAAAACTGAAATCCACCGTAACCATGTTAACTGCGACATCTTTTATGTTCAGTGTGTTTAAATATTTTGATACATGATATAAAAGGGCCTATATATATATAGATATATAGATATTCTAAAGACCAAAGTTGAAGGTCATGAACGGCTTAGTTGGTTCTTACAGCTTAGTTTGAATTCCTATTTGATAGGTATGATATAATTATAAATATTTAATTCTCAGCAGACTTTCGAAATAAGAATTGGACATTTAAATTCGATGTAAGATTTAAATGCTTATTCAGTGCCAAAGATTTTGGGAAGATTCTAAATCTCGTGCATGTCTGGCAGAAAGAGATACTCATGTTTCCGTTGTATTCAAGAGCAACAAAAAAACATTATAGATACTATCTACAGGAATTTGATAGGGGGGATCAAAATTAGCATCTGAGAGGCCCACATATTAGTACAATAATATGTTTACATCAAATTAAAGCTGGCAACTCCAGCCCTAAATGAAAAAATATAGGAACAAACATTTCAGCAGGAAAAGTGTTTAACCCTTAAATCGCTGAATTATTTTTGTGTAAACGATGGAGCCCATAGGTTTTTTAGTTAATTTCTTAGTTAGCTCTTTCCACTTCATTTGAATACTTATGTTATGAGTCTACGTCCATTAGAAATATTTTTACTCTTACAGTGCGGAGATCGACTTTAGACTTCAGAACGTGACGTCTACAGACGTCAGATTCTGAAGTCTAAAGTCGACCCCGAGCCGTAAGGTTAAAAGGATAAACAAACCATATACATGTACTACATAAAAGTAACACGAATTGAACACAGCATTATTAGAATGAGCACTTTATACAAAGTATTAGAAACATGTGTGTTTAAACAAAATGGTAAATATCATTGAGCTGCCGCCCAAAAAAGCCATAATCATGAGAATGGCAAGTGCACCAATTATCGTACACATCTTGTCTTACTGGCTGTAGTCCTAATTTTGATGTTATAACTGTATTATCATATAGACTTGATCGTATGGATGAATAATGAAAATAAAGTTTTATCTTAAAAATGTGTGTTTAAAAATCAGTTGAAATCAGTGCCAAGATAAGTTTCCAGTGACATGAGCAACAAATGCTCGGAGATGTGCCAGACCAACTCCTTCAAAAACGCTGAAAAAATAAGCATTGCATATAATTTTATGTAAATATTGACGAAGGTGAATCAGATACAAGCATTGAGGTGGATATTTATGACATACGTGTGTGCTATGAATAGCAGCAGTCTACAAAATGTGTGATAAATCAAAGGCTCTGAGAAAAAACCTCACATCACTACTTAAATATGTCTAAATTTAAACGTGATACAATGTCAAGAGCATTATAATAATTTACCAGAAGTAGCTGTATTCACAAAATTAATATATTGAATGTGATTAAGGCACATGATTAACATTGGCCGGTACCGCATGTACTCTGCCGTGCAAAGACAAAAGGCAGTATCTGCTTACTTTACAAGTAAGCAGATACTGCCTTTTGGCTTTGCAGAGCAGTACAGTTGATATGCCAACACACTGATGCCTGTAAGATACATCAGCGCTCGAGACTGGCACTTGTTCTGTAGCCCGTACACCAAAAATATTCTCCAACCGGTTCTGTGGACCACCAAAAATATTTATAATCAGGAATATTTCCATCAGTAGTATGAGAAGTATGATGGCGGGTTATTTACATCACAGCATTTAACTTTGTCCAGCTAGGACTGATTTCAGAGAGCATCCCGGCTGCAAAAACCTCAGAATCTTAGTGAATCGAAAATATTAATCACCGAAATCTGTTATTCTCCTTTTTCATCAAGACCACCAGAAGTTATGTTGGGCCACCAGATTTTCTCAGTTAGTGGTGTAATTTTTCTTTGCAGACAGTCAGACAAACCAAGCAAAAATGAGACATTGAACCGATGTTGTTTTAATGCTGATTCACAATCTACGACACTGACCCAGTATTCAATCATTGGATTATATTCTCATGTTTGCTGGGTGAAGAATGACACCATTATCTCCATCTATGACTTTCTGAGTGGGTGATAATAAAAGTCATTTTTATTTAAATTTAATATAGGCCTACCTGGTGATGAAAGGTTGGGGGAAACAGCATGGCATAGATACTCTCTGCTTTAGAAACTTCAGAAGAATACGTAGCGTCTCGTGGTGAGATGATGTGTCAATCTTAGTGAACACCAGCTGCATAAAAAGTTAATCAACATTATACATGTCAAACAAGCGACCTCCGCCAAAAAATGATTATGAGTTAAATTTACATCTATTAAAATTCAAATTTTTTTGTGCCAACTACATTGTGTATGTGCTTACAAGCAAAAGTAAATGTTAATATTCCAAACAGTGACTAATTTAAAAAAAACCTTCCGTCAAAAATAACTGCTTATCAGAAGTTTCATATGGTGATTCTAAAATTTCACACAGCTGATGTAATACTTGTTTCTAATTTAAAGCGACACAATTATTTTGGCTTCTAAATATGACCATATGATGTAGCTACTAAAATATTTGCGTTGTGCATGTACCAGTTAAGCGAGATATAAAGACGAAATTTCCGATTTCTTATTTCAAACATGCATGTCCAAAATATACGGGAATTTTATCTTTATATCTTGCTTAACAGCTTAAGTGGTAAATGAGCAACCAAAAAAATAAAAAAAACTTTCGCAGTTCTAGTCTATGGATACCCCACTGCAAAATATTCACGTCAATTATTATGGATGCCAACTTAATGGCTAACATGGTATACAATATATTGAATTGAGTTCCATTTCGAAATATTGAATCAGCTTACAGCGTATGGTCGTTTAAATTCCTCCATCATTTCAATTCCGATAAGATCTGTATCAGTCAGTCCAACTTTGCCGTCTATCAGCAATAATACCCGACACAACCTGTAAATGCAAAAATATGAGTACCTAACCCTTTCAGCATGGGGACCGTATTTAGAAGTCAGAATCTGACATCTACAGATGTCAGATTCTGACATCTAAAGACAGTCCCCGCACTGAAAGAATTAAAAAAATGTAAAATGGTCATAGAGCCATAACATACAACTGTAGGTATTCAAATGAAGCGGAAAGAGCCAACGTAGACATCTATGATGATTTCAAATTGAAAAACACCCTTTGGTCTCCATGGTTTATACAAAAATATGTCGGTGTTGTGAGGGTAATAAAACCATACAGGAACATGATAAAGTGATAAACTGTACAAACAGCAAGTATACCCTACATAACCTATACAATCAAACCTATAGGTTAAAAACATGCAATTGTGTGTGAAAAATATATTTAAAGTAACTCCGTCAATACAGATTTTTAATTTTGTAATAAAGTAGTGTATCCCACAGATCATGATTTTATATATCTCAGAATTTTCAGATTTAAAAATCATGCTTATGGACGGTTGAATGTTTTTACAGCATTGGGCCACATGTTGGTGCTGTCGGCCCAGCGCTGAGCAGACACACAGATTCTGAGATTTAATAAGATCAGTAGGTTATATAGCTTCATATGAATTGTTTTTTTTTCAAAATTGACAATTCTCACCTCACGGAGTCCCTTTAAATGACATTATCAATTCCAATATCACAGAAACATCTTGAAAATTCATTTTTCAATTGAATTGAGGGAGAAAATCACACATTACATTGTTTGAAATATTTTCGCTTGAACATCAACATGTTGCACACATAACATTGGTTCACTTGTCGGTAAATAATGTTGAAGCAACTCCTTCATGTCCTTGCTCCTCCACTCCCTAAATGGATAATAAAAAATTCGGGTGGAAACTGTGACCTCACCATTGGCATGATAAAGCTAGGATTACAGTTTATATAATGATAAAAAGCTACTAACTCTGGTCGTGATCTGAGGTAAGGTTCAACAGACTGCACATAATGAGGAGGCATATTTTGACCATAGCCAGGTAGGTCAACCAGTGAAAATTTCTCATGGACATCAAAGAAATGCAGTCGCCTCGTATGGCCCTGATATGAAAAAATCATAATACTAGTACTTATACAATATTATGTTAATTTTCGGTAGTTCAGTAAAATTGTTAATTCTTTATTATTTCAAAAACCTTGCATTCAAAGTCACAGATCTAGATGTTAGCCATGTGATTGGTTGAGATGGCCATCTCGACCAATCGCATCTCTAAGATCTAGGTCAGCCACTTTAGGAATGGCAGCTCTGGTCTGTATTTTATTTTGACGTGACAATATGCAGGGGTGGGCATGTGAAATGAGTCTTGACGCCACAAATGGCTACTTTTAGGTGATTTGAATGGTCATTTTTAAATATTCACATTACAGATATTTTGCCTCTGTCGCCACATGTGGCGATGTGGCGACCACTTGCCCACCTCTGATATGGAGGCCAGGTGAGATTCATAGTGAGCTCTCACTTTGATAGGTTGGCATATGTTTTGATACAAATTGTGTATATGTCTCATGTTTATTTAATGTTTACTCACTTTAAGTTACAGTGAGTTGGGATAGCGAGACAGAATCTCCGCACTTCAAGGGTTAACATACAAAATAATCATCTCAAAATACTCACAGGCTTTTTAGATATCCCAATCTTTACTTCATTAGTGTTGAAGAAAAGAGCTTTGATTAAAGAAGACTTCCCAACATTGCTACTGCCTGCAAAAGCAACCTACAATAAAGACAAAAAAATTATATTTACTTTGACTCAAAATTCAGATGTAAAAATAGGTCATCACAAAGAGTGCTTAAACACAGATCATTATCATGATTAGCAAATGGTTACAACGATAAACAGATAAGGATAAAAGACCATTTAGATCATGTAGAAGTATTTTAATATAATGGAAAAAAGGATTGTTTGAGAATAACACATGTAAAATGTTGACAGATTACATGACCAGATTCACAAAATTGGAAGAAATTCTATAACTTTGACTGTGACAAAAATATTGGAAAACTTTTGGTGGTTTTCACAACCTTTTAAGCCTCATTACAATATAGGTAATATTTTGCTAAATGAGAGACTATTGGTTGTTTTAGTCACTCATTTCTGATACCCCAGGGTAACTCTGAAGAAAATAAATAGACAAAATTTCAGAAAATGATAAGATACCCCAGGGTATAAGAAACTGAAATGATAAATGAAATTCACCTCTGACAAATCATGCTCTGGAAGATGGTTGAAGCTGACGGCACTGGGATGATGCGTTATATGGTGTCCCTTATTAAATAAACTTTCAGCTTCCTTCAACGATGAAATCTGGGGTTGAAAGGCTTCTTCATTAGCAAAAATCGGGGCTTGTAGAAAAGGAACTAATTCTTGCAGTGGATTATCATACACATGACTTGTCCAATTATTCACATGTGCTGTATATTGTCTGCTGCTAGTTATATTTAAATATACTCGGCTGAAAAATTTGTAACCACTGTAACGAATCATACTTCATGAAAAGTTCGTTTTGATAGCAATGAAGGAGAAAGTAGTGGTAAATGCCTGTGATCAATGGAGCGGTATGTGTGAAGGCTGAGGTAAAGGTCTGGGATCAAATCCGATACGTTGATGGATATTGTCTCTGGTGGCTCGTTGTTGAGCTGCAGGGTCTAGATCTGGGGCGGGTGGGCACGTAGGAGTAGTCGTGGCCTTCTCCTTCTCCTGCTCTTGTTGTTTCACCAGATTATCCCACTCTGATAAATATTCCAATTTCAACTCAATGCGAGTCGGTTTTCGTCTTTGCATTTTCACAAATCTGCAAAAATAATATTTCAATCAATATTTACAAAGTTCTGTGAAGTGTAGGAATCAGCGTTACAGGGTACCACGTTGTAGTACCGCGTATCAGATTATGATGCCGATTATAATAGCTATGCCGTTATCGTCAAATCATCTGGAAATTTCCCAACATTAATTAAAATCAAAAATGGCCACAATAAGGTCTTAACCCCCAAAATGCAAATAGGTATATGTACACCCTCTAAGGGATGCGTATGTGCAATTTGAGAACAATCCAGTTAATGGTTTCCAAGATATCATCCGGAAACCAAACACAGACGCACGGAGATGTCTGGAGTGGACTGATTGAATTTGAAATGATTCATGCTTATAACAGATTGCCAGGACTTATCTCAAGTCATTTTTTAAATCATTAGATAGCCGATGTAATTTTTAGCTGGATGAATGGAAATAGAATTCAGATGTATGACACAAAAATGGAATTTTTACTTTTTAGATTTGAACAGCAACTATAATGACTATGGAAACGTACTACTCAAAGTCGTTCTGTTGTGATTGTGATATACCAAGGTTGTAAAAACTAATCATGCTCCTCGACTCACGTAAATGTTCGACCTATCATCAATTGTGTTAATTTTTCCACAGAAATTTAATTTTGTGTTATATTTTTAATAATGAAAATAAATTGAAAAAAATTCAGATATATGTTGAAAAGAAGTCAATAGTTGACATTTAGGTTACATTTTTTCAATATAACACATTGCCCATTATCGTGATTATACCAGCACAATTTTGTTTTTGCTGCAATTATCGGCAGGTGTAACTTCAAAGCTAATTCTGCTTGAGAAAAAAATCAACTTTCACAATTTTTTTTTATTTTATCATCCAGGACCATATATTTCTGCCAATCAAAAAGTTTAGTAGGAAAATTCAAACTAAAATGCAATTTAAGATAGTAGTAAATTGTACTAACTTTGAAAGGAGATTTTGAAACTTTCACTGCCAGGACACAAGTATGTAATCAAGGCTTGCCGAAGCAAGTGAAAATTTCATAAGTTTTAAACACTTGTTTTGAAGCTAGAACAATTCACTATTATGTTATTGATTCTCGGAACCATGAATGACATATTTTCAGCAAAATGCAATTTGTTATGCGTCAAAAAACACTAAACTTTTTCATTTTTATTTTAACCCTTACACTGCTGCATAAAATTTGCAGCATGTGTGGTTTCCCACTAAGTAATATCGTTTTTTTGAAGATCTGATGAACAACATGATACTAAAAGCCATTATATTACAAAATCAGTCAGCCATCAGCAATCAGTTAGCCATCTTTAAAGCACAAACAGAAAGACAACACAAAACAAAAGTGCACGCTTGAAGCAAAAACATTTTAAAAAAAAATTGCAAAAATGATTTTTTTTTCTTTAGAAATTACCGGGCGACTATACGCCCACAGCAGGCTGCACCTGGTTTATTATCCATAGCAGTGTAAGGGTTAAGATAACAGACTGATCAAGGTCATCAATTGACAAAAGGGAAAAAACTCTGTCTTTCCCTTCTCATATACGGTACATGATATATTATACTCAGACATGATATGGAGGGTATTTCCTGTGTGTTGGAAGCATTAAGGTGTTAACTTAATCCGCCCATAATATATTCCAGTTCATTATTAGTGTAACGTTATGCTAGTGTAACGTTAGGCTACCAGTCTTTCCCAATAACGGTGGACCGATCGAACATGTCTGGTAAAAAAGAGGTAGGTCCGGCAAAATACCCAACCACAATCCGTTATTTTTTGGTCTTTGGTGGATTTTTTGGTCTCGCGAGGTAGGAATCAGCCATTGACCACCTACTGTCTGGTGAAATTTCTTTTGGTCTGGTAAAAGTTTCAAGTTTTCAAGACCTACTGTCTGGTGAAATTTTGAGCATATGGGGCCGTATTCTCGTACAATAATAGTTAAGATAAGATCTTATCTTAAATCAAGTTAAGATTGTCTTAGCTAAGTAAGATCCTAATTTGCTATTCTCAACGAGTTACACTTAGCCTTAGCTAAGATCTTAACTCCCTGTGTTTTACTAAAAATCGGCTAAGTTTCTGTGTGACGGGAAAGTGTACTATAATTCATGTGCCTTGTCATAACCGCATGATGTTGCCCAATAAATTATTGAAGTTTTTTTCCTGTATTTGATATAGTCTAGTCTAATTACCGTAGTCTACAAAAAATACTGAAATGAGGGGAAAAAATGAGGAGCAAGAATTGAGCCCTGACGGGACTTGAACTTTCTACCTCTGACTAATCCGTCAACAAATCTACCATTAGGCCACGGCATCATATAATTAACAGTAGGCCTACTAATGTCATAAGTGTGTAGACTAACAGACAAAAAATGCCACATCACAGACATAATGGAATTGGATAGGGGGGGGGGGGTTGGATCCCATCAACACGGAAGCATGATGTTGTCGAGACACCCCCGTGACTCACATTTTCAAAATAATAAATCATTTACAGACTATGGAAAACATTCCATAAATCAACTTAGCAGAAATGCCAGTGTAGGGTAGGCTGGTTAGTTTGTTGTAGAAGTTAGGACAGGTCGACACTTGCAATTAATATTAGGCTTAAGATTTTAATATTTGAGATAATCTTGAAGTTAATATAAATATTACGATTAGACTATCTCAAATATTAAGATTTTAACTATTTCGAAACTGAGGATCTTAATATAGGTAGATTCAATAAATTTTAAAATTGTCCAATAAAATTATGCTGATCCTTTGTTCATAACTGGCGACATGCTAGAATAAATATTTGACCACATTCCACAGTTTTCACTGAGCAAGAAAAATGCTGTGCCAGATCAAAATCCGAGCTAAGGATAAAAACATCCAAAAGCTGTGACCTTAATTTTGCTAATTCCGGCAGGGATACAGAAGCCAAAACATCACCCAGACATTTGAACTTTTTGAACAGCTGAATAAAACTAAGATGTTGTATCCGTATATATCAGTTTTAAAGATACATCAGGGCACCCAATGAGTGCCCCGCAATACTGTAACAGAGCAAATATATCACATAACAATCAGAAATATGGGCATAGCCTCTGGCCCCAGTTTTTTTTTCAAGTCCACGAGGGGGTCATGGGAGAAGAAAAATTTTGATGGATTCTTATCCTTATAGCCATGAAACTTCTATTTTTACCCTCGGTGCGCCCCATGAGGAAGTGCAGGGTAGGCAAACAAAACTTCACCCAGGTTTTACCATGGGCAAACTAGTGCAACCTTCCCCAGGCATCTCAATTCTTCGAGATGCCCACATTGTTCTGTCCGACCGGTCTTTATGATGTCCTCCAGAACTTCCTCATAGGGCAGTGGACATAGTCTATTTTCATTTTTTGCATTTTTTTTACAAAAAATTTTAAATGGCACCTGCATAAAAAAAAGTATCAGAGGGGACCACAGCATGCCCGCCCTGTTCGACTTACCTCTTCAAGCACTTGTTGGAACAATTAGGGAATTAAAGGCGAGAGCTGGCACCATTTTTCGAAATTGCAAGCAATCTAATGATGGGAACCTCCAGGGAAGGTGATAAAAGTGCCATTCAAAGCAAATTACTTTTTAAATTCTACAGTGATGGCTTCATTTTTACAAGTAAGAGTGAGCAAGAAGAACAAACAAACAGAGAAAAATATTCATATTGCAGTGTATCACAAATTCACATAAATTCTGAAAAAACACAAAAAAACCCATCATAATGACGGTTTGAATCTACCTAGCCCGGGCCTAGGGGCATAGATCTACTCAACAAGTTACAGCCTACACAACTATTCGGTATTCCCATTACTCGGCATTAGCACTGATTTAGCCGTGTTTCAGACGACTCGCTCCGCTTACCGATCAGCGCTAGCACTGATTAGGTCTAATGTATTATCACTGATTATCGCCCAACGGCAACGGCAACGGCCACTGCAATCACAATCTCTTTTAAAATATTACAAGCATCAACTGGGCATATTTTATTGGTATGGATAATTAAGTAAACAAAATTATAAACTAGACAATCTAGTTTGCCAGTTGATATTATTACTTGCACAAACAAACACAAAAAGATGACTTACAATACATACAAAATCTTAATCAATCCACAATTAATCAATCAATCAATCACTCAGCTAAATAATAATAGAAACTTCCTACGGTTCTCCACACAAAGATGTCGCTCACGTCAACCTCCCTTCCATCTGGTTTCGCCACCTTAGAGTAGATTAGATTTATTCAGTAACCATTGACATAGGGCAAAAACATGATCAGTCGTGCAAATACATGAAAATCATGGGTCGCCAATCATGGTCACCAGGGAATAAAACAACAAAAAGTTTCCTGGTAAGAATACTTACTTCCACGGCGGTTCCTTGATAGTGATCGATGATGGCGATGGCAAAAAATAATTTAGTCAATATAAATATATATAAATTATTGGCCTAACTGACCACACTAAAAATTGAAATATCACAGTAATTTGATAACAAGTCTACTCTCACGGAGAGAAAACCACGCAGGAGAACAGAGAAAGGCTTACAACATGCAAACCATTGCACAATTGGAAGCCCATCCCACGCTCTCCTGCGGTAGGCCTACACATCCTCTAGAGTAGAATAAATACCTATATAAATAAGAAAATATGTTATAATATATTAACGGTTACTATGCTAATTTTAGACTTATAATAGTCTAAAATCATTTAAAATACTAAATATAAATAAAGTGAAAAGCTAGTAGTAAATATATACTTCATGTCTTTGTTACTCCGTCCACATGTGTTTTCTGACAGCATGTTTACAAGTTAAAAAGTTTTCTTGCATTCTGAGATGTACCGGTAGACAATTTCACATTTTACTGGCTGAGTAACGAAAAGACTTGGCACCCGCAGACTTTACATGTGGTAGGACCAGAGATTGCACACTTGTTCTAGTGTATCTGTCATGTTCTTGACTGTCCATGAAAAATGAATCTCGTAAATATTTTGGGGCTGTTCCATGAATTATTCTAAACATGTTGTTAAGCTTAATTTGCTTTACGCGTTCGGAAACAGGTATCCAATTGATAATTTTGAATTCATTGAAGCCAATATGCGTCCTTGGGGAGCAGTTCACGACAAATCTGATAGTTTTATTTTGAAGAATTTGAAGTTTTTGTTGGTAAATGTTCTGAAGACCACTAAACCATGCGGAGCATGCATAATTGAAATGACATTGAATTAGAGCTGATGCCAAAAGTTTCCTTGAATTTGTGTTTAAAAATTGTGCATGTCTCCATAAGAATTTGAGTCGTGAGTTGCCTTTCTTAAGAATATTTTGCGCAATATAATTACAATCTAAAGACTGGTCCAGATCTACTCCCAAATATCTCACAGAGAGGCTACCATGGTCTCACCACATGTAACTTTTCTTTGTACCAAAAAGTATTGATTCTGTCTTCCCTAAATGGGTGGATAGTCTATTATCGACCAACCATCCATTCAGAGAAGAAAGTTCATTACCAAGTTGTTCCTAAATTTTGTTGACATCCTTGCCAGAAACTGAAAGGGCTGAGTCGTCAGCATAAAGAATGAGTTCACATGAGACAGCAGCCTGCATGTCAATTATATATAATAAAAATAGCAATGGCCCCAGAATGGATCCCTGCGGTACTCTGCAAGGAACCACTCTGGGGTCAGAAAAAATACCATTAATTTCAGTTTTTTTATTCCTGCCTTTCAAGTATGATTCAAACCATTTAATGGCCAGAGGATCAAAACCAAGAGCCTTCAATTTTTTAAGCAAGATATCATGATCGACTGTGTCAAATATTTTTGCAAGTCGATCATGACCATGCCAGTGTAAAAACCTCTGTCCATTTGAAAGCAAATCTGATCTGTCAGGTGTGTCAGACAAGTGTCAGTTGAAAAAGAGCTCCTGAAACCAGATTGAAATGAATAAAATAAATTTTCTGATTTCATATATGATTCAATTTGATTGTATGTAACCCTTTCTAGAGACGATGGTAAGAATGGACACTGGACGATAGTTCCCAGGGTCAGTTTTAGATTTATTTTTGTAAAAGTGCATAACCCTCGCCGTTTTCATTTCATCCGGAACACAGCCTAAACGTAAAGATAAATTTATAATGTGTGAAAGAGGTGAAGAAATTTCACTCACACCATCTTTTAGAAACCTTGCTGACAAACCATCAAGATCGGTCGCTTTGCGAATGAACAGATTCCCTATAAGTTTTGAAATTATGTCTCCACTTACCGCTGAAAAAATGAAAGCATTAGACTTTACACCTTTATTCTAGTAATAATTGTCAATAAAAGAGCCTCCAAAACCACCTGAAATATCAGGCAGTTTAGAAACCAGGTTTTCTGCAATAGTGGTAAAAAAATTGTTAAAAGTATTCGCCACTGTTTTTTTATCAAAATAAATTTAGTTTTCTATTTCCAAGCCAATGTTCGATGATCCTTTTGATGTTTTAGAAATACCTACATTTTTAAAGGCCTTTCAAAGATCAGTTGAAGAATTTTTGCATTCCTCAATTTTATCATTAAAATACGTGCGCTTCGCCGATTTTATTAAGCGCTGTAATTTATTTCTTAAAAGACAAAAAGTTTAAAAAATTTCTGCAGTTCTTTGTTTCTTAAAAGTATACAATTACTTATCCCTCTCCCTTATACCTTCTAGGATTTCATTGCACACCCATGGCTCTGTACATTGTTTGGGACGATTTTTTTTGATAGGGGCTATGCTGTCAACCACAGACATAAAAAGACGTTTAAAATTATCCCAAGCTTGATTAACATTATCACAAGTAATAACATTATTCCAGTTTAATTTACCTAATTCTTGAATTAATTTTTCAGGTGAGTAGTTTTTCAGAGATCTTATTTGCACAGTATTATAAGCAATAAATTTGTTTTTGGATGCCTTTCTAGTACAGTATGTTAAAAAATGGTCACTCAGGCCACAGTGAATAACTCCAGACTGTGTGATCTTTTCCAGAGCAGACTTTTCCAGAGCAGACTCTGTGACCCCAAATGCCAGTCCAATTGAAACATTTAAACTGCCTCAATTTCACAGGCCGATTTTTACTATGTTTTGCTCACTCAATCATATAGTGTTGCAGACGTGCGAGATCATGTGAATAACAACTGCTGGTCACAATCCACGATATGCTCAACTACCGTAGCCTACTGGAACATGAACACTTCGGTGTTCTTGTTCCAATGCAGTGGCGGATCCAAGGGGGGGGGGGGGGGTTATGGGGTTTAAACCCATTCTCAGAAAAAAAATCATCACCTCATTTAGCGGTTTTCTTATGATTTGGTGATATACTGAGTGAATGTAATTGTGCTGAACAGTGGACAGTCATGGGACCACTGTTGTTGTCCCTGCATATTAACGACCTACCTGCAAATCTCTATGGTCCAGTTGTTTGCAGATAACTGTCTCTTGTACCGACCTATCTGCACTGCTAATGACCAACTTGCCCCTCAGACTAGCGTCATCTGGACTCTCTTGTCGGATGGAGTATAACATGGGGAATGTAGTTTAAAACCAAGAAGTGTGAATCCATCAGAATGTGTTGGATACGGAATCCACTCAGATCCTGTAAGAGGTATTTAGTGCTCGGTAGCCTATATACCTAGGTGTGAACATCACAAACAAAACAAATTTGACTGGTACAAACCTGTTGCGATCTTACCACCAATAAAGAAAACGACACTCTCGTTTTTATTTGGCTACCAATCTGTTAAAATAGCTGTTTAAGCTCTGTAGGCAGTTGATTTATGGGGTAAAGGGGAGCCCCTCGTGCCGAAAGTACCTGTAAGTGACCGTCGGAGCCTCTAGTGTGGGGTCACAATGGCCGACGAGGGAATCTGCCCGATCTCACCATTTAAACTCAAACTTCCTTCTCCGTCGAGTCGACGGTTCCAAACAAATCATAAAACTCTTTCTCCACTTGTCATGTTTCGATGGTCTAAAACAACAGTGGGTCAAGTCGACTTGACAGCAAAATTGTGTTTATCGTTTTGCTTAGAACTACAGTCTGCTAAATCCACTTATCAGCATGTAGACTTAGACTTACACTGATGAAACACAAAGCGATTGGAATTTGACAGTAGATCAAGTGAAGTTAGCAGTGTGTTTTTTACCTTCCAAAACAATTTACAGAAGCAAAATTGGGATCAACAAGACACCAAGTTGACTTAGCTCATTGTTATTCTAAGAAAACAGACTATACAAAGATTTGTCCTCGATCAACAATGAACTAAGTCAAGGCATTTCCCCTGTGTTGTTTCCGCAAGTCTCAGAATAACAATGCGCTAAGTGCACTTGTATCATTTTTTGTCCCAGAAACAGAGCCCATGAGCATCTAATAACAAAACAACAATGTGTCAAGTCGAATTGGTCCTGTGTTGGACAGATATTATGCTGATATGTACTCCTTTTCAAGAGAATAAGAATGTGCTAAGTCGACTTGGTCTGTTTTTAAATCTGAATTTGGAACAAATTTAAACTTTATACATATTATAGGTGACTTAGCTGATTGTTATTTTAAAGGCCAAAAATGTCACTTAGCACACTATTGTTTTAACCCATCGGTTTATTCGTTTGACATTTGGCAACAACAAAGCACAACCTCCGCGCACGGCACGTCCTATCTGACTTAGCGAGAGCGAACTAGGGCACGTCCGTAGTCGCCGAGTGTAACGCCTGAAGTGCGGGAAAAATACCAAAGCCGCACAGTTTGCAATTGTGTGCACCCGTCACCAAGGTACGGAAACGAGGCGGTCGTCCACAACCTCCCGCGTCCGAGAAGCCGCCACATTAACTGAACGAAGTCAGGATCCTACATTACCCCCGGGTGAGTGATAACGTAGGACCCAACTGTCGTGTAGGAGACTGCTTCGTGCAAGTAGCGGGGTTGTAAAAATATGTAACCTCTTATAACTAAGCATAGGTTAATATAATATAGCGAGTGTGGTTACAGCGTGGGTGGTTGAAATCGCAGCATTATACATGAATTGTCCCATCCTCTTAACACCAACTGTCCTTTATGTATGTATTCATTTGCTGCAAGCTGCGATCAACCCATTCATTTAATTAACATAAATTTCTATTCGTAATTTAGCAATGAACTTGCTAAAAAAAAAAATGTCTTTACATTTATATATCTGTACACAATGCTGCCAGGCCTGGCATATTCATTTACAATTTAAAAACATTGTTAATACGATGTATGCGGTTGGGCCCGCCATAGATGTTGTTAGGCGCAACTATGGCGTGAACCATCTGCACGAATCGGGCAGGAGTCTGGATTATTCGTCCTACTCTAGTTTTTCGCACTGTTTGGTCGGTCGAAATTTTTTCGCGATTAGCGATATTCGCATGTTTGCTTTTGGTCGAGTCGATTACGGCGTCAGCAGCACCCGGGGTTTTACCCCGTAGATGTAAAGGTATGCGGGAATACGTTCGTAAACCACCGCCGTTCCCGTTAGCGCGAGACACGGCGGGGGCTCGCGAATGCGGCGCCACATAAGTATTGTCTCTGCTAGACAAGTTGACTTTAACATCTATTTGCTTTGGGACTGTGGCCAATTTTTGACTGCTTCTGACTGCCGTCGACTTTTTCGTTTTAACTCTCGTCCCGTTGGACGTCGGAGTGTCCGCACTACCAGGTCTAGGTGGATCCTGTGGATTCCTACTAGATGTCCTGGTAGCCGTCGATCTCCGTGGTTTGCTTGGCATTTTACGCTGTATTGTCGTACCTGTCGTAGGCTCGCACTCAAGATGTGCGGGTTTAACGCGATCTAAAGAGACCATCTCAACCTTGCCTTTAACTAGGATTTTCATTACTCTGCCACTCCTCGCGACGATCTTATATGGTCCGTCGTAAGGGGCGGTCAGAGGCGGCGCAATTGCGATTCGGCGCAAGAATACATGAGTACATGTAGCTATTTCCTTGAATTAGAAAATGTTGTGTTGTTGTGTGTCACGTGGCGGACATAGACGGAGACGCGACATGAATAATTCTCCAAATCAGTGTTGACGTCGACGGTGTACTGTTTAGTAAACTCTCCTGGGAGTCTAAGGGTTGTCCCGTAAATCATCTCGGCAGCTGACCTGCCTAGTCTCTCTTTAACGGCTGAACGAACTCCTAAAAGCACAGCGGGTAACGTGATAGTCCACGGGTTCGGTGACTCGTGCGCCATAATGGCGGCTTTCAATTGACGGTGGAAACGTTCGATCATGCCATTCGACTGAGGGTGATAACTCGTGGTACGATTCCGAATAATCCCGAATTGATTACACAAACTATCCCACAATTTGGACTCGAATTGAGCGCCCCTATCAGTGGTGATAGTGGCTGGGGTACCATAACGTGCTATCCACCCGCTGAAAAAGGCATCGGCGACCGTTTCGGCTCTAATATCTACCATAGGTATAGCTTCGGGCCAACGTGTAAAACGGTCGACGCAAGTCAGTAGATATCTAAAGCCATCAGCATAAGGTAAGGGTCCGACTATGTCTACGTGGACATGATCGAATCGCTCGGTAGGTTCAGTGAACTTTCCGAAAACTGGAGTGTTGTGACGTGAAACTTTAGCAGTCTGGCAACCCTTACAGGTACGACACCATCTAGCAATATCTATATTAATGCCGTGCCATACAAATCGGGTATTAATCAAAGGTTTGGTAGCTCTATGCGATGGATGGCCTAAACCGTGCAAGTTTGAAAAAAATTTTCGGCGAAATTTCGCGGTAAGGTACGGCCGGTTGTGTCCCGTGGACACATCACACCAGATCAATTGATTATCGAACGATTTTAATAGTTTGAACTTCATAGTGGATGTAGTCGAGTGTCTAAAACGCGTGAATTCCGCGTCATTAGCTTGGTCGAGACTTAACTCTTTATAGTCTATCGCTGGTCCATCATGTATCGCTGACACTGATGGTCGTGACAGCGCATCAGCTACAAAATTTGTCTCTCCTTTTAAATATCTAATATCGGTGGTGAATTCAGCGATGAAAGCTAAATGACGTGTTTGTCGTAGGGACGCGCGCTCAGTCACGGATGACATTACGAATGTCAACGGTTTGTGATCTGTATTAACGAAAAAATTTCGTCCTTCTAAATTGTGTCTGAAATGTTTAATTGTAGCGTATACTGCCAAAAGCTCACGATCGAACGCGCTGTAGCGTGTCTCTGCTGGGTTCAGCTTCTTGCTGAAAAACGAAAGCGGCTGCCACATACCGTTTAAAAATTGCTGCAAAACGCCACCGACGGCGACATCACTAGCGTCGCACGTGATGTTATTCTGGGCCGTAGAATCTGGGTGCACCAGAAGCGTAGCGTTTGCCAATATCTGTTTTGCCTCAGAAAATGCTGACTCTGCATTTTTATTCCACTTCAAATCGAAATTTGACTTCGGTGACAGTCTGGTATGTCCTTCGTTGGCAGCTGTCAGTAGATTATTGAGTGGTGTCAACTTCGCGGCGCAATGCGGTATGAAACGGTGGTAGTAATTCACCATTCCCAGATATCGACGCAATGCTCGTTGCTTTTCGGGTTTAACGAAATTAACAATCGTGTCAACGGCGCTGGGTAACGGCGAAATTCCTTCAGCGCAAACGTGGTGATCTAGGAAACTTAATTCAGTTGTACCGAACTGACACTTTTCAGGACCAATGATAATTCCGTATTCAGATAGTCGAGCAAAAATAATTCGTAGATGTTTCTTATGCGTTTTATGATCTGGGCTGGTTACCAGTAGGTCATCCAAATAAACAAAAACGAAATCAAGTCCGCGTGTAACGTGGTCTATAAAGCGCTGAAACGTTTGACCGGAATTTCTTAGACCAAACGGTGTTCTAGTGAAATTAAACAAGCCAGTCTTGTGTACGTCGGACGGTTCCACCGGAATTTGGTAATAAGGCCTGACCAAGTCAATCTTTGAAAATTTTTTCGATCCGGCTAAACGCTGTGTAAAATCTTGTATATGAGGAATCGGATAACGGTCCGGTACGGTCTGTGCATTCAAACTACGGTAGTCCCCGCATGGTCTCCAATCGCCGTTTTTCTTTGGCACCATGTGAAGCGCTGAGGACCACTCACTGTCGCTGGGTTCAATGACCCCTAGTTTTATCATCTCATCAAACTCGCGTTTTGCGGTAACCAGCTTATCGGGTGCTAAACGTCGTGGTCGTGCAAACACCGGATGTCCTTTAGTCACTATCTTGTGTGTTATACCGTGTTTAACGGTCTCACCCTTTGTCGTAGGGCGTGTCAGTTCTGGGAACTGGCCGAGGAGTTTTGTGTACTCATTCTGAACGGTGTCAACGACACAGGTTTAATCGATGACAGTGAAGCGGCAATAGCTAGACCTGTACGCATGTCCCGGAGACATCTGCTTCTCAAGTCTACGAGCAAATTATAGTGGATTAAAAAATCAGCCCCGATTATGGGTTGCTGCACATCTGCCACTATGAACGTCCACGGATATTCGCGCTTTAAGCCGACATCGACGACGCGTTTACAGGTGCCGTAAGTATGTATAGTACTGTTATTAGCTGCCACCAGGGGGAGACTGTCAGCGTCCGAAATCCCGTTAGCGCAAGATTACGGCAGAACACTGACAGCTGCGCCCGTGTCGATTAAATATCTGCATTTATGTCCTTTATCTGCGACATATAATAACTTAGAGCGAGATAACTTTGGAGAACTAGCGTCCGCGGAGTCATGTTGCGTCTCAGTTATATAGCAGTTTAAAGAAAAAGCGCAAGGGCTCCTGCACGTGCGTGCCTTATCACCGAAAGTCTGGTGAAAATAGCAGACAGGTGCATTAGCCGAATCAAATGTCTCAGCGGCGTCATTTCTCTGTGGGTTCGGCGGCGGAACGAAAGGTCGAGCAAGTGGTTGCAAATTCGTCGGCGGGGCGAAAGGTCGAGCATTTTGTTGTGCATTAGTACAATTATTTGATTCATAAACAAACTCAGTGGCCTGTGCATTCGGCGGCGGAACGAAAGGTGGAGCATTATTCTGTTCATTGCTATAATGACTAGGTTGGTTGCTAACAAAACTTGAGGCCTGAACATTAGGAGCAAATGCAGGCGCAGGAGCATAGTTATTTGCTCGTCCACGTCCTTTATTTCTTTTCCTCTCTGATGTAGTCACGGTTTCTAGTTTCTTGATTCGCCTAGACAAATCCTCCAACAAACCAACTAGTTTGGTGGTTTCTTCTACCTTAATCTCTGCGACCCCCGGCTTACTCTCTTCGACGTCCTCTTCGGCTGCCAGTGCCCGGTCGGCCAAAACGGCCAAACTTTCGAGGGTGGCACTGTCGGGTTGAGTCGCCAAATGGGCTCTGATGGAAGCGGGCATCTGGCGTATGAATGCTTGACGAATTACTGCTTTCCCCACCACAGCTTTGGTGCCGAAACCTGCAGTCTTCTGCAGACGCCGCAGGAAACGCGAGGGAATGTCATTACCAATCTTCTCGCCAGAGATAACTTTGTTAGCCCTTTCGGGTGTGGTCAAACTTCGTCTCTCGATCAAGATCGCTTTCAGGCTTTCGTATTTATTGGACCTGAAAGGCTGAAGTAGCACGTCCCTCACATCCGATGCGACCTCGCCCGAAAGTGCAGCGCAGGTTAAGCTGTACCTCTCATCATCATCGTTGATCTGGTGAAGAGCAAACTGAGTCTCAATTTGATTGAACCAGAGTTCAACATCCGAAGCGTAGAAAGTGGCGATTCTGAACTTTGGTAAGTTCATAGCACGTCTCTGCGACTGTCTACCGAGCGGTGAAGAACTCCTTGAGGAGTCGCTCCTAGAGTGAGAAGTCATACGTTTAGCTCGGGCAATTCGAGCGAAATCAGCTTTGAGGCGTTGATATTCTTTATCTGCCTCTCGGAATCGAACCTCATTGTCCTCACTGTCTTGACGATAATCATCTTTAGGTCTAGCACCCGAACCTTCTAGGGGCGTTGACATGAAGCCTTCACTGTCGTACTGCTTCGACATTATGAAGTAGTGTCTTTAAATTATCTAACTAGTGAAGCATTTGAGATAGCTGGCCTATTGGCTCTATGTCTATCTCAAATGTGTTTAAAATGGCATGTTGTATTAACACATGCCAACTATTTTGACGCGCCATGCGCGGGTAGGTTGTGCGTTGCCGTGTAAATTAGATGAAAAATGTCTGTAATATGCTGAATCTTAAAATTGTAGACTGTAGAAAATGTTCATGCTATGTCGTATGTTGCGAGAAACGGGGGTTGCAGATTAGTTGCAGAAAATGCGTCGCTGAAGTTTCACCTAAATGTTGTGCACTAATTCACAAAGGTATATATTGATTGAAGTGAAAACTGAAGGTCTATATTTGACATAAAACGTTTTCACTTATTCACACACATGCAAAATGGTACAGTGAAAACCGTAGGTCGGAGTGGTACATAAAAAAATAATATGCCAGATACAATTATGACATGCTATGCTAAGCTAGGATAATAGTATTTTGTAAATCGACCTGGGTGAAATTTTTTTTTTTTTCACGCAAGTCGAAAAACACATTCAAATATTTGCAATGTTTCGCAATAGCGCAACTGTCAAATCGAATATTTCTGTATTTAGGAAAAATTTAAACTTCAGAATTAAACTATCGTGAGAAAATTTCGTTCTCAAACTGATAGACTAAATGTGACTGCGAAGAAAAACAGTTACATTTATGATTTTAGAATAATATTTAAAACGTGACTGACAGTAGTCTATGCTGATTAATGATATAGTATATCATTTCGCTGAAAAATGATGTCTGTGATGAACATTCCACGTTTTTTTTTTTATAATGGTACGTTCATCACCGAGTCATTCTCATAAACGTCCGAATCAATCGCTCGCATCGATTCATTGATTGACGTATAAACCGACTGTCTTCGTTGCGGTTGTGTTTATGTCGTCTGTGGTGGGTGTGTGCGTGATGTATTGTCGGTGCTTCCAGCCTGTGCGGCAGGCAGCATGTGGCTTACAGTCTGTGATGGCATGCTTGGAACGGTATGTACATAGTATATGGTCATCATCCCCGTCTCGCCTCACATTAGCATATTCATTACCTACTGCGTTCCCAAATAAGGCGCTAAATAGGCTAGAACGATTACAAACACCGAAGAGCGTTTCAAAGTGAACAAAAATCTCACACAATTAGTGGTACAATTTGTTTTCAAAACAACTTATCTACATTTCTTCTCCTTCAACCGTTTTGAAAAAGAAAAAAATTATAAACAATTTAAAAAAATTATTACAACCAGTCCGTGTAAAATTTTGAACACGTGAAAAATGATCTCCACCAAATCAAAATGGCGGCCTAATTTATGCTAATGTGATGTGGCGACACAGGTTCACTGTCCAGATGCATGCCGGTTAGGGCAGAACACGTGGGTGCCCACGGCGGGCGATCAGCTAAGTTAGGGACACCAGCGTCCAAAATGGTGCACACCTACCAAATACATGTACAATATTCAGCATTCTCTGAAATAACATATGATAATAGTACAAAATATTGACATACGGTCCTGGGAATATTTTAAACAGACCAAATAAGACCGTTTATTGACATTCATTTAGGGAAACAATTTATTTTGGCCCTAAACCTATTAAAGGTTACCCGAGTCGAAGCGATATTTATAATTTCTGTCAATTTTGCTGAAAAAAATCGGAAAAAATGACGAGATTTCGTCTATGGACTTTAAAATCGAGTCACCCAATTATGGTAATCAACGATAAAAATTGAGTTACCAAAAATACCCACTTCCTACTCGCCTACAGTGGCATTAATAGGATGAAGGCATTAAACAAACTCTTACATTTAACAAATGATAGACTAAGTCTATGAGAATAATTTTCTGGATTCTTCTAGAGAAACTGACAAGGTCGCCATCTTGAAAAGGCGCCAAACACGTGGGATTTTGTCTAAAATTTTAGAAATTTACGCCGTTTTCGACGTAAAAAAACGTGCTTCTCCTCTGATAACTCTTTCTGACTAATTTAAACTGGCATATAAATAATGACCTACAGTTTTCACGTACCTGATGAAAAAAAATGCTAGTGATTTTTTTCAAAAAATCCCTTAAAATTAATCAAAACTATCCTTGAAAACAGTGGTTTTTAAATGGCGTCTAAGTGAAAATACTGTTGCGTAAACGATCAGTGGTCAGGGGTCACCAGTATGGGGTAAAGGGAGCCCCTCGTGCCGAGAGTACCTGTAAGTGACCGTCGGAGCCTCTAGTGTGGGGTCACAATGGCCGACGAGGGAATCTGCCCGATCTCACCATTTAAACTCAAACTTCCTTCTCCGTCGAGTCGACGGTTCCAAACAAATCATAAAACACTTTCTCCACTTGTCATGTTTATTCGTTTGACATTTGGCAACAACAAAGCACAACCTCCGCGCACGGCACGTCCAATCTGACTTAGCGAGAGCGAACTACGGCACGTCCGTAGTCGCCGAGTGTAACGCCTGAAGTGCGGGAAAAATACCAAAGCCGCACAGTTTGCAATTGTGTGCACCCGTCACCAAGGTACGGAAACGAGGCGGTCGTCCACAACCTCCCGCGTCCGAGAAGCCGGGGATAACCGCCACATTAACTGAAGGAAGTCAGGATCCTACAGATTTATATTGGTTATTGATGTATCACAGTGGAGCAAAAGTGATAAGAGCAATATACCTTGAGAATTTTTTCATACTTGCTGTATCCTGTATTGACTCTTAGTGAGAAAATGGACTTAATTCAGACTTAATCAAACAGCTAGAAAATGAAAAAATATTCAAAAACATTTTGTATACATACACCAGCCCAATTGCCAGTCCAATTAAAACATGTAAACTGCTCAATTCAACAACCGATTTTACTATTTTTGCCCTCTCAACCATATAGTGTTACACATCATAATAAATTCGGGGCTGTCCACAGGTTGTTTGATACAGGGTTGCTGACCATGCAGACAGATTTTGAGCTAAGCCCCTTGATGCTTCCTGAGACGAAGCTTCAAGTTGTTCTGAGCAATATATTCTTTAAAGGAACTGGCCCAGGCTAAAATCATAAAAAAATCGGTGATTTTATTTTGAGTTTTTAATATGACCATATGATGTAAACATGTCCAAAGACTAGAACTTCAATTTTTTAAAATTTTTGTGCTGCGCATTCACCATTTAGGCTAGATATAGAGACAAAATTCCTGATTTCTAATTATTGACAACCATGTCAAAAATAAGAAATGCGGGATTTTCGTCTTTATATCTAGCCTAACTGGTGAATGCGCAGCACAAAAATGATAAACATTTACAGTCCTAGTCTATGTACATGTTTACATCATATGGTCATATTAAGAACACGACATAAAATCACCGATTTTTTTATGATTTTAGCCTGGGCCTGTCCCTTTAAATTAAGTACATATTATTGAATAATCATTCAGATCATGAAAATCAGTATGATTGTCGCCTGCAGTTGACGCACCGCATCCGATACCGCCTGCGGCTGCTTTCCCTTGTGTCAAGCAAAAACGTGCGACAAACGCCTACAGGACTGAGGTTTTTTCTTATGTCATTATATTTATTGAGGGGTTTCCTGAAAAGATTTGTGCATTTGTTAAAGTATAAATCAGAATAACCCAAATCTTTAGATGAGTTGTTAAAGATGTAGGACTACGTATCTGCTTGAGATGATGCAAGAAGAGTTAGGCCTATTGCACGATAATATTACGAAAATAGTGTGTTTGAAACATCGTCTCATACCACATATAAAAGAATGCCTATACTGCATGAGTGCATGATTTGTTTAAAGCGACACAATCATAAAAAAATCAGTATTTTAGCTCCTTATATGTCTATAATATGTCAACATGCATAGACTAGAATTGCGTAGGTTTTTAAAATGTTGTTTTGCGCATTTGCCAGTTAAGGGAGAAATAAGGACGAAATTTAATTTCATACATTCATGTGAAATACGGGAGAAATGAGAAATACGGGAATAACTGACCAATTATGCTTTCCGCACACTTGCAAAGTTGCCACAGCAGCCCAAAATTTAAAAGACTTCCACAAAGACTAAAGAAACGCCCATAGCAAGGTGTGTATAATAGCCTACCGTAATCTAGTGCAAGAGCTAACACTAAACTCGGAGAGGTTTCACAATAATATCTTAGAATATGTCTTCATATAAGATGAAACGAATCCTCAGACAAATATTTTTTTTATTGTGTTTTCATAATACATATAAAAACCTCAGTTTTAAATTAAAAATGATTAAACCCTATCACTGCGAACGACACGTTATATTACTTTTTTCTCGATCTTTAATGATTTGTTCAGGTCTCAAAAAACACCCAAATTCATGAAATATTTCACAAAAATCTCACAATGTTTCAATTGCTCCCAAGATTGCTTGAATCAGATAGATTTGGCTTTTTTGCTTGAAATTGAGGGTGTGGCTGGATTTGGAAACAGTACGCCGACAAAGGAGAAACTACCTCAAATATTGACGTCACAAGGGAACACTGTGCTTGACGCATGCGGTTGCCAGACACATGGAAACAACTCAATACATTCATCTAATCTGGAAAAAATGGTGCGGCCATCACATGCGGCAACCGTACACATGGAATGGAAGCCCAATTGTCGCACTGCATAAAACAGGTGAATACATTTCTGCAATATTTTGTCACAAAAGTTGTCATGGTTACCTAGTAATTCTAAAGTTGTTTTTGAAAAACGCAACGATCATGAGGCTACGTTTCTACAGGTGGGGGTACTGGGATGATTGCTAGTAGTAGTACTTTTCGCCCCCATCCGGGGAGGGTCATTAGAGATCTGTTTCGTCTGTTGGATGCTGTTACGGCATTGTACGGAAGCACTAGTCTACAGCGATCATCCAAGGGCAGCTGCAGCCTCCTCGTATCTGGCTATAATCTTCGGGCGGATTGCCAGTGGCGTACCCTGGTTCCTCCGCTCAACAGCGGAGCCAATGCAGCACCCGCATCAGTGCTAGCGCTGATGTAGGCCGTGGTAGCGTTAAATAACCGGCAATAGCGTGTTTGACATTATGTCTCTCAAGTGGGATGAATGGAGTTACCCAGAGGGAGTGATCCTTCCTATTGTTACTCTGGGGACTATCCGACCCAAGGATAGCGGAGCTGCGCGAAATGCCACAGAGTTTCATCATTAAATTGTACAGCGAAACTCAAGTCTCTGGCCGTCTGGGCATGTCTGGGGGTATATCCCCTAGACATGCCCAGAACCCCTTATCGGGCGAGCGAAGGAAAACGCTCTCAATAACCCATCATGCCCTATCACCCCCACCCTCACATCATCATCTGTACATCATTCATCTCATCAATTGACTACAACGTTTTTATCGTATTATAATGTCACTTAAAAGACCTTTTGTGCCGAAAAGTGACGTAAAACAATGATTTACTACTACTACTATTCTACAGGTGAGGTTTTTTAGCCGTGTGGGTGGACTCGTGGGGTCCTGTGCGGATACCTGCACAGGTCGTCTGTTACCATTGGTGCAGTTTTAAAATAAATCTGCATGTGACACCCGCGTGGATAATAATAATCTCCTTGGTGGTGGACCAGGTGGTGGTGATGATAATGGTGGTAGTGATGGTTTTGTGGTGTTGACAGTGATGGTGATTGATGTGTTGATGGTGTGGTAGTGTGATTGTGACGGTGGTGGTAGTGGTGATGATGGTGGTTGTGTCGGTGGTGTTGGTGGTGTTGGTAGTGTGGTAGTGGTGGTATTATTGTTGGTGAGGTAGTGCCAAGTAGTGATGGTTGTTGTGGTGTGGTAGTGGTGATGTTGGTAGTGTTTGTGGTGTGATGGTGGTGATGGTGATTGAGTTGATGTTAGTGGTGATGATAGTAGTAATGGTGGTGGTGGTGGTGATGATTATGGTGGTGATGATGGTGTTGGTGATGATGGTGGTGTTGGTGGTGTATGGTGGTGGTGATGATAATGCCATTGATGGTTGGTGATGATGCCAATAATAGTGATGTTGGTGTGATAATGGTGGTCGAGGCGCCCTTAAGTGGGGCACGTGCAGATGTCTGCAGATAAACTGGTAAGGTTTTCTAGCCACGCAGGTTCCCTCATGCGGGTCCTGTGCGGGTATCAGCACAGGTCATATTTTTCCATTGGTGCGGTTTTGATTTAAATCCGCATGTAAAACCCGCGTGGTTAATAATAATCTCCTTGATGGTTGACAAGATGGTGATGATTATGGTGGTAGTGATGGTGTTGGAGGTGTCGGTTGGGATAGTGGGGATGGTGGTGGTGGTTATGTAGTAGTGATGGTGGTGGTGATGGTGGTTGTGTTGGTGGTGGGGGTTGTGTTGGTGGTTGTGTTGGTGATGTTGTAGTGGTGATGGTTGTGATTGTTGTGGTGGTTGTGGAGGTGTTGGTAGTGGTTGTGTTGGTGGTGGTGGTAGTGGTGATGGTAGTGGTGGCGGTGTTGTTGTTAGTGGTGGTAGTGTTGTTGGTATTGATCGTGATGATGATGATCGTTGTGTTGGTGGTGATGAGGATGATGGTGGTGGTGATAATTATTTTGATGGAGGTGGTGATGGTGCTTGTGTTGGTGGTGATAATGATGGTGGTGATGGCGACGATTATGGTGGTGATGATGGTGGTGGTGTTGATGGTGGTGATGATGATGATGATGATGGTGGTGGAAGTGGTGGTGATGATGATGGTGGTGGTGATAACATTGTTGTTGTTGGTAGTGGTATGATTCCATTGATGATGCCATTAATGGTTGGTGTTGATGCCATTGCTGGTGATGTTGTTGGTGGTGATGATGATGGTGGTGGTCGAGGCGCCCTTAACTGGGGCACGTGCAAGTGTAGGCCTATGGGTACAAGCCTCATTATTTCTGCCAAATTTCCCCTAAATTTGCCAAAATATATATCCCTGTCTGGATACTGTGTCAGATTATCTGTAATAGGCTTGTAGCGAGAATAGCCACCCCATGTATAGCGTTAATTTCAACCTCTGCCCACTAGGTTAGGCTATATAAATAGGCCTACCTGCCATTCTTTCTACGTCTAGCTTCTTTTCTACCACATATTTCTTGTCCAGATTTGGTCTTTTTTGTTTAGTTGTACAAACCGGGGTTCGACCGAACACGTTCTATGAGCTTTTCCACTTTAATGGTGTTAAAGATGGGGTTTTGTTTGCCTTATTTGAAGATTGTCAGGTTCAAGTTATAGGTTTATCCTCACAAATTTTGCAAAACACGCTGCGATACACGGGAAAGCCCATCTGTGTGACTTCATTTTCCCCATGCGGATTTGCCATGCGGTGCGGAAGAAATCCAACATCGTTGGATTTTTTTACTGTGCGGCAAATCACCCGCGCGGGATCCGCGTGAAATGAAATTATATAAGTAATATTGAAGGCTAGATAATATGGCACCCGCGCGGGTTAAACCATAACAATGGAAATAGCTTCTTAGACTTATTCTTTTATTTTAGCCCGTATGACAAGCAACCTACCAATCCATAATGCTATCTATCAATTATCTCCAAAACACGGCCTCCTCAGATTTATTTTATATTAGTTATTGTATATATTCATTGATTATATACTTTCTGATCTAAATTATATCACTAGCTTAATAACAGCGACTAAAAATCAATTAGATATAGAAATAATACTACAGACTTTCACCAAACAGCTAGAAAATGACAATATATGCAAAAGCCTCTTGTAGCCACCCCAACTGCCAGTCCCAATGAAACACATGTAGGCTTAAACTGCATTAATTCCACATGCCGATTGTACTATTTTTGTTTTCTCTTAACATACTGTTACATATCATGATAACGCCTGGGCTGTCCTTGTTAAAAAAAATCAGGTTTGATACGGTACGTAGGACCTATGCTGACCAGACAGGTTTTGACCTACGCGCCCGTAGCATATAGAAATGAGTTAGAAATGTCACCGGCTAAAATTAATGCTATCTGTCACATCCAGATCGCTATGATTACATCATTAGTAGACACCGTCCTGGATTATGGTTTATTTAGGGTGGTGATACAATTTGTGTAGGCCTATATAGAGAGGCACCATTTTAAATAAGTTTTAAATTCAACAAAGACCATCAATAAATAGGGTTATGTAGCTTACTATAATGCCCCAGTCACACTGTTGCGAATCATGATGGCGAACTGATACGGATGTGAATCCGTATTAGATCGCCAGCTGATTCGCCACTGTCGTATTGTTCCGTGCTAGAGCGTATCAATTCTCCAAAAAAATCTCACGGTTCTCAACGATTCGCCAAGCCGATACGGTTGTTGCAAACTGTTTAAAACATCCGTACTGCCAATACGAATGAAACCCATTCGTTGTAGTTCCTTACAGAGCGTAGCAGTTCGAATCGGTTCTAATCAGTTCTTTGCACTTCGTATTGCTCTTCGTATCGCTTCGCAGCGTAACGAGTTGGTTCGCATTGGAAGAGTCTGGCGATGAGCAAGGAATCAGAAAGAACTGACTAGAACTGACTCGACGCAACACGGTACAGATACGGTTGTCGTTGCTTGTCGTGCTGAATCGTTGCTATTTAAACGGCCTGGAGATACGATGCAGTACAATTTACATCACGACCTACAAAGGATAGCTACGGATTGCAACGTTGCGCAAGGATGGATTGAGACGAGATACGAATAAGGTAGATCCCAATGCGAATGACGGCGATTCACAATGAATTAATGCGAACCAGGACGTTACCTATACAATGCAGAACGAATGAGGTAGATTCACATAGCGGTAATAACTCTACGCTTATATCATTTCAGTGTTGCCAGGGCAGACTATGATGATTATTGTGTTTCAAATAATGACCAAACCTCAGACAAATTGCAACAGTATTTCTGACTGTTGTTTCCTACTCATAAATATGTCTCCTATAAACTCAAAAAGTCTCAAGATATTCGAGTGGCGGAAAGTATTTTTAAACTCTGTTTATTAACTCTACCCTTTCAACATATTCTACTATTTATATGGTGGGATGACGAGCCACTTTCTAGCAGTATTATGTACGTATTTTAGTAGAAAACTTGGTGCGATGTTATTATTGAGATCACCAGCGTCTTCTTAAAATACTTTATTATTTATTCTCATTATACGAATAATTATACCAACAATAACCCAATTTGTACAGTTCCAGATTGGTAAAAATATATATTTAAAAAAACTTTAAATATACTAATTTTGATCCAATTCGAAAAAAACATATACATAAATGATACAATAGGCCTATAGATGTATATAGTTACAACACTTACAACAGTTATTATAGGCTTGCATTTAGTCTGATGACTAAATGAAAGCGTATAATAACTGAATCGTTGGATATTATGCATACTGATTTTCAGCACTGATATGTTTTAAAATATATTTTTATTACGCTAAAGATAGTGACTGTTGCTGTCAAATGCGACTTTAAGCACTATGTATACTGAAACTCCATAATGTATCTCTCTAAATATATTTTTTCTTGACCCACTCTATTTTTCAACTTCTAGTTGACAGTTGTCGTCGTCTTCTTTTGCGACATTACATCTGTTCACAACTTTATATGTGACGTGTTTCTGTCACTCCGCTTTCTGTTCTCTGCTGTTTTTCTTTGTATGTTTTTTTTAAATTGTTTTCTTTTGCGGTAATATTTTTACTATTAATATGCATGTTCTCTTTACCTCGCTATATTTTCCGCTGATGATTTCTCAGTCTTTATCACTATATGATGATACTCTCCTATCTCCCTCTGTCTGTCAAGCAATTTGCTTTATTGTTATAATAATATTCTTTTGTTAGTGTTGTTACAATTTATTTCCCGGTAGGCCTACTGTTTTCCTTTGCTTTCCCATACTGTGGTTGCAATCATTACTCTTTCTACCACAGCTCATTCTTGTCTTCTACTATGTAGCCCTCTTTGTTACCTTTACTTTATTCGCTGATGAGTCCGAATTGTTTTATTTGTATTCTACTTCCTTCTATTGTTAAAAGTCATCTATCTTTATATAGCTTTTTCTGTGACACCACTTTTTCCGTTAATGATCTATATTTGAGCACCGATTCTAATATAAATTCGGTCTTTAAAAAATGTCATAATGAAATTCTAATTGAATAAATTTGATAAGATTAACTTCGAATGATAGTAATATAATTTTTAATATAATATAACAGAGCACCAAAATTGTGCGAAGATGATGTTAATTTGATGGACAAAGAAGACTGGCGATAAGTCACGGATGAGCGCGACATTTTGTAGCCAACAGCTCATCCCTAATAAATCGCACTGGTCAGTTCCAGGTCGTATCAGTTCGCACTGGCCCGAGTTGCATTCTACTTGAGTCATATTGGTGTGTGTCAGTTCGCAGGCTAATTCGCATTAGATCGTATTGAGTCGTACAACCTTTCGTATTAGTTTGAGTCAACCCGTTCTGATTTGTATTGGTTCTAGTTCATTATTCTTAGTTCTACTTGGTTCTCCGTCATTCGCAATTTGAACCGTATTGATTCTAGTTGCTTTGTTGTTCAATAAATTATTCACCTGAGGAGCATTTTTATTCTCCATGATTCGCACTCACATCCGTATTGCACATATCGCCAGCATTCGTACAGGATCGCCAGTGGATTCGCGACAGTGTGACT
The DNA here is from genome assembly GCA_964017125.1 of Flabesymbios commensalis. NCBI lineage: Eukaryota > Metazoa > Annelida > Polychaeta > Terebellida > Flabelligeridae > Flabesymbios > Flabesymbios commensalis. Next base: position 8,144,753 of record OZ024913.1, read on the forward strand.
GGAGCATAAGGTATCTTTATGAATTTTATCTGTCTGCCCATTCTGACCTCAGAGAGGGCGAGGGTTGACCTGAGCGACATCTATGTGATGTCTGCCAGTCTCTAAAATAGTAAAAACCTATGTCTATGCACCATGCAGTGCTAATTAATACGCGCATTTAGATCCGCTGCTATAGTTGTTTTGCTCTTTTCTGAGGCATCCCCATAAACAGAAGAAGCCAAATGGTAAATCAATCCTAGCTTAGCGCATTTAACCCCTAAAGCGCTGAATTTCCTTTATAAAACCTTGGACACCAAACCCAGCAGACACGATACATTCACCCAACGTTGGGTCTACGACGTCGGCCCAACATCGGCTCAATGTATCGTGTTTCCTGGAAAGGGTTTTTTCAATTTGAAATCATCATAAATGTGTTAGTCATTATACGAATAATTATACCAACAATAACCCAATTTGTACAGTTCCAGATTGGTAAAAATATATATATAAAAAAACTTTAAATATACTAATTTTGATCCAATTCGAAAAAACATATACATAAATGATACAATAGGCCTATAGATGTATATAGTTACAACACTTACAACAGTTATTATAGGCTTGTATTTAGTCTGATGACTAAATGAAAGCGTATAATAACTGAATCGTTGGATATTATGCATACTGATTTTCAGCACTGATATGTTTTAAAATACATTTTTATTACGCTAAAAATAGTGACTGTTGCTGCCAAATGCGACTTTAAGCACTATGTATACTGAAACTCCATAATGTATCTCTCTAAATATATTTTTTCTTGACCCACTCTATTTTTCAACTTCTAGTTGACAGTTGTCGTCGTCTTCTTCTACGACATTACATCTGTTCAACAACTTTATATGTGACGTGTTTCTGTCACTCCGCTTTCTGTTCTTAGCTGTGTTTCTTTGTATGTTTTTTTAAATTGTTTTCTTTTGCGGTAATATTTTTAATATTAATCTGCATGTTCTCTTTACCTCGCTATATTTTCCGCTGATGATTTCTCAGTCTTTATCACTATATGATGATACTCTCCTATCTCCCTCTGTCTGTCAAGCAATTTGCTTTATTGTTATATTAATATTATTTTGTTAGTGTTGTTACAATTTATTTCCCGGTAGGCCTACTGTTTTCCTTTGCTTTCCCATACTGTGGTTACAATCATTACTCTTTCTACCACAGCTCATTCTTGTTTCCTACTATGTAGCCCTCTTTGTTACCTTTACTTTATTCGCTGATGAGTCCGAATTGTTTTTTTTTGTATTCTACTTCCTTCTATTGTTAAGAGTCATCTATCTTTATATAGCTTTTTCTGTGACACCACTTTTTCCGTTAATGATCTATATTTGAGCACCGATTCTAATATAAATTCGGTCTTTAAAAAATGTCATAATGAAATTCTAATTGAATAAATTTGATAAGATTAACTTCGAATGATAGTAATATAATTTTTAATATAATATAACACAGCACCAAAATTGTGCGAAGATGATGTTAATTTGATAGACAAAGAAGACTGGCGATAAGACACGGATGAGCGCGACATTTTGTAGCCAACAGCTCATCCCTATTGAATCGCACTGGTCCGTTCCAGGTCGTATATCAGTTCGTACTGGTACGTTCCAGGTCGTATCAGTTCGCACTGGCCCGAGTTGCATTCTACTTGAGTCATATTGGTGTGTGTCAGTTCGCAGGCTAATTCGCATTAGATCGTATTGAGTCGTACAACCTTTCGTATTAGTTCGTGTCAACCCGTTCTGATTTGTATTGGTTCTAGTACAGTATTCTTAGTTCTACTTGGTTCTCCGTCATTCGCAATTTGAACCGTATTGATTCTAGTTGCTTTGTTGTTCAATAAATTATTCACCTTAGGAGCATTTTTATTCTCCATGATTCGCACTCACATCCGTATTGCACATATCGCCAGCATTCGTACAGGATCGCCAGTGGATTCGCGACAGTGTGACTGGAGCATAAGGTATCTTTATGAATTTTATCTGTCTGCCCATTCTGACCTCAGAGAGGGCGAGGGTTGACCTGAGCGACATCTATGTGATGTCTGCCAGTCTCTAAAATAGTAAAAACCTATGTCTATGCACCATGCAGTGCTAATTAATACGCGCATTTAGATCCGCTGCTATAGTTGTTTTGCTCTTTTCTGAGGCATCCCCATAAACAGAAGAAGCCAGATGGTAAATCAATCCTAGCTTAGCGCATTTAACCCTTAAAGCGCTGAATTTTCTTTATAAAACCTTGGAGACCAAACCCAGCAGACACGATACATTCACCCAACGTTGGGTCTACGACGTCGGCCCAACATTGGCTCAATGTATCGTGTTTCCTGGAAAGGGTTTTTTCAATTTGAAATCATCATAAATGTGTTAGTCACCGCTTTCCGGCTTATTTGAATACCTATCTGACGGGTCTACGGCCATTGGAAATATTTTTACACTTACAGCGTCAGATTCTGACGGCTAAAGTCGATCCCCGCGCTATAAGGGTTAGGGACCGTTTCCATTGGTAAGGTTTACCCGCGCGGGTGGACCTACGCGGGTACCCGCGCGGGTGCCAATTATCCAGCCTCATTTAAATCCATGTATCATTTCCATACACGCGGAACCCGCGCGGGTGATTTGCCGCGCGGGTAGAAAATCGAACAATGTTCGAATTTTCAGCACCGCATGGCAAAAACGCATGGAGAAACCCAGAAAATGACGTCACACAGATGGGCTATCCCGTGTATCGAAATTTGTGAGGATAAACCTAACTTGGACATATAGGCCTAATCACCTGATAATCTGCAAATATGGCAAACGAAACCCCATCTTTAACATGTTTAACACCATTAAAGGTGGACAAGAAATGTGTGGCAGAAAATTTCTAAGAAACTTGACGTACGTAGGAAGAATGACAGGTAGGACTATTTATATAGCCTACCCTATAGTGGGCAGATGTCGAAAAATCGCGCTATACTGTGTCTGAAGTGCTATTCTCGCTACAAGCCTATTGCAGATATTCTGACACAGTGTCCAGACAGGGCGGATCCAGTATTGAAAAATATATATTTTGGCGAGTTTAGAGGACTTTTTAAAACTATTTGGCAGAAATAAAAGAACGTGCACCCACACTACCAGACACTTGCATGTGCCCCAGTTAAGGGCGCCTCAACCACTATCATCATCATCATCGCCAACAACATCACCATCAATGGCATCATCACCAACCGTTATTGGCATCATCACCACTACCACCACCATCATCATCACCACCACCAGCAGCACAATCATCACCACCATAATTATAATCATCACCACCACCACCATCATCACCACCAACACAACCACCATCACACCACCATCATCACCACCATCGTCATCACCACCATCACAATCACCATCATCACCATCATCATCACCATCATCAACACCAACAACACTACAACCACCACCGACACCGCCAACAACACCACCAACACTACCACCACCAACACCCCCCAACCACCATCACCACCATCACCACCACCAACACAATCACCATCACCACCACCATGACCACCACTATCACCACTACCACACTACCAGTAAAACCACCCCTAACACCATCATCATCATCACCACCAGCACCACCATCGCAACCACCATCACCAACATGACCAACACCATCACTACAACCATCATCATCACCACCTGGTCCATCACCAAGGAGATTACTATTATCCGCGCGAGTGTAACATGCAGATTTATATAAAAAACGCACCAATGGAAACAGACGACCCGCGCGGGTACCCGCACTGGACTGAAAAAACCTTACCTATGGAAACGTAGCCTTAAGCAATTATAGAAGGCTGCCAATATGTGGCGTTTGTGCTGGCTATGGATGCGCTCGATTCAGCGACCATTATCTTGAGAACATTCAGGATCACTTTGAATTTAAATTTAAAAGATCATTGTCATTTTGTCTTTTTCTTCCGTCTTGGGGTGCGTATTATTATATTGCTTTACCTGCATCTAGAGAAGTAATTCTTATATATACTCTATCATATACCTGATTCTCAGGCCTACTTAATTGTGATACAAATACACTGATTGATTTGTAGAAAAAGTCCATTCATTAATTACACTGAATATATAGCAATATGTATCGGTAGTGGTAGGTCCCTTTATCCGATTAATTATTTCTAGTGGCAGATTTTCAGAGCTCTTGGAAATACATTCACCTCCCAAAAATAGATCTAGGCTACCAGCCAGATCTCACATAGGTATTTAGGTCATATAATAATACTGTATTTGTGGTTTAGGGGAGTTTGTACTTTGTAGCCAACAGACTATAAGCATGTCATGATGTCACTTACCAACAGTTACTTAGGTTATTTCGGTGACGTCACACTTATATATCACTATTTTATTGAAGTTTTGTGACGTCACATAATAGAAGTTTCATGGTGCCCGTACAGATACCATAACCTTACATAATGAGGAACAGTTTTTATGAAAACTTGTAGGCCTAGATTCAGTGTGATTTGTTTTACAGCCCCTATAGTAAAATTTGTACCGGTTATAAAGCCACGACCAATAGGCCTATGTAGCTTAATTAATGTTTACTGGCACTGGTATTGTAGCCTAATTCAGATAAGAGACACTTATAAGAAACCGGACCAATATATAATAGCTTCCGACGCCCCTGAGTCACTGGTGGGGGGGAGGGTGTTAGATATCCTCGACACCTCCATGTATAGCCTACAGGCTACACTATAGTATTATACTAGTACTAATGTCTGGAATATATTTGAGTATTCAATAATAGGCCTACTATAGAATGCCATAGGCCTGCCCTGGGCCTACTGTACATTTGTAAACCCATAGTTGAACACATACTCGCCAGAGGGCTTCCAATATATTTACCATGTGGTCCTTAGTTTCGTCGTCTGTCAAAAACCAAGCTCAAAACTGCCGAGTTTCGCGCTTCGTCAATTGAATGTATATCTTACTATAACGGGACGTGAGTTAAGGTACAAACGACATGTGAGTAGCTAACATTATATTTTATCATGTATTGGACGAAAAAATGATATTAGTTAGACATGTAACGTTGTATCGAGACAGCGAGAAGGTGGATTGGATTGATATTAATTATACAGCTTTACTGCGCCAACAGAGCGGCATGTCCAGGTGTCATGCCATATCCATATGTAAATATTGCTGGTCATATTGATCAGTGTTGCTGTCAACGGACAGCGTCACCAAGTAGGCTACTTGTCAGATAATACGCTGTCGACGTACTATAATACACAAACGTTACATACAACATCATGGCGACAGGGAACACGATCTGTGGAATATAAAATACTGGTACAAGTACCGGGGGGTATATTAAACTATCCCAGTAAGCACGATACATTGACCCAATGTGGTTTAAATGTTGGGCCGACGTTGTAGACGGTGGACCAGCTGGTATTATTAAAACGCCAATAAGGAATACGTAACCAGGTACTTATCCCTTATTCAAACCAGAATAAGTAACAAAACTGTAGGCCTTCTACTCTTTGTGCGATCAGGCTGCTGTTTTACATCCTTATCTCCTCATATTACAAGTATACAAACGTCTTTTGTCGAGTTTGAGTATATTCTAGATGTAATTTTGTATTTTTTAGTAATTTAATTATTAGTTACTTATTCAAACGCGAATAAGGGATAAGTAACCTGTCACTTATTCCTCAATCAAATCTGAACAAGAGAATATACTTTTAAGGCGCTTTGTGCATGTCAATATTGCCAGGTTTGTGATTTACCTTTTTTTTCTGGAGAGAGCCAATATAGCCTATCAATATATTTTGTGGAGCGTTAGCATAAATTTGCTTTTTATTATGCTTAGGTTTATTTTTAGTGTTAGCCTACTTATCATGCTTATCCAAATTCGAATAAGGAATACATAACCATCTAGCTATTCCATATTCGTTCCTATAAAGAATATGTTTATTTTACTTATTCCTTATTCGGCTCAATAAGGGTTAAGTAGCTGTTACTAGTCTTTATTCGTTCCAATAAGGAATAAATACCTGTTACTCATTCCTTATTCGTTCTAATAAGGAATAAGTAGGCCCAACTTAGTTATTCCTTGTTGAATGGTTTAATGCTGGTGTACCGTCTGCGACGTGAACAACAGAGACGTAAAATAATATATATAATGAAGTCATATTTCATTCCCGTTGATTGGTATATTTTTGTTACTTACAGGTTTTGAACTGTGATACTCACGTAGCCTGCATATTATCTTATAATGCTTGAACAGGCAGATGACGCTGCTGATCCAGGTGCTCCAGACGAACAACGTGAAGAGGTAAAGTAATCTTTCAGTGCAAGGAGCGACATTGGACGTCAGCATATGACGTCCATAGACGTAATATTCTGACGCCTAATGTCGATCCCTGCATTAAATGAGAAAAAAATTATAATTGCCGTAGACCCATAACAGGTATTGAAAAGAAGCAGATGGAGCTAACTAAGACATTTGTGATTTTAAATTGAAAAGGAGATTTAAATTTGATCTCCCAGTTTATATACCTAAACTGGCATTTGAAAACACCTTCAAAATAACACTACTATTAACATGATCAATATGAAGGAGGAATAAGTTTGAGCTTTGATGTATGTTTTGAATCAGTTTTTGCATATAATGTTAGTAATTTTACCCACTTGAAGTTGTGGCACGCGATAACGATTTACACCCTCAAGTGGGTTAAGTGGGTTGAAAAAATATGCTAAGACTTAGCTCTTTACTTCAGTGGGTGACCATTGCCAATTAGCCTATATGTTAAGGTTGTAAGCAAAGTGAACAAAAATCAATAAATATTTAGATGTAGATATTCAGACAATGAAATGACTCAGTTTGGGAGGTGTCTACTTTTCATAACTATAATTTAATTTTTCGTCATTTAAAGTTGGAATTTCTAAAAAAAAGAAGAATAGTATCAAACAATTCAGGAAGATAATTATTTACTACTATGTAGTCTACTATGTAGTGGTTGGAACACGATTTCCAGCTTCAAAATAATCTAAAATCTTTCTATTTATGCAAAAATAAGTCTTCACTGAGCATCTGAAAATATTTGCCAAATTTCATGCCATCCTATTTGTTGCTTAAAAACGTATCATATAGGGTCCTTGCAGCACTAATTGAGTAATTATTTAAAATATATCTCTGATATTGTGTCGCAGTGGTGCCTGAGAGCAAATGAATTTTAGCATTTAGCATTTTGAATTTTCGCATTTAACATTTTACTGAACTTTAATTTGCCGGGAAACATATTTTGTCGTTATAATAATAGTTATACTATATAATTTCCAATATCATGAAATCCTGTCAATATGCTTTATTTAATTATCTCACTTTTTTCTTATGATTTCGCATATAATGTACATTTTTCTCCACACCAGCAACGTGTGGAGAAAGAGCACAGGAGATCCCGCAGACATGAAAGAAAAAAACGAAAAAGTCGCGATGCTAAAAATCCTGATTCAGAACCACATGCATTTGACAGCTCAGTTGTTATGGATGGTAATCTGAACAATGAGAATCAGCCATTAATAACCAACGATGGCGATAATGTCAAGCCAAATACAGCCTCTGATGATACGACACACACTGAACAAACAGGTACGCAGATTCTTATCAGCTGACATTTAACATTTACATTCCTAGTCCAAAATAGCAAATTTAAAATTTCAAACAATGTTTTAAAAAACATCGTACATTTATTTGTACATTTATTGTACAGCTAGTGAACCCAACACAAAACAAGTATATAGACCTATAGGAATAGCCTTAAAATGTGAACATATATAAACATTTTTAATTCAAAATATGAAGTGAACGAAACAAATTAATTTTTACAGGGTGGTTGGGGAGACCTCCATCAAGACCTCAATGTCGCTATCATGGAGGCCACCCATGATGACATTTATATAAAATATTACATTTTGAAAGTGGTATGTGATTTCTGCTATACATGTGAAATGAATAAATATAATGCAAGTTTAATCTGTCGGATAATAGTTATATAAAATAATTTGTATAAAATAAAATAGGATACATATAGTTACCTAGTTCAGATTGATCTGCATGCATAACAGTTTGAATTATTACAATCAGTAGAATATGCGCTTATACAATTTTTGGCAATTCATATCGAACACAAGCTTTCGCAATATAATGTTTATTAAAAGCTACGCGTCATTTATGTTGGTGTCTTGTATTGCTAGTATGGGTGTCAGAGATAAGACTAAGATTGAATGTATAAAGGTATTTCGGATGTAAATTATGTTCATTTTTAAAAGCAAAAAATGCCACACATCCATTAACATGATTAAAGCAAAATTTTAAATGGTAGAAGCTATGTAGGGGCCTATATGTCATTATTTTTTGGAGGTGCATTTTTTTAAATATCAGATCTGTACATGTGAGACAGGCGATATTATTTTATATATTATTCATCGTAGTTTAAAAATTCGATTGTTTTCTCTGCCACATAGACATGATAAAAGAGTGCAGTAACAAATATGTGGTATTATTAAAGTTTTAGATATTCAAGAAAATAGTTTGTGGACATGTGAATTTTAGTGTATAAATTATACCTATTATTCTGATTATGCAATTTAAAACCTTGTTTATTTGATTTTTCTAAGTAAGATTCTTGTGTATAATTTACCCTAATAAATTAAGGTTATCGACACATTTAATTCGTATTCCATTAATTTTGACAATTGTTAATTCAACTTGTGTCTGTGATTTTCTGTGCTTTTCTGTGCTTTTTTTTACAATCCTTCATTCAATATATTATTTTTCCTCTTTTTGTTAAGATTGTTAAAGTTAGCTAATAATGTAGTGCTGTCTGCCTGGGTAGTCTGTAGTAATTTAATTTGAATAATTGTTTTGAAAAAAAATGTCGTTTAAAGGAATAATGAATAATAAAGGGCCTAAGATGGAACCCTGGGCAACTCCTGTGGTAATTGGTATATATTCAAATTTAAAATCGCTACATCACGCATTGTAATTTATTTGAGAGAAACGAAATTAAGAAATGGAAGATGAATATCAATTATGGATGGATATCTTCCACATCACCTTAATATACATACAAAATATGTTTATCAAAGCCTGGATGTGTGACATTTAGACTCAGTCATATTTTGCTGGTTAATGAAAGTTATTTTTGCTACAGATTTCGATGGAGGAGGTACAGATAGGTCCAGCCACAGGAAACACAAAAAATACAAGAAGAAGAGGAGAAGCCGAGCGGAAAGGGAAGGTAACCACCATACAACACTGTGTTGTCATATCCTCTGCTTCACTCCACAGCAAACACGAGACATTGAGACATGTTTGCAAACTTTGCATGTATCGTGTTTGCTGGGATGTAACTGCAAATCCTTCTGCTTATGTATGGCTACTTCGAACGTTCAAATAAATAACAATATGTTTCTCAAGCTAGTTCTTAATGATTTTTCCAAGGCGGTTCTCATGTCTTTAAAGATTGGCAAAACTGCTAGCCATGTGAAATATACTATCTGATTTTATATGCTATTAAAACAAACAAACAAACAAACAAACAAACAAACAAACAAACAAACAAACAAACAAACAAACAAACAAACAAACAAACACATTACATTCTAGTTTAATCACATTCAGTAATCAGTATCTTCCCAGTAATACTAGGTGAGGCAAAAAATCTTTCTCTTTCTTTCTTTCTTTCTTTCTTTCTTTTTTTTCTTTCTTTCTTTCTTTCTTTCTTTCTTTCTTTCTTTCTTTCTTTCTTTCTTTCTTTCTTTCTTTCTTTCTTTCTTTCTTTCTTTCTTTCTTTCTTTCTTTCTTTCTTTCTTTCTTTCTTTCTTTCTTCTTTCTTTCTTCTTTCTTGCATTCATTCATCTAATTGTTTGCTCACTCACTCACTCACTCACTCACTCACTCACTCACTCACTCACTCACTCACTCACTCACTCACTCACTCACTCACTCACTCACTCACTCACTCACTCACTCACTCACTCACTCACTCACTCACTCACTCACTCACTCACTTGTTCATCTGTTCAAATTATGTGTAGACATATCAGCGTACTAAAGATAATGTAGACCTTGATTACGATTTTTATCAAAATTTAGAGATAGACAAAGAAAACCGTGAACATGGTGAAGACAAGACAAATCAGACTGGTGTTAATAATGTGGTCGATAATGAGCAAAGCGAAACACAGAGAGCTGCTCGGGGGAACCTAGAAGAATCATCTGAAAAGAATAATAATTCCACTGGAGACGACTCTAATGATATTCTGCAGAAAATGGTAATGATACTGCTTAGTTTACTTAAACCCTTGCCCGTATATATACGGTTTTAGGCAAATGTAAAACCCAAGAAAATATATAGGCCTACCATTGAAATTGATCAAATATTTTGTTCAATTAGTCCAAGAATTAAATATGGGTGATGTTTATTTTCCATAAATATTTTTTGTCATTTGAAGCTAGAAATTGCGTTAGCAATTCCAGGTTCAAATGAATGAAAAATAGAAGCAAACACTTCAGCAGATCAAGAGTTAAATTCTAAAAATTGTCATTAATTCGTTTCGAAATGATTAAACATGGAGTCACAGCTGCTCTGCCGTGCAATGGCAAAAGGCAGTATCTGCTTACTTTACAAGTAAGCAGATACTGCCTTTTGTCTTTGCAGAGCAGTGCTATTGGTTGATCTCTGGTTATTGTCTCAGACGGAGGAGGTTGAGGAAGGTGATGATGTGATATCTGACGTGGAGACGACGTGTACCACATTAACAGCAGGTGATAGCATGTACGAGGTCTATCTGCGAGATCAAACACCAACCTCTCCTCTCAAAATAAATGCTGATATACTCACCGAATCACAGAAAGACAATACTCAAAGTGCTCTAACTGTGTCAAAGCCGGTCATATCCACGACCACTGCTACAAATGAAACACCCGATGAGAAGCAGCCCAAGGAAGAAGCTGGGCCCTCTCATGTGGAGCTTCCTCATCAGGCAGAATCAGGACCTTCTCACGAGAAGCTTCCTAAGGACAAAGCTGGGCCATCTTATGATTATGATTCGAGGCAGTATCGCAGCCAGATTTCACAATCAAATAAGCCCCTCAACATGCTCAATGATTTAAATCTTGAGCACACTGTGATAAAAAGCTTATCAGAAAAACAGCAGGAACAGATCCAGGCTACGTACGGCTGGGACACGACTTGTTGTGGATTTATGCTTTCACTTCACCCTAACGCCCCCTGGGTGTGTGTGCCCACTCCACAGTTCTGTGAGCGTGTTCAGGTGAGATATCTACTTTATAATTGAGCCCTTCTGCTAGCACCGTATGATATGCAAACGGTGTTCATTTTTCATGCGTTATGGGGAAATACAGCATTCGTTCAATGAATTAGGTGTGAGCCTTTATGCGAACACCTTATTCATTGAACATGTGCTGTATTTTCCCATATCGCATGAAAAATGAACAGCGTTTGTATTTTTCACGCGATAATTAAGTCACACATGACATATTAACTGCCATATATCGTGCTCAATGTACGGCTAGATACAGTAGTAGAGTGCAATATGGCTGATACCGATATACGTCTCATAGTGAAAATCACAGGTTATAGAGTGTGAGAAGTTATGTATGTCAACCAACCAGCTCTTTCGCTTCATTTATATACCTATGTTTAGAAATATTTTACTCTTTCAGCGCGGGGACCATGTTACGTCGGATTCGGACGTATAAAGATGTGAAGGGGTAAAGTGATGAAGGGGTAAAGTAACAACATGTATTATACTATATTGCTCAAGATTCTAAAGAATCTTGTACTTGTATTTTATTAGCGACATATTATTGAAAATTGTTTTAATGCGGTAATGTGTTTATGGATAACAAAACTACATGTATATTGTGAGGCTGTGCAATATTTTGTAATCCACTTTAAGACTTGCAAAATGTCTTGAAATCGATTGGAAATTGACCGAGCTATCAGCAAAAATGATTATGATACTGAGACAGATACTACTCTTTGAATATGTGGTCAATCTGTGTAAGCGACAATCATGCTAAGGGTATGTCTATGATACATATTCCAATCCGCTGTTTTCGTAATCAACTGATCAGTCTGTACATTTCCATGTTTTATTTCCTAACTGAGTTAAAGTGCAATGTACCTGGTAGCCAGACTGTACTTGACAATCCTGCTGCCATCAGGCTGGATAAACCCACATTCGTACTCTCAGCTCACGTAACATCATAATGCTCGACCTATGTGGCTCACACTCTCAGCTCACGTAACATCATAATGCTCGACATATGTGGCTCACACTCTCAGCTCACGTAACATCATAATGCTCGACCTATGTGACTCACACTCTCGGCTCACGTAGCATCATAATGCTCGACCTGTGTGACTCACACTCTCATCTCACGTAACATCATAATGCTCGACCTATGTGGCTCACACTCTCGGCTCACGTAACATCATAATGCTCGACCTATATCGACCTATGTGACTCACACTTAGCTAACGTAACATCATAATGCTCGACCTATGTGACTCACCCTCTCAGCTCACGTAACATCATAATGCTCGACCTATGTGACTCACACTCTTATCTCACGTAACATCATAATGCTCGACCTATGTGGCTCACACTCTCAGCTCACGTAACATCATAATGCTCGACCTATGTGACTCACACTTAGCTCACGTAACATCATAATGCTCGACCTATGTGACTCACACTCTCAGCTCACGTAACATCATAATGCTCGCCCTATGTGACTCACACTCTCGGCTCACGTAACATCATAATCATGATAATGCTCGACCTATGTGACTCACACTCTCGGCTCACGTAACATCATAATGCTCGCCCTATGTGGCTCACACTCTCGGCTCACGTAGCATCATATTGCTCGACCTATGTGGCTCACACTCTCAGCTCACGTAACATCATTATGCTCGACCCATGTGACTCACACTCAGCTCACCTAACATCATAATGCTCGACCTATGTGACTCACACTTAGCTCACGTAACATCATAATGCTCGACTTCTGTGACTCACACTCTCAGTTCACGTAACATCATTATGCTCGACATATGTGCCTCACACTTAGCTCACGTAACATCATAGTGCTCGACCTATGTGACTCACACTCTCAGCTCACGTAACATCATTATGCTCGACCTATGTGACTCACACTTAGCTCACGTAACATCATAATGCTCGACCTATGTGACTCACACTCTCAGCTCACGTAACATCATTATGCTCGACCTATGTGACTCACACTTAGCTCACGTAACATCATTATGCTCGACCTATGTGACTCACACTTAGCTCACGTAACATCATAATGCTCGACATATGTGACTCACACTTAGCTCACGTAACATCATAATGCTCGACCTATGTGACTCACACTTAGCTCACGTAACATCATATGATCGACCTATGTGGCTCATGTCACTCTCGGCTGCTCATGTAACATCATAATGCTCGCCCTATGTGCTCACACTCTCATTATGATGTTAGATGAGCCGTGAGTGTGAGCCACACAGGTCGAGCATTATGATGTTACGTGAGCTGAGAATGACATGAGTGACATAGGTCGAGCATAACATCATAATGGTAGAACTATGTCACTTATGCCATTCTCAGCTCACGTAACATCATAATACTCGACCTATGTGGCTCACACTCTCAGCTCATGTAACATCATAATGCTCAGACGTATCGTGCGGGTGTTGAGATAATAACGCTGTATTCTACACACTGGTACTTTCTTTGGACCTTTGTCATTATGCTTTTGCAGTTGTGTCATTACCCAGCCGTTATAATTAATCATGTAATCACATTATTTAATTCAACAGGGAGTAAGAACGAAACGTGGTGCCAAGAGAGGCCGACATCGTTGGCTGCTGAAAGAGTTGGACTCCTTTTTTAGCCCTCGTTTTGCTGATCAGACAAAAGGGAGAAGCAAACTGATGATAGGAGCAGGTCAGAAGCTACCTTATATATGGTTGGCCATCACCCTCATAAGTAAATAAACTTTCCGAGGATAATTAAAAACCTTCCACGGAGAATTATAACCTTCCGCAGATAATTAAAAACTTTCCGCGAATAATTAAAAACCTTCCGCGGATAATTAACAACCTTCCGCGGACAATTAAAAACCTTCCGCGGATAATTAAAAACCTTCCGCGGAGAATTAAAAACCTTCCGCGGATAATTAAAACCTTCCGCTGAGAATTAATTTTTAATTCTCCGCGGAAGGTTTTTAATTGTCCGCGGAAGGTTTTCAATTATTCGCGGAAGGTTTGTAATTATTCGCGGAAGGTTATAATTCTCTGCGGAAGGTTTTTAATTATCCTCGGAAGGTTATAATTCTCCGCGGAAGGTTTTTAATTGTCCGCGGAAGGTTTTTAATTATCCGCAGAAGGTTTTTAATTATCCTCGGAAGGTTTATTTACTTATGAGGGTGATGGCCAACCATACTTATACAGTTATATTAACCCTTTAATCGCCGGTGGCGCATATATTCGGGTTTTCAATTATCCGCGGAAGGTTTGTAATTATTCGCGGAAGGTTATAATCCTCTGCGGAAGGTTTTTAATTATCCTCGGAAGGTTATATTTCTCCGCGGAAGGTTTTTAATTGTCTGCGGAAGGTTTTTAATTATCCGCGGAAGGTTTTTAATTATCCTCGGAAGGTTTATTTACTTATGAGGGTGATGGCCAACCATACTTATACAGTTATATTAACCCTTTATTCGGTGGCGCATATATTCGGGTTTTCATTTTTTATTAGCACATTAGGTACCACCTTTTAAACATGTTAAAGATAAAATGTGACATCAATCAGAAATATTATAAAACAGTTGACCTCCATTTTGTCAAATCTGGATAATTTTCACTCACTTGAGTGGCACTTACCGCTAATAATTTGTTTCCTGTTGTATTAGTTTTAAAAATTTAAACATATCAGGATATAAATTGACAGTAATATTGTCTAATGTATCTAAATCTAACTTATGAAGATGTTGTACGTACTGTCTCAGCAGCTCATCATATTCATCAGCAGTCTGCATAGTCATTAACAGCCCGACATAGCCATTAACAGCCTGACATAGTCATTAACAGCCCAACATAGCCATTAGCAGCCTGATATAGTCATTAGCAGCCCGACATAGCTACTAGCTGCCGACACTGTCATTAGCAGCCCGACATAGTCATTAGCAGCCTGACATAGTCATTAGCAGCCCGACATAGTCATTAACAGCTCGACATAGTCATTAACAGCTCGACATAGTCATTAGCTGCGCGACATAGTCATTAACAGCCCGACATAGTCATTAGCAGCCCAACATAGCAATTAACAGCCAAACAGAGCCATTAGCAGCCCGACATAGTCATTAACCCCCGGCATAGTCATTAACAGCCTGACATAGTCATTAGCAGCACTGCATAGTAATCAGCAGCCCGACATAGTCATTAGCAGCACGACATACTCATTAACAGACCAACATAGTCATTAGCAGACTGACATACTCATTATCATCCCGACATTGTCATTATTACCCGACATTTTCATTATTACCCGACATAATCATTAGCAGCCTGACATAGTCATTTAAGATGCTTACAAATGAGAAATAATCATATTTAAAAACTTCTTTGGTAGGCAATTAAATTTGGTTACGTCGTTGATATGTTACATTTAAATTCAATGATGTGTTCACCTCACTGATATCGCATGTTGTTTTATTATATCTAATGGTGTGTGTATGCTACTGCGCAGGTGTGATATTTTATATTTAATGATATAAGTTATCACGGTTATTTCTAGAATGTCAACATGGTCGATTTAAATATTGGTTTTCAACTTGAAACGCGTGTTCAATCAATGAGAAAGATTGAAAACTGTTTTTTTTAATATGATTTTTATGCGTTTGAAGCATCGCTATTTCTAATAAATGAAAATATTTGTCAAAACCAGTATATGTTTATATCTTAAAATAATATAAAATGTCTCATTCTGTGGATTTTCATTTTTTATTATTATAGCTGTCTCTGTCACGTGACGTGAAAAGAGGCCATCGATTGGTCAGGTGTCCAACAAACACGAGGCAATAACCCAATGCCGGGTCAATGTTGGCCCACCGTCTACGACGCTGGCCCAACATTCACCCAGCATTGTTTTATTGTCTCGCGTTTACTGGGTAACATAACTTGACATGTGTGAGATTTTCCATTCTCTGATTTCTGGCTTTCACTCTGGTCTATCTTTCTTTTAACAGTCAACGAAGAGCACAAAACCTTTAATTACGGTTTTTCCATCTCCCAGCTGGGGAGGCATGGATGGGGTGTTAATCTATCTACACTGGAAATATGGCATAACCTGGACAAAACGCCCATCAGGCCCAATGGCCCTAGCGATGTGGAAGGTAATAATCACTGAGTATAATGCACCATTTAACGCTTCTGCTGCTAGGATCGCATATATAGGTTCCAATCAAATGAGTTTGTGGTGGGTGTTCAGTATACCAGATGATTCATTTTGGGAGATGTCCATATTTCATACACAGCTAGATATTTTTCGTCAACTGAAGCTGGAAATTGCGCAACCAATGCCAGCTTCAAATAGCGAAAAATAGACCCTATAACAATTTAGTAGAACAATGGCTTAATAATACAATATTACACATTATAATGTAGAAGTCTATGATCTAAAGTTAAATAACAAATAAATAACGGTGGAAAAACTGCATAATTGTATATGATTATCATGTGTTTTGCATAGGATCTAATATATGCCAGATTGCAGTAGAATGCGTCTGAAATTTCAAACTTGCATGGGGGGGGGGGGGGGGCATTACAATTGTATGTGTTTTAAAATACCGTGCTGTTATAAAATACTACTAATATTGCATGATATGGTATATTTTCTAGATATTCTAAAAGATGAAGATGTTAGTTTGAGTCATGGGATAGAGCTACAACTAGACATAGAGGCTGAAACGTTATCCTTCTGGCTTCACAACACCAACCTGAGGCTCTGTACAATAAATAATGTGCATGGCAAGGAAATCTATCCTTTCTATCTTTTCCTTGACGATGGTTATTTTCCGGTAGAAATCGAGTATCTGGAGGGTCCCAAAGGTGAGAATACCAGGCAAAGACAAGGTGTTGAACCAGTGTTGTCATAATGCAGGTCCACCTTCTACGACGCTGGCCCAACATTAATTAACCTTTTCAAAGTTTAATTTACCATAGTCATCTTCATCCACTACAAGCCGCGAATTGCCACAATTCTCGACTTGTAGTGGATGAAGATGATTTGATGTGTTTTAAAAATTGCCACGTATTGGTACACCAGTTTCATTGAATTTTTTGTTCTAAAACCCTTAGTGACCTTAGTTGTGGGAAAATTAAGTCTGTTTTCAGGGATGTAAAATGATGCTTTAATCCCATCGTGGGGGCTTAAGTGGTTAGGACAACAGTGTTACATTGTCTCGTGTTTGCCAGATACTATATAACGGAACAAATAATGGGATACAGTCACCTGACCACCCTAATATCTTTTGTAAATCTTGCCATGGTGACATGTAAATAATTTATAAAAAATAAAGTAATGTGGAAACTAATGTAAAATTATACATGTGCGAACGTAGCTGTATGCATATAGTATAATCAATTGTTATTATAACTATACCAACAATGTTTTTTATACAGTGGATATTCAAGAAACCATAACGAAAATAGAGAAAATGAAGAGTTATGAATGGAATGATATAGTGAACTTCCGTTCATTATTTTCAAGTCAGCCATTACAATCTTCAGATAAAGACTTTCAGTGGGGAAGCTGTAGTCAGAAGCTGACGATGAGCAAGGTAAACATTCTAAGGAAAATAATGGCAATATAGTGCCATTATTTTCGTATCTATCGTATATATGTGTTCAGATGGCACTGCAGCGGCGGATCCGGGAATTGACAGACGAGGAGACGGATAGTTTTACCAGAATTTAAACCACAGCCAGCCTCTCATATGCTCTAGAGGGTTCCGGGGGTAGAATCGCCCAGACATTTTTCGAATCTAAAGCTTCAAATGGTGCATTCTAATAAAGCATATTTCGGCAGAAATATGGGTCGTTTTTCGATCCAACGCCGGGGGGGGGGGGGGTCCGCCACTGCACCGTATTACTTTAATACCCTACCATCAAATGACACTAATAGGGTTAAAATTGTACAAGATGTACACGTAATAATTGATCATGTAATCCCGGTAACGCTCAATTTCCCCAAACCGGGCTTCAAATGAACGCATTGCACTCTATGTTGTTATCTTATCATGACACAAACGTGATGCATCTTCAAGACAACTGATTCAACTGTGATGGTTGACACCATTTTTAAATAATGGCGACATGTTGACAAATGGCAGCGTGGGCGATTTAACAAGGTTGTTTTGCAGGAATAGAAAAAAATTCTGAAAATGCTATAATTTCAATAAATATATAGTTTTTTATATAAATATAATTATACTTGACTCTTTATCAGCTGGTGACACACATAATACGCAAATCATGTGAATACACCCTCGGTTTCCATGGTTTATACAAAAAAATATTTCAGCGTTGTAAGAGTTAATGACGTCTTTTTATGCACTTTTATACAATTATTTATTTAGTTGTTTCACCTTCTGTCCACTTCTCTGATACAGAATTGTCAGGGTGTCTGCTTGAAGTGTGTACCTTTGGGTAAATGGCAGATGGCTGTCTCCGCTGACAAGCTGCACAGAGGTCGACATTGTCTACAGTTCACCGCAACTCACCCAACACATCTAGTTCTAGGTCTGGGTACGTTGTTTTTTGGATTGTCCAAATGACCAGTTTGCTGTGTAATGTAGAGACACGACCTTCTCCACACCCATTCTTCCCTCTACACAGTATAATGTGTAGAGAGGAAGGATGCGGAAAGAACCTGCCTATGTCTATAATGTAATAATACCAGATTTTAATAGGATGTTCCTAAGAATTAATAGGAACATCTATGATATAAAGAGTGGTCCTAATAATTATTAGAAGATAATATTATATACAGAGTGGTTCTAGGAATTAATAGGAGTATCTATGTTATAAAGAGTGGTCATAAGAATTAATAGGAACATTTATATGATCTAAAGAGTGGTCCTAAGAATTAATGAGAACATCTATGATCAATAAAGAGCAATCCCAAGAATTAATAGGAGCATCTATGATATAAGAAGTGGTCCTAAGAATTAATAGGAACATCTATGATATAAAAAGTTGTCCTGAGCATTGTACTCTACCCCAAACCACACACACTATGATATAAAGAGTGACATAATAGTCAAAGGAAACTAAAACTCAAAAACTGTTTGAATTTTCAATCCCATTGAGAAAATAGTTTTCTGAGTGATGTACAATGGTCAATGAAACGTTAGCTGCACACAATATGTAGTTCTAAATGGTGTTGAAAATATAAACTAATATTTTTTAAGTTTTAGTTTTTTTTAACCAGTAACGTTAGGCTTTAAATTTTTGTAAGGTTCTTTTTGTTGACAAAAAAGGCATGTTGAAAAATAAATAGGATAGTAAATTTGTACTTATCTTTTTTAATATCCCAAATATGTATGTGTATTTATCACTTGTTGATCTTTTTGTTTCAGTAAGCCGTGATTTCAAACGAGAATCTATGCAGACGTGTTTTGAGAACTGTGCTAACAGTTTATTAGGGAGTGACCACACGTCCTGGGGCTGGGATGTGTCCACATGTAAACTGTGGCATGGCGGACGCTGCTTATCATCTTATCCTGTCATTCCAGGTGAGTTGGTAGCCTCAAAAACCGAAATCAACGCTTATTCCCGTATAAACCTTCCACAACAACCGGATCTTTTCATTTGAAATCATCATATAAGTCTCTTTCTACTTCATTTAAATACCTATGTTATGGGTCTACAGTCATTTTGATTTGCTTAATTCTTTCAGTGTGGGGATCGACTTTAGATGTCCGAAACACCATATATTTTATAAACATTGATCTATGTAACCAAGGAGAACCTTTAAAGAGGTTCTTCTCTCTAAAACTGCTCAGTAAGCTACTGAGGGACTCTTTATATATATTATTTACTGTTTTCAATGTCCATACAGTAATATATATGCATACGGCATCGCTGGGAAGGCGAGATATAGGCTCATCTGGGCACAAGTCACCACATCAAGCCTGCGCCTTCAGGCGAAGGCTTGATGTGGTGACGAGTGCTGAGATCAGCCTATCTCGCCGTACACAACGATGCCTTGTGTAGTTTCTCGTATGAATATTGATTTGAAAAGGCAAAATCAAACTGAGCAATGAAGCGCATAGGAGAGAGTGCGAGATCGTCTGATCTCACCATACGTCTCGCAGTGAAAGTCAACGACATGAGTGCGAGAATGCGATGTATATTCTCGTTAAATTGCATATGTCTACATTGTATTGTCCTTCTCATGACAGATTTTGATGCTTCATCCTATAACAACTTCTCCATGACGGTTGTTTTTAACCGGTTTGGTCACAACCTGGTGTCATTCTGTGGCCACGACCTGGAGGGAAACAAGGTCGATCTGGGCATTGCTTTCATTAACTTGCCGTGTGAGGTATGGCCATCTGTAGCCCTCAGCTGGCCAGGCGAAGAAGCCTCAGTAGTCGTGGATTACACAGGAGTATCTGGTGAGAAAACGCCGCAAATAACTTGTAATTTAAAGATTTACAATTCAAACAATCGAATAATCTAACTTTATGGTAATTGACGAATACGTTATATAGGCTTATATGTATAAGACATTACATGTTTATTGAAATTGATTCACGTTTAAAGGATATGTCCATCATACCAGAAGAGTATTGTTTACAAAGCCTTTCGAAACGATTAAGTTTTTATACTCTGCACATACTCCACGTGAGATCTTGCTATTTTAAAACCAACATTTTTTTTTAATTAAACAGTTACAATTACATATATATATATATATATAATATGTTAGTTATTTTATCTGTATTTCAGGTTCAAGAGGTCACCAACAGACTGCTGTTTGTGCTATTCTTTGAAGTTATATATCCATTAAATATAATTATTTACCTGGAAATGAAACCACACATTCGACTGAAATAATCTTTAAAAATTGCACACGTTTACTTTTTCTTGTACTTAAGAATATTTTTAAAGCTATTTACACTAGCATGCTATAATAAAATATATTTTACATAAGAATATATTTTAAGCTATTTATATCAGCAGGCTATAATAAAATATATGTTATAATCTTATTTAACCATGTCTCAATATTTGAAGAAGTGATCAAAGCCACTTTAAAGGTTACCTCAGCCACTACAAAATGATCGTCTGTACTGGACAATACGATAGACAATGCATAAACCAATCAGCTATTACAATGTAAATCGCTGTTTACTGTTTTCTCATGGATGCTATCTAAAAACTGCTTTAAAAACATATATTTAAAAACTTAGTCAGGCAGATATGCCTAGTTGATGGAGTGCGGACAGGCGAAATGAATCAATTTGCAGTAAATTCCATGAAACATAATTCGTAGCCAGCAACAACCATAATTATTTAATAAATGTCAGTGTTGTTGGCGAAGAACCATTTATAAGCATTGTAATGTACTTCACTGAACCATTTATAAGCTTTGTAATGTACTTCACTGAACCATTTATAAGCTTTGTAATGTACTTCACTGAACCATTTATAAGCTTTGTAATGTGCTTCACTGAACCATTTATAAGCTTTGTAATGTACTTCACTGAACCATTTATAAGCTTTGTAATGTACTTCACTGAACCATTTATAAGCTTTGTAATGTACTTCACTGAACCATTTATAAGCTTTGTAATGTACTTCACTGAACCATTTATAAGCTTTGTAATGTACTTCACTGAACCATTTATAAGCTTTGTAATGTATTTCACTGAACCATTTATAAGCTTTGTAATGTACTTCACTGAACCATTTATAAGCTTTGTAATGTACTTCACTGAACCATTTATAAGCTTCGTAATGTACTTCACTGAACCATTTATAAGCTTTGTAATGTACTTCACTGAACCATTTATAAGCTTCGTAATGTACTTCACTGAACCATTTATAAGCTTTGTAATGTACTTCACTGAACCATTTATAAGCATTGTAATGTACTTCACTGAACCATTTATAAGCATTGTAATGTACTTCACTGAACCATTTATAAGCTTTGTAATGTACTACACTGAACCATTTATAAGCTTTTAATGCACTTCACACTTTGATTAGGGCCTACATATAGCTAACTGTATGAGGCAACGGGTAGAGAAAGCAAATTATACAATTGTTTTGAAAAAACTTTCATTTTCGATATTTAATCTGATGGATCAATCTACCCCACTAGGGTGGTTCAATGTAGACCTACCCCGCACGGCTGGGAGCGGGGGGGAGGGGCACGCTGAACCATCATAGCCCTCTATATAAAATTCTGTCAAGATAAGATACATTTGATTTGATATTTGATTAATTCAGCAAACCATACTTGAAACATAGCATACATGGTCATTATAATTTATTAAGATAATAAAAACCGGCAGCCACCATGCCTGGTCACCAGAGATAATACACACTGGAAAGTTTCCTGGTGAGGTGTACTTATTTCCACAGCGGTCCCTATAAACAGTGATCCAGGATGGAGACAGGAAGGTTTTTAGAGCATAGGAAAAACCTCAGATGAAGAGGCTTAGCCTAATACTAAAAAATATATAAAATGCTGAAAAAATTACCATTCACGGACGATTTGAGTGTACCATATATAGGTCAAACCATCCGACTTGACCTACTCAGAATGTTTGGGAAACCTGAGTCTCACAAAAGTCACCCAATCAAAGGCAGGTCAGTCGGGGTTAAATGCAAACTTATATAAATCATCTCAAAGCTAGCCATAAATGAAGATGTCATTCTCCCTTCTGTCCATTTCTATGCGAGTATGATCTCTCTACCCACGCTTAAAGGTAGTACCATTTGGAGCTGATTTAAGATAGGCTGGAAGAGCATTTCACATTTTGGTGGCCGAAAAGAGAAATGATTTGGCCCCGGATGATTTCACATGTTGCAAGACAAGGGACTGCACACTATGTCTGGTAGAGATGGAATGCCGCTCACTAACCATGGAAAATTACTTAGGCGCCGACCCATGTACCACACTGTATACTTTACAAAGGGTAGGCCTAATTGTTTGGCACGCTCCGAGACAGTAGGCTAATCCAAATTATCACTTTAAATTCGGCAATCCCAACGTGCGATCAATAGAAGGGCGATCGAGGACAAATCTGATTGTTTTATTTTGTAAAATTTGTAATTTTTGCTGGTAAATCAAAATGACATTGAATAAGGGATGAAGCCAAAAGTCTCTTCGAATATTGCTTTAGAAATTTAGCTTGCCTCCAAAGAAATTTTAGGCGCTAATTACCTTTTTTGAGAATGCCTCCAGCAATAAGCGTATTCCATCTAGCGATCGGTCCAGATCGACCCCCTAGATATCGTACGGATGTTTTGGCAGTTACTTTTGTCTCACCACATGTGACTTTCATTTCTGAATTCATGCAAAGTCTGTCTTCCCTAAATGGATGAGAGCATATTATCGACCAACCACTGTCAGAGTCATCTGCATATAAAATAAGAAACTGCAGCTTGCATATCCCAACGCCAACAATAATGTATTTGGTTTACTGTATAACATGTAAATATATGTTGGGCCAATGTTGTTCGCCCTTTCCCACAACTCGATAACTTTAGTTTCTTAAAATTTTGCAAAGCATGCCATTATCTCTATCACGATCGGGATGACTAGCAAAATTTCATTTAACCTATTCATCCAGGGGTCAGATCTCTGTTTAAGACGCACTGTTTTAATAGGAGCGATGCCATCCACCACTAATAAATATTTAAATAAAAATATATAAATTTAAATATTTTGTATTCAATGAAACTATGATAAAATGTTTGATATTTAGATCAATATGATAAGGTAGGCTACCGGTGATACTAATTACAAGACACACTTGTTTTTTGGATGTATGGTGCTAATCACATTTTACAGGTAGTCTATAAAAAGGAAATTAAAATGGTTCAAAGTAGGGGAGACCGGGGCACGTTGAATCACTTTTTTTATTCTATTCATACCTGTAAAATTTGATTAGCATGGTACATGCAAAAAACAAGTGTGTCTTGTAATGCCCAGTCATATTGACTAAAATATCAAATATTAATAGCCTGGTTGAATACAAAACATTTATATGAATTTCGTCTTCAAAGTTTTTGCATATGATGGTTCATTGTGCCCCGTGGTCGGGGTACATAAAAACACCCCAGGGGGTACATCGATCCATCAAAATAAATATCCGAAATAAATATTTTCATGTCGTCAACTGGAAAGGCGCTGGAGGAGATCACGCTCTGGCTATGACAGATCAAAATACCGCAACTATGGAAATTTATGCAATCGTCTTATGACAGAGGCCAAATCTCAATATTTTTTTCAAATCTCATAGACGAAAATTTTGAAAACCCTCGCCGCCTTTGGGACACCATTAACAGTATTTTACATAGAACGCCAGCTGTAGCACTGCCGGAATCAAATAATGTTAAGTCCGTTTGTGAGCATTTCGCAAAATATTTTTGTGCCAAAATCAGAACGATCCGGGCCAATTTTTCAAATCAGGTGAATGATGTACCATCTGTTCAGAAGCCTAAGAAAAGAAATAAACTTTTCAATTTGGAACCAGCATCAGAGGACGAGATCAGGAAGATCATTATGAAGTCTGCATGAAAATCATGTGACCATGATCCGATTCCAACAAACATCCTTAAAGCCTTGTTGGATATTTTAATCAAACCCATAACAACTATTATTAATTTATCTCTAGAATCTGGACCATTCCCGCTGTCATTTTAAGAGTCTCATGGCCCACCTTTACTAAATAAATCAAACCTTCCTGTTAATAACCTCAAAAATTATAGACCAGTCTCCAATCTAAGTTTCATTTCTAAAATTATTGAAAAAGTTGTTTCCAACCGTTTACAATCTCACATAAACTCCAACAAATTAAACAATCCTATGTAGTCCGCTCACCTAAAATTCCATTCCACTGAGACAGACCTGTTAAGAGTTCACAGTGACATCTCAGTTTCTCTTGGTAAGGGTCATGTCACAGCTTTGACTTTACTTGGTTCGTCTGCGGCGTTCGATACCGTTGACCACAACACTCTAACAAATAGACTAGCTGAGTGGTATGGTGTATCTGGAATGACTTTGGCTTGACAAATATATTGACATATATATTATCATCCTGTGTAAATGTCGAGATGTCCAAATGTTACGAAAGTTTCTACGCTTTTCAAGAGTGATTTTTTTTATCGCTTACCATAATGTGTTTTTTATCTCTGGTTGTTGGTGCGGGAAACTGGTATTTACACTTCCATCATGGCAATGCCACTTTTAACAAAAAATTGATCTTGCGTTATATCTGATATCCACATAATAACATGTGCTTTTTAAAAGCTTTATATGACAGTGTTAATTAATTGATTTTAAGTGTAGGCCTAGCTATAATTAGATTATGGATATTTTAATCTGTATATATACCATTTAAAACAGCAGATATTTTAGAAATGTATTGTATTGAATGTATGACAAGGCACATATTTTAAAAATAGCATCTTTGCTAATAGGTATATACACCCTGTATAAATATATTTTAATAAATAAAATAAAATAAAAAATAAATAAATGAGCATGGAGTGCCGCAGGGTTCTGTACTTGGCCCTCTGCTTTTCAGTTTGTACACCGCTCCTCTAAGCACCATTATTTCAAGTTATGGATTGAGTCATCACTTATACGCCGATGATACACAAATTTACATCTCCTTAACAGGTGACACAGCTACTGAGTCATTAAAAATGCTTCAGAGCTGTATTACCGGGGTATCTGCTTGGATGGCTCAATCCAAACTAAAACTCAATCTTAGCAAGACTGAGTTTCTTCTCGTTGGCTCGAAATCGCAGAGGGAGAAGTTAATTAACCTCCCCCCTTGCGGTTTTGGACAATAAGATAAATCCAGCAGACTCCGCAAGGAATTTGGGTGTCTTTTTTGACAGTGGTGTGAATGTTCATCAGCACATTCCACAGGTGTCCAGTTCCTGTCTTTATCACATTAGAGATCTTAAACGCGTCAGAAAAAGTCTACCTCTAGCTTTAGCAAAACAAATTGCAGTGGCACTGGTGACAAGCAAACTGGACTATTGTAACTTCTTATTACAAAAAATTCCAGCTAAAGATCTACAAAAATTACAGCGTGTTCAGAACTGTTTAGCAAGGGTCGTTTCAGTCGCTCTATTCTTTTAATAAAATCATCACATTGGCTTCCAATCAAGTTTAGAATACAATTCAAAATATGTAGGCCTACTTTTGTATTTCGTTGTCTCAATGATGGTCAGCCATCTTATTTATCTGACCTTCTTTTTTCTGCAGACTCCGTAAAACATCTGCGATAAAACAACACAAATATGTTCAAAATACCACGTATCAGAACTAAGTTCGGTGCTCTTGCCTTTTCTGTTACTGGTCCCAGGCCTATCCTCTGGAATTTACTGCCTGCACACCTTCGTACGTGTAGCTAAAAATATTTCCTCTTTCAGAAAACTGCTTAAAAAACATTTCTTCGATCTGGTTTTTCCGCCCTAGCTCCTCCCCAGCTAGCAAGCTGACGTTGGGCCAACGTTGGCAATGATTGGCATGGTCGCAGTGGCATATGCAACGTTGGGCCAACGTTTGCTACAGGTAGGAAAGCAAACAGTTGTGTTTTCTACGTCAGCCCACCATCAGATACAGACGTCTATCCCACATGTATTTGCCGATAGTGGGCCAACGTTGGCTCAAGGTAATAAAGCCAACTGTCATTTTGTCAACGTCAGCCCACCGGCAGCTACAGACGTCTATCCTCCGTGCATTTGCCGACATTAGGCCAACGTTGGCTCAAGGTAAGAAAGCCAACGGTTATTTTGTCAACGTCAGCCCACCGTCAGCTAAAGACGTCTATCCTCCGTGTATTTGCCTACATTGGGCCAACGTTGGCTCAAGGTGAGAGAGCCAACTGTCTTTTTGTCAACGTCAGCCCACCGTCAGCTACAGACGTCTATCCTCCGTGTATTTGCCGACATTAGGCCAACGTTGGCCCAAAGTAATAAAACCAACAGTGTTTTTCTCATCACATATAGCTGACATGATTGTCCTAGTTTTATATTTCTCTCAGAAAATTAGCATTATAATGGGCACAAAATTTACGGAATTATCCAATATTGTTATATCTTTTTAACAAAATCTTGTGACATTGCAATCCAGAGCTGATTGGACTAAACAAAAAACATTCAGCAATATTGAATTTTATGCCCCTGATTTATATTTCACCCACCCAAAAAAGGCTATATAGGCCAGCGAGCATGCACTGTAAATTACCGTAGTGAAGTCATGGGATCCATACAATGCTGATTGAATTCGAGTTTTGTACGATTTTCAGACCTAGAGAAAGCACAAAATCTGGCAGTGGCTGGCTAGTCCAGATGGTCGGCGCCTACGTCATAGTAGGCCTAAGCCAGAGCCATCTAGAGCCTGATAGTATCTCTGGACTTCCCAGTGTGGACAAAAGCATCTGTGGCACTGTGCACAGTGATATGTTGATTCAAAGGTAGAATGATGTCAATGATAACGACTCTTCAATCCAGTTTATGTAAAGTTAACCTGATATTTGTAGGCTAAACCTCAAGGTAGACCAGAGGTGAACAAGTGGTCGCCACATGTGGCGACAGAAGCAAAATATCTGTAGGCCTAATGTAAATATTACAAAATGACCATTCAGAGCACCTAAAACTAAAGTGGCGACAGGACTCATTTTGCCTGCCCACCCCTGTAGACCCTAGGCCTATATTAATTTATCGGAGCTTGTCCGAACTAGTTAATTTAGCCTTAAAAGTTGTGTAGCATTTCAAGGGAGACATTTGCATGATGTTGTTTGGCCAATGTCGGGCAAATTGAAAAAAAATGACGTCAGTCCAACGGTGGTTTGCCGTACACCATGCCAACAGCGTTTTGCCACCATTGTGTCAATGTTGGGCAGATGAACAAAATTACGTCGGGCCACGTTGGGCCAACGGAAATACCGTAAACGTGGGTGACATTGGCCCTAGGGGTGACTTAAATTTAGCCCAAATAAAAAAAAAAGTTATTTTATGACGTCACGATATAGGCCTAACTATCTATGACAGTTGTTTTCTTTTGTTACTGTTGGTATACATATGTTTGAGTGGGCACCATGCCCTATTCTTCCTGGCTACTTTTAGCGTACTGAGGTGGGCATCGTTAAGAAGGTCACCAAGTCAAAACACGTGCAAAAATTACACTGGTTCATGTAGTTCTGCAGACACAATGATGTGCGTATTATTCTATAATGAAATCTCATGTCCTCAGCACTCTTGCTCACAATCTTCCCAAGTCAGCAACTAGCCTATATCAGTAAATTTTCAGAAGACAAAATAAAAAAAATTCTGTTCAGGCGTATTTTTGGGGTGACTTTGGCCCAATATTAAAAAAATTAAACTTGGATAGCTTTGGCTTGAAATGCTTGAAGAACATATAAATTTCCTGAGATTAACGTATTTGAATTTCAAAACCGTTGCGTCGGATGGTTTTAGTTTCTTTTTTAGCATTATATCTCTGTTTAAAATGATTGTGTAATATTTTGGCCCAAAGTCACCCCCAGTTAATTATTTTGGGGCCAAAGTCACCCCCAGCTTGTCATCACAAATTCCCCAGATTTTCAATTTCATTAGGGGGCCTACTTAAGTTGGTTCAGAACATTTACATTTTCCGAAAATACCTTATTTAAAAGTTCAAAACAATTGACGTCAAAATGTCAAGTGCTTTTTTAGCATTATATCAATGTTTAAAATCACTGTTTAAAGTTACTGAAGTTGTAATTTATTTTCTTGAAACAAAGTCACCCCAAGTGGATGTGATTTTGGCCCAGCCCTAAAAACTAAAAAAGTGTGAAAGAATCGTCACCTCAAATCATAATTTATTTTTTTATAATTAGTTTTCTTCATCTATATGGCTACAATCTCTAGAATTTTTTTTAAATATAATTGGGAGTTCACTTGATTTAAAACAATAAAAAACTGGGCCAAAGTCCCCCCAGTTTACGGTAGGCTTACTGACGTACGTTGTCCCAACATTGGGCCAGCGTCAGCTTGCTGGGTCTGCGTCCCGGCTCCCTGATGACGACCATGCTTATTTCCCTCGACTCTTCTTGTGAATTTGATAAGGATGGATTGCGCCTCTGAGCTCGGCCCTCCGAGAAGTTATATAGGCGCTCAGAAGTTTTCATTTCTTTTATAGACTAGACGATGTGCATTCGCAGCAAACACGCGACATTTGCACAATACTGGGGTGATATTTTTAAATGAGTAAAAGGGTAATTTGTGACTAGTTTTTCTCTCCATAACGTTTTACTTTTTGTTATGGAGAGACAGAAAATACGCGCTATGGAGAGACGTTTTTTTTACTAAATCGTGCATAGCGTCTATGTATTATGCTATACTATGATTATTTTTGTTTTTTTCAAATGAGGTTGTAGTAGGCTTGGAGGTTGTAGGGTGCTTAAAAGTTTAATTGCAGTATTTATGTGTAAAAAATCGCGTTATGGAGAGACGTTGAATTAAAATACTCTCCCAATGACTTGCACAAACCTCACATTATTTCTAAACAAAAACACATTTATTATACTTTTTTTTCAAGATTCACTGCTTTGCAGCAGACAAGTGATATTTTGGCCAGAAAAAGTATAGAAATTACCTGAAAACTATAAGCGTTGCGGAGAGTCGCTGCAATGTGGGACAGATATAAATTGCATAAAAAGTGGTAAATTTAAAATAATAAAATTATTTAAAAAAACGTGTATATAATCTTATAGATATTGTTTTGCACTAACATTATAACAGAAACAAATATAATATATAACACAAGAAGTGTAGAATAATTCGCCTGTTTATGTGGGATTTAGAATGTGGGACAAGGTCAAGGGACAAGGTCATTCATTGCATTTATGTAATCAACTTAAATCAAAATATTCAATAATAAATATTACAAGGTGCGGACAGTGCTGGTGCTTAAAATTATAGAATCCCTCTTATAGCTCAATTGTCAAAATAAAGAAAAAACATAATAAATCAGTAGGCATATAGTCTGGGTCTACAAAAAAAACATGACATACGTATATTGCCCAATAATGGGGGGACTGAACTCGCTGAAGCCTATTGCCATTGGGACACTTTTTTTTAGAATTTTTTTGAAAATAATTTCCAGGGCACCCATCTAATTGTTATTCAACTTATTATTTAGGTTGTAATTATAAGGTACTAAATACTTTTATCTTTAGCAGTGGGTCTACCAATTTTAAATTACACAGTGAATATTTTTCTCAGTTTTGTATTTTGGAGGGCTAGACTATATTTTATTATATTGAAAAAAAAAGATATTGCTGACGCCTACTGAAAAGGCCGGAAACATACCAAGGACGCCAGTACCCGCAAGGTGAACTACGTCACGAATTCATTTATGCTGATATGTAAACGCGCTATGATTGGCTGTAATCATGATATCAGGAGGCGTTTCGGCCAATAACTGTGTCTCTAACATGTTGTATGTGGGTGACAGCATCACATGACCGGTCTGTCATCGCCATCTTGCTACAATCTTTTCCTGGTGGAACAACTATTTTAACTGTGCATTTTTGGCTTTTTCTCTCTAGAAATCTGCGAAATCAGAAATTAAAATGTCAGACGTAAACGTAGAGCCTATTTACACTCCATTTTTCGGAGTTATGGGAGCAGCTTCTGCGATGGTTTTCAGTGGTAAGCGTTTATTTTCGCATCCCTACTCGGGCCGGTGAGTGAGTCAGCCGATCTTGTGACTTGACACAATGAGTTGACTTGTCACTGGACCTGAGAATTAGGCTATAGGCTAATAGTAATAGGCTATATTTAGGCTAGTCTATTCAAATCAAGTTACTATCAGACACATGCTGGGAGACTGGGAGTGACCTTTTTCACAATTTGCTAAATCTAGACTAGAGCCAGTAGACTCGTGTGTAGAGGTTTAACTTTACGTCAAATTACGTCAAAAATTGTTTTTGTTAACCTCTTCTCGTTTTTGAAGTTATTCAACTTTGAATCAGAGACAAAGTCAGAGGAAGAATCACAATTTTTTAAAATCAGCCCCAGGGTGTCTGATAATAATTATAGTATTATTTTTCATATCATGAGTGACTGAGCCACATCGTCCATGGACCATGGGCATGGGTGACAGGACACTTTGTGAATCGAACCTGATACTCCACAATGGAGGGCTGCTGGAGTATTCACTCAAACTTCAAAGTCAAAGTACTGTGTACAACTCATAATCAACCAACTTATACCAAATACCTACCAACTCGTACCACTATCAGTATGCTCAATACCATATATACACCTAATTTCTTATTAAAATAAAAATTGTGCTGAATAAGATAATATCAAACATTTGGTAAAGATATATTAAGTATTTAGTTAGCGCTGATCGGCCTACGGCGCTGAATTGTGTACAGCCGCTGTCCTGCCACAGAAATAAACTGTGCCCAGCTCGGGGTTAAATCGCAATTGGCTGACTTACTTGCAGTGTACACGTCTTCACTACCATATTTGACGCATATATGTGAAGATTTTTTATTGTTAGAAAGGGAAAGTAAGTTTATATTCATGTTATTTATCCGAAACTACACTTAAGGCTACCAAGTGATCTCTGGTGGAGTGGGGTGGAAACGCGAGATTTTGTGAGATGACGTCATCGCACGTGGTAGGTCATCGCAGGTGGTATTTGCCGTTTTTCTTGTGCTTCACACACTTGTTTTTGTGTTGATCAACAAGTTTAAGGCGGTCTGAGCATGCGTCCTCAGCGGACGAATTCTCCTCACATGGATGTCGCTCATGTCGCACTGGCGAAGGTTGATGCAAACCTATATCGCCGTGAATTGTAGTTTTATTTTACCTAAATTCAGGTCCAATATGTCACATATCAGCTCAAGAATCACAGATATGTGAGAAAAT
This sequence comes from Flabesymbios commensalis, assembly GCA_964017125.1. Lineage (NCBI taxonomy): Eukaryota > Metazoa > Annelida > Polychaeta > Terebellida > Flabelligeridae > Flabesymbios > Flabesymbios commensalis. Next base: position 8,177,061 of record OZ024913.1, read on the forward strand.
ATATTTTTTTGCCGTCACCTGACAGCCCCAATGCTGAAAAAAATCGGTAAAACAATTAAATAAATATGTGTGGCCTAACGGTGTTTGGACTTTCTTTCTTGAATATGCAGATACTATACTAATCCCATGCAGTAAACACAAAATATTTGTATAACATTTATACAACATCGGCCCAAAGTCCTTGTTGGTAGTCGAACATTGTATAAATGTTATAAAAATGTTTCGTGTTTACTGGGATAGGCCCCCTAGTAAATACAATATACCGTATTTTCCGGGTTATAAGACGCGACTTTTTTATTTTTAAAACCACTTTTAAAGGCTGGTGCGACTTATGCTCCAGTGTGACCTTTCTATGGTTTTCAACAGCGAGGACAGCGGAAAAAAATCTAGAGTGGCCTCTACCCTCTGTCACGTAATGACGCGATTGCCGTTCATGAACCGCTAACGTCATATCATCGTTTGAGGCCATTGTATGTCAGTTTTAATACCATTTGGGAATGTTATTTAGTTTACTATTGATTAGCATGCATAATGCTTAAAAACTATGTATTTATTTTACAATTAATTGGGTAAGATAGAATGTTCTAGTGACAGATCGTGACTGTTTGTTTGTTTTGATTGCGTTTGTGTGTCAGCTATTTTTCTCTGCATCCTGTCAGTATCGTCAGCCTTCGCTAGGGGGCGACACAATCGTAAGCAATTTACCGCATAAACACATCTATAGTTGAAGTCGCATTAACCTGTAGCGCACGTTTTTCGTCGATTTCTCAGTCAATTCTCAACCGATTTTCATAAAATTTTACAAGGACTATTATCGGGTCCCCCGCCAAATAGCATGAAATTTTCATGACAAAATAATCTATAGCTCAAAAGCTAGACCATTCGACATATAGTAGCATAAATTTCTAATTACGATGTCCCTCTATAAACCCATTATGATTAAACTGTTTAAGTTAAAATCAGTTTTAAGCCATGAATTGCATTACATGCCAGATGGTCTAACTTTTAAACTATACAATATTTATCAATGAAAATTTTACAGTGTTTGGCGGGGGACTCGGTAATAGCCCTTGGTAAATTTCATGAAAATCAGGTGTGAATTGACCGAGAAATCGCCGAAAAACAAACGCTACAAGTTGTTGTTATTATTAATTTGTATTCACTGGGCTATAACCTAAATCAATGCCCTCTATCAACATCGCCACCTGGTGAGTATGGGTCAGTTACGGGAGTGGGAGCTCTCTAATGAGGTAGAAAAGAAAACAATGGCGTCTGTCTTTCATACATGGCATTGAAATAATTTCAAATAAATTACTAAATTTTTATGTTCACGTACATTGAACAATATATTAAACACTTTTATTATCGGTATATCAGGCTATTAAAAAGCATTGACTCTCTCCTCTTCTCTTGCTATAAACGCCAATGTACTGACAACTGACACTTGAATATCGTCAGACATGTCTCTGAGCCTGATGCGTCATATCTGCCGGTGCGACCTGTCTTATGGTTCGAGCCTAATCTTGAGCCTAGTGCGACTTATACTCCAGTGCGACTCATAGGCTGGCAAATACAGTATCACAAGTGACAACCAATCAGACTCTGTAAATGCAATCCGTAACGGCGCCGTTGCATAACACCTGTGAAAGTCGCACTTCCTTTTTCCCACATTAGTAATGTGTTTCTTCACACTTCACACAAGTTTTTCTTTAATCTAGATGTGGAACAAACATTACACCAGCCATGTAAATGCAATCCATAACGGCGCCGTTTAAGTCCAATGATTTTCCGTTTCAAAAAAATTGATTTTCCGTTTCCCCTTTTTGTGAATTCCCTTTCATTCCGTTTCAGCGCTATTTTCACAGATTGTTGACTACAATTAGTCTACTGACTACAGTGACTGAGTTTTCTACAAGTCACTCGGATCTGTAATTGAATAATAACACAATTGTTGATTGCTAATCATGAGCAGAACGAAACACAAAAAAACATTTTTTTTCATATTGTAACTGCATAAATTATCTTACCGATGCCAAGCAATAATAAAAAATTGAGTAGTATAATAGTCGTTGGAAAAAGTGCTGACCCATCCAGCCCCTCATCAATGCACACGCGGCGGTATTGATTGTACTGTCATTAACCGGTCAACTTGGCTAACGCTGGCACAACATCAAGTCATACGACGCACGCTTGCTGTGATTCGGGGAGTCCTCGGCCGATTTCGGCAAGCTCAGGCTCATTTACTGTGTGCGCATGTGTCATTGTACCAAAACCGATCTCACGCGTACTTTAGTCTCAGAAGGTGCAAGCGGGAATAATTGTCTAAAATAAAAATGGCTAAAAATAGTCAAGCTGAATTACAGTACATTATTGCAATGGATTTGCGAGATGGAAAAATGGCGTGATCACATGTAGACACGGCATATGCCGCGATCAGCACAGTCAAAGTCGCGCATTTGCCATGATCAACAGGATAAGGGTTAAAGTTGATAAAAAAAGAGTGAAAAAAGTGGATTTGGACTCATAAAATGACGTTCCCGTCAGGAATATGCAATACCATCATTGGCCCTAGCCGTTGTATAACACCTATAAAAGTCGCATTTCCTATTTTATTTTGTGTTGTGTTTCTTCACAGTTCGGACATAATGAACATCAACCATGCATTGAATGTGCTATGTATTGGGGTCTACACTCACTTATTTTTTAGCTCCCGCCGTCACCGTAGGTGAGCGAAGGGAGCTATGGATTCTACCTCCGTTTTTTTTTTGCCTCTTCTTTTGCCTATAACTTTGTGAGAAAATAAGCTAGGATAACAATTTTTGGTATGTGGGTTACTTCCAGGTGGCTAATGGACGGGTTAAAATATTTTTAATCTGAATTCAATACGCAAGGTTGCAGAGGAGAAAATGATGATGTGACGGCGTTGGGCCGTCCGTGAACAATTCGTTTCCGGAGCATATCTCTGAAAGTACTTGTCCGATTGTCTTCAAATTTTACACACAACACCCCTAGGGGGTCTAGTTGTGCCTTTTGGGGTATTTGAACTTTGACCTACTTCTGGTTCAGAACTATGACCTATTTAGACGTTTTGACGCGCACTTCGTTTCCGGAGTAGATCTCGAAAAGTACTGGGCCGATGACAGTCATATTGCACATACATGTTCTCTAAGGTCCTTAGTTGTGCCTTTTCAGGTTTTTGGACCTTGACCTTGAAGATGACCCAGCACTTTGACCTAATTTATAACATCGGTAAATCCGACTGAAAGATTTTGCGGAATATCATGAAAACCGCTCAAGATAGCTACACCATTACTATAAAACAAATTGTGAGGTTTCAGGAGAGGATGCATCTTGAAAAATTTCAAGTCGATAAAATTAAAAATGGCCGCATATCGGCCATTATTCACCTCGACAGGCCTGATATTGCGGAATATCATGAAAACCGCTCAAGATAGCTACACCATTAATATCAAATAAATTGTAAGGTTTCAGGAGAGGATGCATCCTGAAAAAATTGAAGTTGAGAAAATGCAAAATGGCCGCCTATCAGCCATTATTCACCTCGACAGGCCTGATATTGTGGAATATCATGAAAACCGCTCAAGATATCTACACCATTACTATAAAACAAATTGTAAGGCTTCAGGAGAGGATGTATTTTGAAAAAAATCATTTTGTCAAAGTTCAAAATGGCCGCCAATCAGCCATTATTCACTTTCACATGACCGTTATTTGGTAAACCGTGCTAGATGGCTAGACCATTACTATAAAATAAAATGTGTGATTTCAGGAGAGGATGCATCTTGGAAAAATTTGACTCTATAAAATTCAAAATGGCCGCTTATCGGCCATTATTCACTTTCACATGGCCGTTATTTGGTCAACCGTGCTAGATGGCTAGACCATTACTGTAAAACGAAATGTGAGATTTCAGATGAGGATGCATCTTGAAAAAAATTGACTTGATCAAATTTAAAATGGCCGCCTTTTCGGCCATTATTCATTTTCACATGGCTGATATTTGGTAAACCGTGCTAGATGGCTAGACCATTACCTGATTACTATAAAACAAAGTGTGAGTTTTCGGAGGAGAATGCACCCTGAAAATTTTAAACTTACGAATTCAAAATGGCTGACAATCAGCATTATTTACCTCGATAGGCCTGATATCAGGTAAACCGTGCTAGATAGCTAGACCATTACTATAAAACAAAATGTGACGTTTCGAGAGAGGATGCCTTTTTAAAACTTTCGACTCAATCGAATTCAAAATGGCCGCCTATCGGCCACTATTTACTTGCACATTGCTGATATTTGGTAAACCGTGTTAGATAGCTGGACCATTACTATAAAACAAAATGTGAGATTACAAGAGAGGATGCATCTTGAAAAAAATTGACTCGATCAAATTCAAAATGGCCGCCTATCGGCCATTATTCACTTTCACATAGCCGGTTTTTAGTAACCGTACTAGATGGCTAGACCATTACTATAAAACAAAATGTGAGATTTCAGGAGAGGATGCATCTTGAAAAATTTTGACTTGATCAAATTCAAAATGGCCTCCTATCGGCCATTATTCACTTTCATATGGGCGATATTTGGTAAACCGTGCTAGATGGCTAGACCATTACTATAGAATGAAATGTGAGATTTCAGCTGAGGATGCATCTTGGAAAATTTTGACTTGATCAAATTCAAAATGGCCGCCTTTAGGCCATTATTCACTTTCACATGGCCGATATTTGGTAAACCGTGCTAGATAGCTAGACGATTACTATAGAATGAAATGTGAGATTTCAGCTGAGGATGCATCCTGAAAAATTCTGACTCGTTCAAATTCAAAATGGCCCCTTATCGGCCATTATTTACTTTCACAAACCCAATATTTTGCAAACTGTGTTAGATGTTAGTCCATTACTATAAAACAAAATTTGAGGTTTCGGGGGAGGATGCACCCTAAGTTTTTGACTAATTTATATCGAATTCAAAATGACCGTAAATCAGCTATTAGTTACCTCGATTGGCCTGATATAGGGTAAACCGTGCCAGATAGGTAGACCATTACTGGGATACTGATTAGGATCATTAATTTCAATGGAGGTTTGCAATCTCTGACAGACTGTCTAGTTCTTATCCCACTCTTAGACTGGGCTTCTTAGACCTAGTTGTCTTGCGTCTTGTTGACCTAGCCTAGGACTACATTAAAAACCCTACACGAAATTGCTTAAATCAAATTCTAATTCGTCGCGGGAGCTCCTGGACTTATGTAGTCTTGTAAATTATTGTTTTTATATGTTTTGAAATCGATGTTTTAAGCATGGGAATAATGCATGAGCGATATATATAGTTGGGAACTATGTATTAGGCGTATAATAGGCCTATAGCATGTCCCACAGTTTATACCTAAGTGTAGATACATATATGGTTTGAGCTGATAGAAAAAATGAAAAATGGTACGAGTTGGTAGGTTTGGAATGTTAAATGGTACGAGTTGGCTGGTTACGAGTTGTTCATGGTACGAAGTGTCTAGAAATCCATCCATGCATATGACACTGACTTGAGTTAGCCATGTCGTCCTTTCCGAGGCAGTGGATTGATGCTAGGGCTACAGTCTATCCGACGGAGGTAGATGCTCCAAAATGAAAGTTAGCTTTTTGGTATCCAGTCAGTCAATTCTCAAGCGATTGTCACAAAATTTTGCAACCATTATTATCTAGTAATTTGGCAACAACCCTGAAAATTTAATTTAGTATTTCAAAAGTTAGACCATTTGACATGTAACGTAATTCTGAGAATAAGCCAGAATAAAATTAATGGGTTTATACACGTTATTAGAGGAGCGTCATAAATAGACATTTACTACATGTCAAATGTTCTAACTTTTGTACTATCCAATATGGGGTATTGCACGCCGTGGTGTGTGTGTGAATTGTGCGTTTTGAAAATTGATGTAGCAGGGGTGGACTCATCCTGTCGGTGATCTCATAAAAATCCCGGGACGAGTGGACATATATTTGTCATGTTGCCCTGCTTGTTTGATTTAGCTAGCCCCTGATGCAGGCTGCCCAGGCCTTCCAACGATATATAGATCGATCCGATCCCGCCATTAGTCTTGTTGCTTCTGAGTGTGTATCACTGTTGTATTTTGCAGACGGCCCCGACCTCAACTTGTCTTGCCTAATAACAGGCATTTTGATTGGGTTAAGGTGCTGGTCAGAGAACTCTGCACCAATCATATTCTCTCTACTAAGATCGGCTGAATCGCGGTGCAGCTGCCGGCCGTCCTCCATCTGGGATCTCGCATGTTAACACACATAATTTATACCCAAACAGCCAAAGACACAGGACTATTTGCGAATCTACCACCAAATACCGTGAAATTTTCATTAAAAATATCCAATAGTTCAAAAGTTAGACCATTTGTCTCATTTGACATACATGTAGGGCCTAGTAATTTTCTCATTCTAATTACGACGTCCCAATCTGTTGAGAATTGACTAAGAAATTGGCGTTAGGCCCTAATGTGACTTTGGCCCAGTTTGGATTTTATTTATAATCGTATTGTACTACAAGTACAATGTGGAAATTCGACATTATGCCCTGAAATGGGAACTAGAATTTCCATAGCTGGTGTTTGAGGTTGTGCATGATATAAATTCTTTGACTTTGAGTAGTTACTCCAGCAGACATCCATTGTGGAGTATCAGGCTGGTGGGGGGGGGGGGGGGTGGCAAAATGAATTTTGCCCCAGTGTGGTGTTAGCTCTGATACATGTTTTTATAGGCCTGATTGTGCCCTTGTGTTCTTTTATCTGCAGGAATTAAAGGTCATTGATAGTGATGTACCGATGATCGATTATAATCGACAATTGGTCGTTTACTCATCTAATTGTGATTATCGATTACAAACGTCAATAATCGATTGTCGCCGACAATTTTTTTTTTTTTTTCCAATGTGAATAAAATAGCATTTGAGAACTTGTGTGTTGTTCTTAGTGCCGTGTTAATCTCCCGCATAAAAACGTGGTGAAACCGATTAACTGTGATCATCGTTGTCTATAATTTTGAGTGACAAATCTTGCTGCTGATTTTTTCTTATATATCGATGTCGTTTTGTCTAAAGGGGTCCCAAACTGGTGAAGAATAATCTAAGGATGATCTGATCAGGGAGAAATAGGCAGTCTCCCTTAATTTAGGGGGACATGCCTTCTTCAGGTTCATCGGAAGGAACAACAATCTGTTGATTATTAGCTAGATCTGCTGGCCAGTAAAACTCGAATTACTAGTCCTTCTGGCCGGTAAAATTGAAATTCATTAGCCCTGCTGGCCAGTAAAATTTAAAAGTCACTAGCCCTGCAGGCCTGTGAATTTGCTGAAGGACTAGTCATTTTGTTAGTTCACTAGCCCTGCTGGCCAGTAGCTTATTTTCCTTTATTAACTAATAACCCCTAAAAATAAAAGGGATTGTCTATCAGTATGTGACTAACCGAACGTATATCAGTATGTGACTAACCCAACGTATTTGCCGTTAATCATATTTATTACCAACGAATACTGTTATTCTTATGGTTCATACGGTCCCGGGAAAACCCGGGAATTCAGTTCCACCCCTGGAAAACCCCGGAATTCTCATCTCACCCGGGAAACCTCGAAAAATTGTAGAATTTAACATTAACAAAAATAATTACAGGGGCCAAGATACCCACAAAAACTCTGGTAGCCATGTGGGCCCCTCAGATGCTAATTTTGGTTGCCCACATCAGATTCTATTAGCCCACTTAATCGTGTATTTCTCCTATGAAAACCTGACCACTCATAACATTCAGAAAGTACTCAAGAAAAACAGGTAGTTAATAGCTCATACACTGAAAAGTGTATTATCCGTTACCAATGCATTTTATACTCGTAAACCCATGGTTTTTACCCCTCGGCCCGTTTGGCCCGAAGGGGTATTGTCGTCCCCCTTGTGCGCCGTCTCGCCGCCGCCGCACACACTCTTTTGGCTACTACACCAACATGGTGCAACAGATTAAATTCATAATTCATACAAACATTCAACCCCTCCCGACACTTTTTTTACCCAAGGTCAAGGTCATGGGTCAAAGGGCAAGGTCAAAGATTTAAAAAAATTCTTGTTAGCACGATAACTTGAAAAATAATTATTGGATCTCTCAATTTTTTACGTGAAGTTACCCATGAGTATGGAGATCACCTGATTAGATTTTCAGCTTTCCACTGATAATCAAAATGATCTGGCGACTAAATTTTTTTTTTCGACTTAATTTTTTTTTTTTTTTTTCTTTGAAAACTGGTATATACAGGTTTTCAGGGTCTGCGAGTCTGTTGGCATTGTGAAGCTATGGCGGCCATCTTTATTTTTTAATTACAAAATTCCTTGTTAACGCGATAACTTGAAAAATAATTATTGGATCTCTCCAATTTTGTATGTGGTTTGCCCATGAGTATGGAGATGACCTGATTAGATTTTCAGCTTTCAACCGAAAATCAAAATGGCCACCACCTGGCGACTAATTTTTTTTAAACATTTTTTTTCAGAATTCCCTAGAAACCTGGTATATATATAGGTTTTCGGGGTCTGCGACTATTTGTATTGTCCATTTACATGTGAGACTGAAAACGAGGCTGAGGCGGCCATTTTGGTTTTATCAATTTTAATGTGGGCTACCCTTGGTGTCAACTTGATTAGTATCTGGAACCCTGTATTACCGGCAGTATATATTCTAAGGCCTTGGACGTGTTCTCAGATTTGTTGTGTGCTCCCCGTCGCAATCTAGGTTGATCTATTATAGTGCGGTAGCGGCTGACAGCCCACGCTGCAAGTTGTGGGACGTGATTCTTGATAGTTGCCCATGCCAACATGATCATCATTTTCCCGACATAGTGGAAAATAAGTCTATATGTTGGGCTACCACCTGAGATCAGTTACCCTGAAAAAATTTAACCTTGATGAAACTCAAAATGATGAAACTCAAAATGGCCGACATGCGGCCATAATTGACTCAAATATCTTATATATATATAGCAACAGTATGCTAGATAGGTAGACCATTATTGCAAAACAAAATGTTGGAAGAGTTCAGGGAAGGATGCAACATGAAATATCTATCAAGCAGGTGGTGTGGGGCGGGGGCCACTTGTTAGTAGAACAGGCTAAGTTCCCGATAACGTCGGACCGACCAGACATATCCTGTAAAACACAGGTAGGTCTGGCAAAATACTCAACCACATCGGATTACAATCCGGTTATTTTCGTTGGTCAGTTAAGTTTTTTGGTCGTGTTTTTGTGATCACAAGGTAAGAATCGACCATTGACCGCTTACCGTATATCCCCGTGTTTAATGCGATGTTTTTTCTTAGCTATTCATGTCACAAAAAGGCACCTCGTATTATACATAGATGTAGAAGCGACGCTGGCACAACACTGTACCAGCATTGGGTGAATGTGTCGTGTTTGCTGGGAGCCCCCGTCTCGCATTCCCGCCGACGCGCGTGGCACGTTTGACAACCACGGGCAGATATATGACGCCGTTAGTCTGCAACCAATTCACACTCCTGACCTGTTCATTTATATTAATAATGATTTAATCTAAGATCGCCTTTCATATGGGCGTGTTCTATTGTGTACGACAAATCTGAACATGATATTTTCCTATTGGAATGAGAGAATGCGTTGATGAAATATAACAGGATATCACTGTTTATATCTCCTATCGCAAATTCTATACATGTAGGCCTCAGAATGTCCATATTGCTGGGATAACATTAACACCTACCGCTGTTGCCGCGGCTGATACGGTATTGAGCAAATGGGGGTATCTTTTAGCTGTAGTTCATAAAGCGCTGCTGTGTTATTGCACCCGGACACCTTATACAACCAAACACCTCTTGTGTCTAGACAATGCGGCTAGTCTGCAAATGTTTTACAATCACATTGCATCTTGGAATGTTCTTATTTGAGCACGACAATGTTAAAATATGGTCTTTGTAATAGATAAATTAAAATAATATAAATTTGTCGGCGCAATATAAATACGGGTATTTTAAAATCTGTGTGTATATATATGTAGCCTATGCAGGCCTCAGAATGTCTGCCCATCGAGACAGTCCCGATGACATCCACTCTGCCGTGGAAAATGGAAATACAGTATCTGCTCACTTTACAAGTAAGCAGATACTGCCCTTTGGTTTTGTAGAGCTGTACTGTTGCCGCTGTTCCCGTCATTGAGCATCGTCTATGCAGGTGTCACAGCGCTATTTAGTAGAATAAGATAATATCCATGTCTCACATTTAGATGGCCCGGAACGCTGCCGACCGGGACGCTGCCGACATCCAAAATTTGAGGTCGTATTATACAGAGGGGTAGACGTTTTTCAGGTCATCCTAGGCCTCAAATCTTAACTCGTATTATACATGGCGTCGCACTATACGCGGGGATATACGGTAAGTTGGTCTGATGAATTTTTTTTGGTCTTATAAAAGTTTCAAGTTTACAGGACCTACTGTCCAGTGACATTTTAAGCTTATTGGGAAAGACTGGTGGAGGGGTTGCATATGTTTCGATTGCAATAGAATTTATTTCTTGTTACATCAGTACTTTTATACAATGTTTTTTTTTTCAGCTCTTGGTGCTGCTTACGGCACAGCCAAGTCAGGGACAGGTATTGCTGCTATGTCTGTGATGAGGCCTGAGCTGATCATGAAATCCATCATCCCCGTGGTCATGGCTGGTATCCTGGCTATCTATGGACTTGTCGTGGCCGCCCTCATCTCCAACGACATCAAACCATCCCCAGAATACACATTGTTCAAGTGAGATATTTTCAAATGTATTTTTAACCCTTGTTTGATTTGCTGCTGAATTGCTTCAATTGTAAAAATATTACTATTTTTGAAAAATAGGCATGTCCAATATTGAATTAATATTGGATCAACTAAGCATCCACCAAAAACTATTTGATCAAATTCAGTGATATTTTTAGTGATGTGAAACATACTTAAACCCGTATATAGGGTTATGCATCCTGATACTGGATATCACTGATGATGGTTTGTAAAATAAGGTGTGGGGTAAATCACACCTCTAGAACAGTGGAGAATGAACAAGGAGTGTGATCAAGGGGTGTGATTTGCAATATATGTCATTTGCAATATATATCAATATGTTGTACGAGGCGTGCAGTTTTTTTCTATGTCTCAACTTTGTTTTAGGTGTGTGGTGGCGTGCGCGTGCAATCATACACCTAATATCATCAGCACTGAGATATTTTTATAATGTTTGACATTATTAAACTGCGAGTTTATTTAGTTATAAAATCAATTAAAAGTCGCCCCTTACAGTGTCATTCACGTAGATAGCTGTTTTCAGCCTTTTATTTCTCCTTCAAACAAAAAATGAAAAAAAAACACAATCCCTTAAGGGGTGTAATTATGTGCCTTTTTAGGGGTTATGGTCTTAGACCTAATTGTGAGGCCATCATTGACTTTAACCCTTTCAAGCCTGAATTTACCATTGTCATCTTCATCCACTACACTACTGCTGTTGCAATTCTCGACTTGTAGTGGATTAAGATGATTTAAAGTGGTTGTAAAAGTAAAGAATATTGCAATGTATTGGTAAGCCAGTTTCATGGAAATTTTCGTTCTAAAACCTTTGGTTGTAGGAAAATTAAATCTGTTTTCAGCGATGTAATTAAAATGATGCTTTAAAACATCGTGAGGGCTTAAAGGGTTATTAATAATATTAATTAATATATGCAATTTGAATAAAAAATATGTCAATCTAGCAAGTGTAATGTTCATTTCTCCTGTAAATAATCTGGTTTACAGGAGTTTCAAATTCTATCCCTGATTACCTCTTATCCTGCTGATCACGACTAGTCGTTTTTAACCCTTTAGCCGCCGGATCCGATCATATTCGTTTCCTACATTTTTCATCAGCAAGTAACGTGACAACGTGACATCAGTCAGCAATATTTGAAAATAGTTGACCTTCCTTTTGTCAAATCTGAATAATTTTCACTCACTTGAAGCTGTGAATCACGTCCGCGAGACACAACTTCAAGTGGGTGAAAATTCAAATTGAATAATTTGGTGGATAAAGGGGTAATCTGTTTTATTAGTCGACCAAATCACTGTTATTGGGAATAAAATGAGTGTCTAAACATCAAGATTTACAAATAGTTGTCTCTAAATTAGACAAATATATATAGGTAATTTTCGGTCACTTGAAGTTGTTTGTCCCTCTAGCGAGACACAACTTTAAGTGGGTGATAATTTAAATAAATTAATTTAGCAGGATAAGAGGTAATATTTCCAAGGTTAACTTGCATTGTGTTTTTGTTGCAGGAGTTTTGTTCATCTTGGAGCTGGTCTGAGCGTAGGACTATCTGGACTCGCAGCAGGCTTCGCTATCGGTATTGTGGGTGATGCCGGTGTGCGAGGTACGGCCCAGCAGCCCAGGTTGTTTGTTGGAATGATCCTCATTCTCATCTTTGCTGAAGTACTAGGTCTTTATGGATTAATTGTTGCTTTGATTTTATCCACAAAAAATGGTTAGAGACTATTTTGCTTATAGGTTCATAAAGTCATCATTGGAAATGTAGCTAAAAACATGTGAATTATATAATGTATTACCAATTTCTGTCTGACTATTTTGATTTGCATTGATTTCAATTAAATCGAAACAAATCCTTTCAACAGGAGTCAGTGTGTATTTGCATAATTTCATGAATTTTTTAATGATCATCTTGGATGTGATGCCGAATCCACTAATTTAGGTATAATTGGCATGTATTATTTAATTACTATGGATTGAAATTGAAGATGCGGCTGATATTACTGAGTGATACTGCAACTGTCACATACAAAATAGTTGTAGATGTTGAATGAGTTTCTTTCTGCAGCGTGGTATTAAAGGAGATTCACTCTGTATAGAATATAAAAAATGTTATTCTTTAATAATAAAGAGGTTTTCATTAGCAGTTTTTAGTCGAACAAAACCTTTGAATTAGTAAAGTGAAATATTCCCTTAAAATTTAAAAAAAACATATTTTTCCTTTTCCTAATATATCTTCCTAGCAAACACGAGACATTGGCACAATAGTTTTATGCTGGTAGACTGTCTATGATAATGGTCCACCATTAAGTAAAGCATTATGCCAATGTCTTCTGTTATACATTTTTTATATCGCACAGCAACTTTGTAGAACCAGTGAAAAAAAGCTGGCATGTTGCTGGTGTGAGAGCAGTCTCTCTTATTTGCCTGATTGTGTTACTCATGCCTTCTACTGTGAATAATTCACACATTCCAAACATCGTAAAGCTCAGTCCATCTTCTCTTCATTTGTCAACGATGTTCCTTTTAAGTAACTTCATATTGACAATAGCAGAACAGAGATGTATTTATGTCTGATTGTTTGATTCTCTGTTGTATATAAACTATGTGCAATAATAAAATAGAAATTGAAGAAAACAAAGTAAACCTGACAAACTTTAATGTACTCCTCATATATATCAGTTAGAGGACAACTGATTTATTTCAATAATAGACACTGCATTTCAATTTTACAGTGGAAAATGAGAAATGCGAAACTCAATTTTTAGACTACGCAAGGTTACTATATATTGCTTATTATCATTATACTTCCAGGTTCTGATGCTTAGAATATAATAATGATTAACAGTACTTCAGTAATCAAATAAGGAAATATATTTCTATTATGTACATATGCTGGTATTATTAATAACGCTTCAGGTTGAATAATAAATATTGACAAATATTTTTTTAGTTTGGAGATTCATCTTGTAATACATTGTTCTCATGACAGTATATTTGAAATTGTTATAAAAGATTGTGGTTTTGGTAATTCATGCAGCCCAGAGGGCAAGCCGTCGCTAGTCGATCTTTCAAGCAAAACCTTTTTGGACTTCTCTTGTACATTACGAGCATGCTCCATTACCATCTATCACTGAGATCTGTGTGTGTGCCCACCTGCACGCTCAGCAAACAGAAAATGTTGGTTCTCTGTCGACACTGGATCAGCATTAACCCTTGGAGCACTGAGCAAAGAAATTAAATTTTCGGCCACTTGAAGTTGTGTCTCGCTATCTCGATCCACAACTTCAAGTGACTGAAAATTGGTGTTATTTGTGAAATTTACGTCGCAACATATATTATTGTTTCAAAATTGAAAGCATATTTTATTTTTAACAACTGGTTTTCAGCGGTGATACAGTTACTAATAGAAATACAGAATGTCTAGTGTAGTCGACATCTAGTGTTCTAAGGGTTAATCCTACATTTGGGCGATGTCTTTTGTTTGTTGTGCTGCATTCTTGAACAAGAACTGGTGAAAGATATTCTATGCATACTGGCAGAATGTCTTTCTTCTGGGGGAAGAACTTAGTATTAAGTTTTCAGATAGTGCTTTACCATCAGAGCTGGCAAGTGGAATGTGATACATGTAAATATAAAAGCATTGTCACACATTACAAAACTTGAACAATGCAATGTACATACATTACGTTATGGTGGTTGGTTATTTTATTTTGCCAAACGGGTACAAAATTCCACACATACGGTTTAACTTCACATGCACAAAATTTGTAAACTTATGCACTATTGTCTGAAATGTTCATCACCGGCACAAGTTGTGTATTCCATAGACCTAGTTACGGTTACATTCCTTGTGAATTGAAATTGAATAATTCTATAACTAATACTTGATCACACTGTAAGGCATAATTTGTTTCAAGCAGTTTTTCTTTTGCCATTCTCTTGCAATGTTATTTAAGATAATATTTATTACCAGACCTGAAGTGTTTCCCACATGGGCCAAAGTCATGTCCTAAGGTTGACGGTCCCACAGCGCTTTGTACATTTGCCTGTCCTCTTACTACTTTTGACAGTCCCGCAGCGCCGTGTACATTTGTATGTTGTCTTACTGGTCAGTAGATTGGATGAGAAAAGTTTAATTATAATTAGATACACTGCACATCTTTCAGTTTATTTTAAAAGAAATTTTAATTTTTTCATATTATTTTGTTTACCAATGAATTCCTAACAAAAGTTATCTATTTACTGCTGAAAATATTTCCGCCATATCATTTTTTCTCATTTAAGTCTCTGGAGGGTTTGGGTTTACTTTCACAGTATCCTGCACCTCCTTCAAATACAGAAAGTGTTCATGAACGTACCAGAATTTTCCTAATTAATGACCTATCATGCTCTACTTGCTGCTGTATGTATGGCCTGCATAGTGAACTGCTGCTCGCAGAATGTGCAGCACAATCCCATCAACGATGCTGTATGTTCAAACTTTAAAAATGTTTCTGTCATTTTGTTCCAATTTATGACATGTACACATGGACACTAGTCTCTCGTATTGTTTACTATAATATATGTTAATAGTTATTGTAAATGAGTGTATACTACCGGTAGGTTGGGACATAGATCCCCCTTAGATTGTGAACATTGGAACTGTTGGTCACTCATAACACAGGCTCCATATGACAGGTTGTCAGTTGCTATCAGTGTTACTAAATGTTGTACTCAGTGTAGCAATAAATCTAAGGAGATGACACCATTTGTTGTTATGTTTCATATATTATACCTGGTAGTCGATGGAAGTCAACAATTTAAACGCCGTGTAAACTTGTCAGTGAACAATTTTATTTACATTCTTCGTTTGATTTTGTGTTTTTAATTCAACTTTGTGGTGGAAACAGTCTTGTAAAATGGACTATTTTTCACTGTAATTTATTTTCTTTCAAAGGTCTGTTATCAGGTTATTTTGCATAACTGTTGATTGGAATTCACAGGCAGCTGTAGCAGAATTATTGTCTTAACACCTTTAAAGCAACACAATCAGACCAAAATCTTCTTTTTATTTTGGTTCCTTGCTATGTCCATAGTATGTCCAGAGATATTATAATAATCTCTGGTATGTCAACATGCCCATAGACAAGAATTGCGTAAGTTTTTAACCCACGGCCGTAGGGGAAGGGGGATTTTAGTCATGCCAGGATTCCGTCCGGCACCCGGCGTCATGTTTTCTTGTGGGTGCAGAAACTACAATTTTTTTTTAAATTTCAACATCACATTCTTCATGTTTAGCCCGCCTTTTAATTTCAATTAAAAAAGGTGGGCTATTGCAATTGAAGTTCGGTGGCATTGGGGCATCTGCGCTAACTTTTACTTGTGGGCACGATACCATGGAAAAGTTTTTCATGTATCCTTCCCATATTTGTTATGTATGTTACAAAAGACCAGTTCTCGGACAAACTCAATAATGCATGTTACTAATAAGTAGTTCTAGGACAAGTTCGATAATGGTGGAAAAACATTCAAATGGCCGATTTATTGAGATTTTTTGCCTTTTACGTCATAATTTGACCTTGTCTGCGCCATATCTTCCAAGTTCAATAATGGCCGTGGGCTATTGTCGAGTGCGCTCTTGTTGAACGATTCTACCAAAATTCTAAATGGCCGCCAAAGGTCAACTCCAAATTTTTTGTGCACACAAAAACTCAAACTTAGTCAGAAATTATTCAAATTTCCCCACACTATGGAGATGTGCAGGTGATTTTTTCAAGGTTTTACTGAAATTCAAAATGGCCGCCACTGATCAACTTCAATTTTTTTGTGGGCGCAAAAACTAAAAAAATTACTGCGAAATTATTCACAATTTACAATCCCATTCCCCACGATATGGAGATGTGCAGGTTTTTTTTAAAAGTTTTGCTGAAATTCTAAAATGACCACACTTGTCTTAGCTAGGATTAGACAACTGCCCGTCTTTTTTCATAACTGCTCGTGCATTCCCCCGTCATAGTGTAATTTCGAAAAATTTTGCCCGTTATTTTGACTTTGAACCCGTCCAAAGTCTGGTGCACGGATCGCTGGCTAACAGTGCCGCCACGGGCCAAATTAACTTTTTGTTTGCGCAAAAACACAAAAACTTAAATTCCGAAATTATTCAAACAGGGTTCCCACGGTCATGGAAAATCATGGAAAACCATGGAAAATGAAAAAATAAAATCCAGGCCTGGAAAAGTCATGGAAAATGAAAATGTGGCAAAAAGTCATGGAAAAGTCATGGAATTTTGCATTTTTATTAGTGTCTATCCCATTACTTTTGAGAAAATGGTTTTGATTACCTACAATTTTGACACACAATGACTCTGACAGTCGCCTATGGCTGTAAGATATTTTACATGCAAAAAGTAAGAAACTCTGCGATACCCGGCTCCGCTTTAGTTCGCACAGCTGTGGTGGTGGAGGCTGTGCATTTTTAAATGTGCATTTTTAATTCGTTTACGAAGTCATGAAATTCTTGAAAAATGGTCATGGAAAGTCATGGAAAAGTCATGGATTTTCATCTCCAGATCTGTGTGGGAACCCTGTCAAATTTTACAATCGCATTCCCCACGATACTAGTATGGAGATGTGTAGGTGATTTTCAAAAGTTTTACTGAAATTCAAAATTGCAGCTACTGATCAACTTCATAATTTTTTTGGATGCAAAAAAAGTAAAGTCAGAAATTATTTAAATTTTACACTCCCCACGATATTTAGATGTGCAGGTGCTTTTCTCAAAGTTTTAACTGAAATTGAAAATGGCCGCCACGGATCAACTTCCATGTCTTTATGTGGGCCAAAAACTTAAAAAAGTCGGAAATTATTCAAATTTTACAATCACGTTCCACACGATATGGAGATGTACATGTGATTTTTAGGGTTTTTTACTGAAATCGAAAATGTCTGCCACAAGTCGAGATGATATAGGACCAATTCAGGCCTCTTGATGCTAAATCAGTTGCATCTATTTTGCATAACAATTATGTAGATCAAATCACCTTCGGAATATTTTAAATATGGACAGATCTTTTTTTTTGTTGATTGTAAAACCCCCCCCCCCCCCCCCCGAGACCAGCTAATTTGCTTAATCGGGATAAGCTACATAATATTTTGTAAAAATTCTTTTACTACAATATCAAGACCGATTACGATTCAGCTATAGAGAGGGGGCTACTGGTACATTGTGCCACTATATATTTAATGAGAAATATAATCCTACTGAATATATTCAGAAATTTGCATAGTCTAATTGAATTAAGTTGCATACTGTTTTGTGTTTAAAACTGTATTTCTGTGATGTTGATAAACCCGCTAAATGAAATGCATATGTGACTTTGAGCAGCTCATCCACTTTACTATGTTATGACATGTATAGCGTTGGTGCTTTCTATTTACAATATTGTTCAGCTGCGACCTAGCAGCTCTATTTATAAACGCCGCTGTCTGTCATCTGTAACACTTCGTTTCCGGACAATATAGTCAAAGTTTCACGAGCAATCAACTTCTAATCTGGCATTACCAATCATGGGGGTTAGGACCAGACCTGATAAGTTTTTCACGAAAATCGGCCCTCTGGTGGCCAATAAACATAGGCCCCCTACGAAAATCAGCCAAAATAGAGGTTTCCGGACGCTAATTTGAAAAGTTTTTGACTAATCAACTTTTAACCTGGCTAACACTCATGAGGGTTAGGGCCAGACCTGATTAGTTTTTCACGAAAATTGACCCATCATCGACCCTCTGGTGGCCAAAAAACATACGAAAATCAGCCGAAGTTGAGGTTTCCGGACGCTAATGTTATAAAATTTTGACCAATCAACTTCTAACCTAGCACTAACATTCATGGGGATTGGGGCCAGACCTGATTAGTTTTTCACGAAAATCGGCCATCTGGTGACCAAAAAACATATGAAAATCAGCCAAAATTGAGGTTTCCGGACGCTAATGAGAAAAGTTTTTTGACTAAAGGACTTCTAACCTTACAATTGCATTTAAGGGCATGATCTTCAGAACTGATCAACTTTTTGAGAATATCGGGCCATTTTAAAAGTTAATTAATAAAAGTGCATGTCAAGAAGCATGATTACAAGGAGAAGTTCACACAAACGATATGATATTTCATCATGATTAAGTTGCCTTAAGATCTTCAAATGTTGATCTTTTGAATTTTGAGGGTCTAATTCACGACGGAGGATTGTCGCAATTACCAAGGAGAACACACGTTATTTGAATTGTTTTTTGTGAAAAACGCGCATAATGCACGCTACGCATTTAGAGGGTCAAAATGACCTGAAACTTCCAATAAGGGGTATTTTTTAAAGAGAAGAATGTTTAGAAATACAGAATTAGGGGTCATCTTTTTAATCTTCACTCAATGGCAAGTAAAAAGGGATCTTTTTTCAAGCCACCTTAATGGAGAAGCTCCCCCCCCCCCCCCCTGGGGTTCTAGTAGGCCTACATCACATCTATTCTAAAGATCGGTGCAGCAACCATCGTTAACCATCAGGATCTGTAGGAAGGAGGGCCCCTGGGGTTTTGGGAGCTTGCCCCCAAGATTTTTTTGGAAATTTTAGCTAATTTAGGTGACTTTTTAAACTATTTGGCGAAAATAAGGGGAGAGGGGGCGCGTGCCGGCTGCGTCTCCCTCCCTTGGATCCCTCACTGTAGTAGTAGGCCTAATAACCGACAGGCCCCGTATTCTGTTACTGTACAAGTTACGATATATTGTAAGTTTTGGATTAGTCGTGATGGGGTGTACGAGGATACGGGCCAGCCTCCTCCCAGCAAACACGAGACGTTGTCCCAATGCTGGGCTAATGTTGGCCTACCGTCTACAATGCTGGGCTAATGTAGGCCGACCGTCTACGACGCTGAGCCAACATTTGCCCAGCATTGGGTCAATGTCTCGTGTCTGCTGGGCTGGCAGTACAGGAGAGACGTGGGAGAGTGCTATCAGTTTACACTATAACAACATTATGTACGGTGTATAGTTTTACCCAAGTTTATGTGAGAACAGTGATAACGTTAGGCCATTAATTCTCTGCAATGCTGGATCAACTTTTCACCAACGCTGCATCTGTAGAGTTCTTGTCCAGGGGCTCGTTTCATCAGTGAATGAGTTACTGAATTATGCTTTACGTCGCTTTCTGTTCAATAATTACACTCAAGGCATTTGAACAGTTTGGAGAATTGTATATACACAACCGCGATGACAAATATCCGGAGTCTGGGGAAGGAATCCTGACACTTCTTAAATATCATTTTTATTCCTTTAAACGCATACAAAAGATGTCTCCCTGTCACGTGTATTTTTAGTATTTTTGTCTGTAAAATCAATGTAGTCCGGTAATCATGGGGGTAGCCTTGTTTTTGCTGATAAAAGTTTGTTTCTCTTTTGATTGTGCATGGATAGCACCCCATAATAATATCTGGGCCCATGTAGAGCTGTCATTCTTAAAGGATTCTTTTGGAACTAAAAATTCAAAATGGCCGCCATAAAATCAATAAAATTATCATAACTTTCTCAATAATTGAGATAGACACTTGATTTTTCCACTAAACCCTATATTTCTGTTGTCAAAGAATACGATGAAACAAACCATACCTTCCTTTGGCATCATCATCATGCTTAAAATGCTACAATAATACTTAGATGACAGATATCGCAGCAGTGTGGATGGCATTGTGGCACACCTAATCATTACGCATTACCTAATCATTACACATTTAGTACACATCACCCATAAACTGATAAACCTGACAATTTACATGACCTTGACATAACCTTCACGTTTATTTTGGGCGGCATCCATGCAGTAAAGCACAACCTCAACCCATGTCAACCTCCATACCCAATTATGTATCAATCTTTTGCGATGGAAGCCCAAGCTGATGTTACACGCTGCTGCATAGCCTAATTGTAATTTTGCTTGTTCAGTTGAACCTTGAGGAATGGGGGTGCAATAAGGGCAAACACGGGGGCATTACCCCTCCCAATATCAGTACTTAAAGTTGTGGATCGCGTCAGCGAGACACAACTTCAAGTGAGTGAAAATTCCAATCAAGTTATTTGGCGGGTGAACACTGACATTGATTATTTTTGCCAGGAGAACAAACAAAATTCCCACGCCCCTTGTTTTATGACTGATTGGTAATCTGGGTTCATTCAAAATATTAAATACGCCTAACTATTTTCGGCGAACGTTTTTAATGGGAGGGAGTTGAGAAATTTTAAAATATATATTTAATTTTATTCAAAACATTTAATCAATTGATTTTTTATTCCATTAGCTCTAACTTTTTCAGTGCGTGACCATGGTGACCAGCTTTAGACGTCAGAATTTGACATCTATAGACGTCAGATTCTAAAGTCGATCACCGCACTGTAAACTATTTATAATGGCCGTAGACCCACAACGTAGGTATTCAAATAAAGCGGAAAGAGCTAACTAAGATATTTGTGATGATTTCAAATTGAAAAAAACCTTTGGTCTCATGATATAATATTTCAGCGCTAGTATTGCACGGGTTCGTCCTATGATGTATGTGCGTCAGAAGATATAATATAAACGACATTCATCATGGGCAGCAATACACAATCTGTAAACAATGTCAATTACATTTATCATACTCACGAATCCAGAATATAGTGTTATCGGTCTACCACCACATCTGAAAATAAATCTTGGCATTAAAAGGTTGAGTCTGTTAAAATACCGTTAGGCCAGAATAACTTAGTGATACTTGGTAAAATAAATTGACTGCTAAATGACTGGCTGTCTCGTGGAATCGATTTCTGTTAGAAATTAATTAATTTTAAAATATAAAATAAATTAGTTATGCCCACATTTGAATAATTTTCTCCAACGTCACACTTATTATATATGGTTCGGCGAAGATTTATCATGTTATCAAGATATGTTTATAGGCATAATATGGGCGGAAATGTAGATTTATTATGTTAGGAGAGGCGTGGGCGGAAGGGTCGATTTATTAGGCCTATGTTAGAAGCGGCATGTGCGGGAAGGGTAGACTTATTATGTTAGAAGTGGCATGGGCGGGAAGGGTAGATTTATTATGTTAAAAACGGCATGGGCTGGAAGGGTAGATTTATTATGTTAGAAGCGGCATGTGCGGGAAGGGTAGATTTATTATGTTAAAAACGGCATGGGCTGGAAGGGTAGATTTATTATGTTAGAAGCGGCATGTGCGGGAAGGGTGGATTTATTATGTTAGAAGCGGCATGTGCGGGAAGGGTAGATTTATTATGTTAAAAACGGCATGGGCGGGAATGGTAGATTTATTATGTTAGAAGCGGCATGGGCGGGAAGGGTAGATTTATTATGTTAGAAGCGGCATGTGCGGGAAGGGTAGATTTATTATGTTAGAAGCGGCATGGGCGGGAAGGGTAGATTTATTATGTTAGAAGCGGCATGTGCGGGAAGGGTGGATTTATTATGTTAGAAGCGGCATGGGCGGGAAGGGTAGATTTATTATGTTAGAAGCGGCATGTGCGGGAAGGGTAGATTCATTATGTTAGAAGCGGCATGGGCGGGAAGGGTAGATTTATTATGTTAGAAGCGGCATGTGCGGGAAGGGTAGATTTATTATGTTAGAAGCGGCATGGGCGGGAAGGGTAGATTTATTATGTTAGAAGCGGCATGTGCGGGAAGGGTAGATTTATTATGTTAGAAGTGGCATGGGCGGGAAAGGGGTAGATTTATTATGTTAGAAGCGGCATGTGCGGGAAGGGTAGATTTATTATGTTAGAAGCGGCATGTGCGGGAAGGGTGGATTTATTATGTTAGAGGCGGCATGGGCAGAGGGGTAAATTTATTATGTTAGAAGCGTTGTGGGTGGGAGGGTTAGATTTATAATGTTAAAAGTGGCATGGGTGGGGAGGGGGGTAGATCTATTATGTTGGAAGCGGCATGGGTGGGAAGGGTAGATTTATTATATTGGAAGCGGCATGGGCGGGAAAGGGGTAGATTTATTATGTTAGAAGCGGCGTGGGTGGGAGGGGTAGATTTATTATTTTAGAAGTGGCATGGGCGGGAGGGGTGGATTTATTATGCTCGAAGTGGCATGGCCGAGGGGGGGTAGATTTATTATGTTAATTAAAAGCGGCATCGGCGGGGGCGGGGGCGGGGTGAATTTATTAATATGTTAGAAGCGGCATGGGCGGAGGGGGTAGATTTATTATGCTAGAAGTGGCATAAGTGGGGGGGGGGGTAGATTTATTATGTTGGAAGCGGCATGGGCGGGAAGGGTAGATTTATTATGTTGGAAGCGGCATGAGCGGGAAAGGGGTAGATTTATTATAAAAGAAGCGGCGTGGGTGGGAGAGGTAGATTTATTATTTTAGAAGTGGCATGGGCGGGAGGGGTGGATTTATTATGCTAGAAGTGGCATGGCCGAGGGTGGGGGGGGGTAGATTTATTATGTTATTTAAAAGCAGCATGGGCGGGGGGGGGGCGGGGTGAATTTATTAATATGTTAGAAGCGGCATGGGCGGAGGGGGTAGATTTATTATGCTATAAGTGGCATAAGTGGGGGGGGGAGAGATTTATTAATATGTTAGAAGCGGCAAGGGCGGAAGGGAGTAAATTTGCTATGTTAGAAGTGGCATGGGCGGAGGGGTAGATTTATTATGTTAGAAGTGGTATGGGTGGGAGGGGTAGATTTATTATTTTTGAAGTGGTATGGGCGGAAGGGTGGATTTATTATGATAGAAGTGGCATGGCCGAGGGGGGATTTATTATGTTAATTAGAAGCGGCATGGGCGGGGGGGGAATTTATTAAAATTTTAGAAGCGGCATGGGCGGAGGAGTAGATTTATTATGTTTGAAGCGGCTTCAGAGGGTTGGGGTTGGCGGTAAATTTAATTTGCTAGAAGCGGCATGGGCGGAGGGGTAGATTTATTATGCTAGAAGTGGTATAGGTGGGGGGGGGGGGTAGATTTATTATGTTAGAAGCGGCATGGGTGTGGGGGAGGTGAATTTATTATTATGTTAGAAGCGGCATGGGGAGAAGGGAGTAGATTTGTTATGTTAGAAGTGGCATGGTCTGGAGGGGTAGATTTATTATGTTATAAGCCGCATGGGCGGGAGGTGTAGATTTAGCATGTTAGAAGTGGCATAGGCGGGGGGGGGGGTAGATTTATTATGTTAGAAGCGCCATGGGCGGGAGGGGTGGATTTATTATGTTAGAAGCGGCATGTGCGGGGGGGGGGGGTAGATTTATTTTGTTAGAAGTGGCATGGGATGGACCCGAGGGGGGAGGGGAGGGGCGGGGGGGCACTTCCATACTTGGAATTACTGGGGATGTGCAGCTGGACAGGGTGCCTTTTTGAGCTTTCAGCTTTGGCACAGGGTGTCATTTTTGAGCTTCCGGAATTGGGACAGGGTCCTTTTATAAGCTTTCAACTCTGGGCACCCGTTTAGCATGTATTTTGTTGATTTTTCAGGCCATTATCAGCCGAATTCCATCACATTTTTTTCAGCCTAATAGCCTCAAGATGTTATAAACAAATATTAAAGAGCTTAAAAAGACCATGAAACATAAAATATATTCATAGTAGTTACACCATAAGCCGATCAATTTAATTCGGTGTTAATTTCCAAATTCAGACAGGGTGTCTTTTTAGCCGCGAGGCGAATTGAGACAGGGTAAGGGTTTGAACAAGGCGGAGGCACACCCCTTCCCATTTCTAAGGCGAGTACAACCCCCCCGGGGTGGGGGGGGGGGGGAGGGCTGGAGTGGTAGATTTATTATGTTAGAAGCGGCATGTGCGAGAGGGGTAGATTTATCATGTTACAAGCGGCATGTGCGAGAGGGGTAGATTTTCTATGTTATAAGTGGCATGGGCGGGGGGGGGGGGGCTGTTTGAAGCGGCAAGGGTGGGACGGGTAGATTTACATTTGTCCAAAACAACAATCTTAAACATTTCTACCCTTTGTACTCTCACATACGACATTTGGGAATATCTTTATAAATAATTATTGCCGGTAGCAAGTATCGAGATGACTATAATCGAATGGACGTGCTGAGTGACGACTTTCTGCCTGAAATAACAGTGAGTGATAAGAACATTTGAATACAATGACCCTAATTATAAATACATAGCAAGGCTTATATTGTAGAACAAACACGAAATATCAGTACGCCTGGTTTGAGATGTTAGCCAAACACCTTAATACAAAGACAAACAGCAGTAACTGCTTACTTAAAAAGGAGCAGTTACTGCTGTTTGCTTTTACACAGTAGTAACTGTTACCTATTTGAAAGAAAACAGTAACTGCTTCCTTGAGAAGTATGCAATTACTGTTGTTAGCCTTTGCACGACCGATTTTGTGGCGGTGTTTTTCTCCCTTGGATACTCCCAGCAGACACATGACGTTGAATCAATGTCATAAAAATGTAAATGTCACCTCTTTTCGGGTTTGTGACACGGGGATGCTTGATTTATGGTTTTTGCATGACGAAACACTCATTTCTGCTTTTTATTTTTCATCGTCTGACCTATGATTTATCGTAAAATCCAAGATGGCCGACATTTTACATATTTACAATCAAAATCATGACGTCATTCGAAATAATCAGTAGGCCTACATCAAAGCATATAAGAATATAATGTGCTTAAACATAGTTTCGGATGCCTTAGAACCTAATCTTTATTAACACTTTTCTAGATTTCCATACAAAAGTTTTATTATATTATTATTCAGATTTAAAAAAACGCTTCCATTTGTGTGCTGGCGATAAACATTTTGTATTTGAAGGTTAAATATAGATCATTTTGATCGAAACAAATATTAAGACATCCATATCTCAACTCTTAATCACGCACAAAACATAAATTGTGTATTTATGTGCACCAAAAAAATAAAACAGATGTGATTTTGGAGGTAATTTTTGGTTTTGCTAATTTGAAGGTGAAGGACATCAAATATATAATTTTTTTGACAGATTCGCATTGCAAGGTTTAATGTTTAAGATTTCATCTAAAGATAAATACAAACATTTTCATAAAAAGCTGCAATATAATCTTCCACAAAAAAAATTATTACATTTATAAATCTAACTACCACTCAGTTTCAAGCATGTCAGTTTCAAGTATGTCTGGGTTCAGAAAACATAGGCCAGATATAGATTAATAAGATATTACCCATAATTATGTTGTGGCAAGCCGTTTCTAATGTCCATGTTTACTAGTTTGTTTTCTTGTTGATTCTAATTATTTTGTAATAACAATTATATTTCAACGTCTGTGGAGACATGATCATTTACTTCACGGTAACGTGCAGCACATCATTAGAACGGAAATTTAATTATCTGAGATTTGGCATAATGTCTGTGTTGATCGGTAAATTATGCCAGCAAGGACAGGTAACCCAACCTCAAAATATAGACAGGTTTGGGGGTACCCCCCACATAAGCATATTTATGATATGAAAAACGCATGATGCGGCAAAGGAAACCACGTTTTTCTTAAGCCTGACACCCTAATAGACAATAAAAAGAATGGTTTCCACATGGTGACAAAGTGTTACCCTAAACCTATTTTTAGAGCACTTTTCAGATTCTGTCACCAGGCTATTAGAGGTGGTGGTCGGGATGGTTTAGGCGTTGTTTCGTGTCCTGTATGAGCGGTATAGTGTTCTTATTGATAGCTCTAAAGCGTTTGACACCGTGGACCACAGCACGGCTTCCTGGCGGTCACCTTCAGCGGCCTATGAAGGACATGCATGTCACCTCACCACATACCAGCAGACATAAACCTTTCCCACCAACACAACCCATACAGCCTTATCACTGTTTATTTTTGCTGCTAATACTGATAAGGCAATGGAGTAGTGGCACTACATCGAACCTTTAACCCCTTAACCGCCGGTGCCGTCCATATTCGTGTTTTACCTTTTTTATTAGCAGCTTTTAAACCTGTTAATGATAAAAAGTGACATCAATCAGCAAGATTTGAAAAGAGTTGACCTCCATTTTGTTCAATCAGAATAATTTTCACTCACTTGAAGTTGTGGATCGCGTCAGCGGGACACAACTTCAAGTGGGTGAAAATTCCAATTGAATAATTTAAAGGGTTAACCCGCTAAACGCGACTACAGTAGTTTTTAATCCATTTTATTAGCCTATTACACCATTAGTGGAAACAAAATATGTATTTGAACATGCAGATTTGCAAATGTGTAGTCTCAAATTAAACAAATATAGGTAATTTTCATCTACTTGAATTTGTGGGTCGCGGTAGCGAGACACAACTTCAAGTGGGTGAAAATTTTAAAAAAATGTCTTTAGCGCTTCAAGAGTTAATTTCCGCGTCACTAACGGTACCACTCTCCAGAGAATCAGCTATATAGCTACAGTCAATCCGCTAGTCGTTTAGACCATTCACAAGCTTGCCACATTATTAGTAGACCTATAAACGTTTTAAAAGTAATTACAACTTCACTTGGTAAATTAAAATAAAACATAATTCCCTGATTTATTTACAATTGAATTCCCTTGATGCACTGAGAATGACATTTCTTGCCTCATTGAGACGACAATTGACTAGAATTATATTCCGTGATTAATTTATGAAAACGCATGTGCACATACAGGCTAAACAGGGCTCGGAGGACCTCTTGAGGATGGTGAGGTAAATCAGATGACACTGCCCTCCAGACACAGGCTCGAAAATACGCTACGCCCAACACGCTACCTCTTGGTCACGGAGGCTCCCCACAATACTGAATATTTACGAGTGAGCGGGGAAGGAACATTTTGTTTATTTGAATTCTGCCCGCGACCTTCGGCCTGAGATTGACTCATTTATAATTACATTCCTCGACTTAATGTGAATGAATGAATGAAATCTTATATAGCGCTTGTATCCAGCCGGAGGCTGTTCAGAGCGCTGAACATCGAGAGTAACTTAGCAAGGCCTGTTATCAATCAAATTCCAACTCAGTCTCCTGAGAGATATACAGCTGAGCTGCCATTGAGGCGCATCAAGCTATTTTTAATTCCAAGCAAATTCGCCTTATGTGCCAAGTAATCACAAATTGTAGATTTTCTGGGGTCTCGCGGGATATAAACTGCGCCTACGTCCATTGAGGTTATTTTACGTCCAACTCTAGGTCAGTCAGATGAGCCATCTGATATACGTGGTTCTCTGAGCCCCACGACACGACATCGCTGCGCGAATGTCCTAGTGTATAGAGCATCTGGTAGAACAAGGCGATCACTCATCCAATTATGGACCGGTCCCGGCGTTGCTTAACTTCAGTGATTGAGTTGACACCGATGAGGTAACGCTGTATTCCGTATATCAACGACATCATAATATACACTGGGGCGAACTAATGCCGGCGTTAGCAAATCAAGTTTCCCCCCAGTAAATATACTAACCTCTCAACCCTGAAATATATTTATATAAACCATGCAGACGAAAGGGTTTATTTCAATTTGCTTCATTTGAATAGGAGTACATAGATTATGGGTCTACGGCCATTTTAAATATTTTTCCTCTTTCAGTGCGGGGATCAACTTTAGCACAGATGTCAGATTCTGACGTCTATAGTCGATCGCCGCGCTATGGATGAAAATGAGGAGATTCATTTGTCAAATCGGATGCCGAGTTGTTTAAATGTTGCTGATTGAAAAATATCCACCCATATTACCCACTCTACCCATATTCTGATTTCGGAAGGTGTTACAGTAAAACACGCCCCGCATGCAGAAGGTGTTATTTAGGGCCTACAGTAAAATACGTTACACGTGCAGAAGGTGTTATTTACAGTTACAATAACAACCATTAACCCTTGTGCTGCTGGGGCCATATAACTATATACATTTTAACCCTTTAACCCTTGAAGCGCTGAACTTTTTTATGAAAACCATGGAGATCAAAGGGGTTTTTTCAATTTGAAATCATCATAACTGTCTTTGTTAGCTCTTTCCGATTCATTTGGATACCTATGCTAGTGGTCTACTGCCGTTAAAAATATTTTCACTCTTACAGCGCCGGGACCGACTTTAGTCGTCAGAATTTGACCTCTACAGACGTCAGATTCTGACGACTAAAGTCGGTTCCGGCGCTGTAAGGGTTAAGCGAACATGATTAAATGATCATGATAAAATTCCCTAACTGATTCCTTATTCGAAGCACTTTTCTCAAATTCCATGACTTTTTGTTTGACTGGAACAATTAAAGCCCATTTTCCAGGTTCACGAAGGTGGCTGGGAACCCTGAAATATTCAATTCAAGTTGGATATTGCGTCAGCAATTCCAGCTTGGAATGAATAAAAAAATATTGACAAACATTTTGCAGGACACGGTTGGGGTTAGGGTTACTCACTGTTCAGCAGGACACGGGTTAAAGCTAGAAAAAAAGATTGAAACGATGATTAAAACGATGAATCATCTGGACGTCGTATATTCTGCATCCTATTTGTCTGTATAGTTTGTCTTTTCAATGTGAATATGTCCACGAGTTATTCCACTCCATGTATACGTATTTTATCAACTGTATAGGCCTACAATAAACTTTGGTTTTGTATGCACGAAAATTGTAGTTATCAAGGCTGAATTAAGTAATGATGTTATAATCATATTAGTTATACATAATACACTTCTAAATATTTCAGACAATTTATTTAGAAACGTTTTAATCATTCTTATATTAATTTAGTCGATTAAGGAGTTGACTCTTTCTGATATCATGTATATCGTATGGCTTGGGGACAAACCTACTGACGTAAAGAGGTAACATAATATGCCCCCCCCCCCCCCCTCATATAATCTAGGGCACTCTACCAGTAAACACGGCACGTTCACGACACACATGTTCACCCAGTGCCAACTCAGTGATGGGTCACTGTCTGAGACGCAGGCCCAACATTGAGCTAACGTTGGGTGAACATTCTGTGTTTAGCTCACCCTTACTCTTATAATACACTGCCAACAAGCATAACACATTCAGATAGTATTAATTGAATGCTGGGCCAGCGTCGCAGACCGTGGCCCAGCATTGACCCCACATCGATTGTATTTTTGCTCTATTCTGGTTGTATTCTGTCCACTCCTAGCAAAAACAAGATGTTAAATCAATACTGGTTTAACGTAAAAGCAACATTGATTCCGCGTCTTGTGTGTGCTGGTCTGCGGCCACGATGACATTGACTCTATATTCCTTGCTAACAGCACTGAATGTAAAGGTCACATTGTCGTGTACCTTGTCATTCCTATTATAACTGCTTACTATTAACATCACTTGGAATATAGATGTGATGGCTGACTCTCCTCTCTATTTAGTCTTGTTATGTTGAATAGTTTGTTTCTACGTACATTGTTCATTTGAAGCTAACGAATTCCAGCTCAAAAAAGACGAAACATATTTACAATAATTCTAAACAAACATATCAAAAATTGAATTCTTCAATTATTTCAGCACGGGGATCGACAATAATATAGATTCTGACGTTTACCGACGTCAGATTCTGGCGTCTGAAGTCGATCCCCGCACTGAAAGAGTAAAACATTTACAATTGCAATTGCGTAGACAGTTGCGTAGACCCGTAACATATAGATATTCAAATGAAGCAGAAAGCGCTAACTAAGACACTTATGATGGGCCAAAGTCTCGTATTCTACCTCATAATTTAAATAACAACTGAATAACGGCGGTGATTGGCTGATCTCGTCATGTGACAGGCAAGCTGAACCACTCTTCAGTTGGTCTGGGGTAGAATACAAGACTTGGACCAAATAGTTCATCAATTTCCTCGTGCTCTGACATTTCCTTAAAAGCGTATGGCATATCAATATAGCACTATACTATTCTCATACCTCATATTCTATGATGTTACGTTACCAATGTAAATCCTAAACAAGACTCCATGAAACTCCATATCTGTCATATCTCCTCTCCGTAAACACCATATCTGTCATATATCTCGTCTCCGTAAAACACCGTCAAATATCTCCTCTCCGTTAGACTCTTTTACATCCTTTCTAATCTCTTTCGTATCTTTCATGTTAACAATTATATATATATTATCATATAATATAATTATATATCCTGGTCGGTATATTGTGAGGATCATTGTACGCTCACAATATAGATCTACCGCCCACCATTGACGCTGTTAAGTGTCATTTTATGAAGTCTTTAATTGAGACAACAATGTCATCAATGGAATAGCCCCCCCACCCACCCAAACCATGAATTCTTCCACGACAACAAACACAGAAGTATCAAGTATACACGACACGTTGACCCAATGGTGGTTTATTGTTGGGCCAGCGTCGTCGTTCTCTGGGAACGTTATACCACAAACTGTACACCCTCGGTCATAAACGTTATACCACACGATGTACATCATAAGCCATCAACGTTATACCACACGATGTACATCCTAAGCCATCAATGTTATACCACATGATGTACATCCTAAGCCATCAACGTTATACCACACGATGTACATCCTAAGTCATCAATGTTATACCACACGATGTACATCCTGAGCCATCAATGTTATACCACACGATGTACATCCTAAGCCATCAATGTTATACCACACGATGTACATTCGAAGCCAGCAATGTTATACCACACGATGTACATCCTAAGCCATCAATGTTATACCACACGATGTACACCCTAAGCCATCAATGTTATACCACACGATGTACATCCTAAGTCATCAATGTTATACCACACGATGTACATCCTATGCCATCAATGTTATACCACACGATGTACATCCTAAGCCATCAATGTTATACCACACGATGTACATCCGAAGCCAGCAATGTTATACCACACGATGTACATCAAGAGCCATCAATGTTATACCACACGATGTACACCCTAAGCCATCAATGTTATACCATACGATGTACATCCTAAGCCATCAAAATCATACCACAAAATATACACTCTAATCTAAGCCATCAATGTTATACCACACGATGTACATCCCGAGCCATCGATGTTATACCACACGATGTATGTCCTAAGTCATCGATGTTATACCACATGATGTACATCCTGAACCATCAATGTTATACCACACGATGTATGTCCTAAGTCATCGATGTTATACCACATGATGTACATCCTGAACCATCAATGTTATACCACACGATGTACATCTTAAGCCATCATTGTTATACCACACGATGTACATCCTAAGCCATCAATGTTATACCACACGATGTACATCCCAAGTCATAAATAATATACCACACGATGTACATTCTAAGTCATCAATGTTATACCACACGATGTACATCCTAAATCATTAATAATATACCGCGCAAATAAATTATAATAATTCCACTCGAGACTGGCGATATATATATATTTATGCATAGGGCCCTTATTCTCGTACAAGTTACGATATATCGTAGGCTTCTGATTGGTCGAGATGGCCATCTCGACCAATCAGTAGCCTACGATATATCGTAACTTGCACGAGAATACGGGCCCATTTATTTCCCAAGAATGCATATATATATATATCCATTTGACATCTCTTATTCACCGTGTCACCCTCATATGGGTCTACAATACAGTTATACATGAATTCAGTGTAATTATATATATCTGCGTCATTATACATACAAGAATATCGGGATTTCTATATATTTATAGCAATACCAGTCTAATTATCTACGCTAATAATGAGAAATAGGCCGACACATGGGGACATTAGTAAAAGCTTTTGGCATAATTAACCAAAATAATATTTCTAGTCCGGCGCATGTAGCCTAAACCCCTTGACAATACAGTACATGGAATTTATTTAGATTAATTTGTTATGCTCGTTTCACATTGTAACATAGCGTGAGTCACCAGTATTTAGAATTGTCAGAATCTCTCGTATTATATATATTATCCTACGCCTCGTCATGAATACCGTGGTCAACATATACAGTGTGTGTAATATACTGCCAGTAGCCTAAACCCCTAAAGCACTAGGCCTAAGTGCTCATTTAAAAATTACTTCATTTTCCCTTTGCAACACAGTATATCAGTATATCACGTTGAGCCAATGGTGTTTTAATGTTGGGCCACCGTCTTCGACGTCGGCTCAACATTAAAACAACATTGGCTCAACGGCTCGTGCTTTCTGGGATGTAGCTGCCAGCCAAACACAATATATTGGCACAATGTTGGCTCAATGTTGGGCCAGCGTCGAAGAAAGGGGTCCAACTTTGATCTTCGCAATGGGTCAGTGTATCATGTTTGCTGGGTGAAACCTCCCCAGCTGGCACAATACGTTGACCCAATGGTAGGCCCACTAGGCCCAATGTTGCTCCAACGTCAATGACGCTGGCCCGACATTAGGGCGGCTAGCGACATAAGGTCAATGTAGGTCACACAGGGTCAACGTAGGACACATAGGGCCAACGTATTGAGCTGCAGTGCTGGGTCCAGCTCTGAGACGTAAATAGCAGTAACTGCGAACGTTTCAACATTCACTGTCAGTGTGCGCAGCACACTCATACCACCTGGCGAATAACTGCACAGCATCAGCAAAAATGCCAAAAATCAACTACAATTCTTTTTAATTGAATACATCGATGAATGGTATAGAATTTTATGTATATGCAATAATGCATATTTATGACAGAAACAACAATAGTTTCCTTTTTTAACTTTTTTATAATGAAAACACACCGTTTAAAATAGCATCATTATTTTAAGTGATGTCATTACTTTTATAACAATTCTCTTTTAAAATATTTAAAATTCTATTATTTTTGGTTTGAATAAAGATGATTTGTAACGGTTTCTATCATTACTAGTATATATAAGTCACAAATTAGCCTATGTCTACCCCACAGCCTTCACATCTGTGGATAGCAACCACATTTCAATATTAAAAGATCAAGTTGTATCCTTCAATAGTTGCAGAGCTTTAAAGCTTCGAGATATTTTAAGCTTTGAGATAAGCTTTGATATATTTTAAGCTTTGAGTGAAGCTTTGATATATTTTAAGCTTTGAGTTAAGCTTTGATATATTTTAAGCTTTGAGATAAGCTTTGATATATTTTAAGCTTTGAGATAAGCTTTGAGATATTTTAGGCTTTGAGATAAGCTTTGATATATTTTAAGCTTTGAGATAAGCTTTGATATATTTTAAGCTTTGATATAAGTTTTAAGATATTTTAGGCTTTGAGATAAGCTTTGAGATATTTTAGGCTTTGAGATAAGCTTTGAGATATTTCAAGCTTTGGGATAAGCTTTGTGATATTTTAATCTTTGAGATAAGCTTTGAGATATTTTAGGCTTTGAGATAAGCTTTGGGATATTTTAATCTTTGAGATAAGCTTTGAGATATTTTAGGCTTTGAGATGAGCTTTGAGAAATTTTAATCTTTGAGATAAGCTTTGAGATATTTTAGGCTTTGAGATAAGCTTTGTGATATTTTAAGCTTTGAGATAAGCTTTGAGATATTTTAAGTATGCTATATTGTCATCTGACAGGTGTAGGCCTATCATTTGTATGTTGTTTTGACATCTGACAAGTGTAAGTCTATCATTTGTATGTTTTTTTGACATTTGACAGGTGTAGGCCTATCATCTGACAGGTATATGTCTATTATTTGTATGTTGTTTTGACATCTGACAAGTGTAAGTCTATCATTTGTATGTTGTTTTGACATCTGACAGGTGTAAGTCTATCATTTGTATGTTGTTTTGACATCTGACAAGTGTAAGTCTATCATTTGTATGTTGTTTTGACATCTGACAGGTGTAAGTCTATCATTTGTATGTTGTTTTGACATCTGACAAGTGTAAGTCTATCATTTGTATGTTGTTTTGACATCTGACAGGTGTAAGTCTATCATTTGTATGTTGTTGCAACATCTGACAGGTATATGACTATCATTCGTATGCTGTTTTGACATCTGACAGATGTAAGTCTATCATTTGTATGTTGTTTTGACATCTGACTGGTATAAACCTATCATCTTGTAAAAGTATGCATATCCAAACGCAGAGATTATGCTGCTATTGACCTGGCCGGAACGGGCACCATCAAACACGACAATACGTGCGCGGGTGGACGCGTATGGATTGGCGTATGATGGGATTTTATAATAAAAGACTGGACTGGCCAGTTACAATGAGATACAATGTGTTACTGATTTGTAATCCAGGCTGTAATCCAGGATGTGATACAGATGGTCCCGGCATATTCTGCCAGAGATCAGCGGGGCCATCAAGATAGGCTGTCCACTCAGATGGACTGGCGTCCGCGGGTCTGTCCTGTGGGCTGGACGAGGGAGGCCTACGTGCGTGTAAATGTATGTTAAATCAATGTTCCGATTATGATGATGCCTAATTATATAGTAAATCAATGTTGTGATCATGATGATGTAAAGTGCATATAAGGGACGGACGTTGGTGGGCACAAGAGAGCGGGTGAGAGCAGGAGTCGTGCGGACCAGAGTGCGGCCCAGGGCATGGTGGTGCGCGCATGTTCTCTGTCATGGTTAGGCAGAGTGAAAGGACTATGTAACTGTATCTGTATATTATATGTGTTTTACACAGACGAGGAGAAATAAACACAATGTTTTTTCTAGAAGAAGGGAGTTTATTGAGTGAACTTGGAGTCTTAATTTATAACCAGTCCGTCCGCCTTGTGGTGTTGGCGTCACGATGGCGTCACGGGCTGACGTCTTTATAATCTGACAGGTATGCCTATCATTTGTATGTTGTTTTGTCATGTGACAGACCTGTATAAGCCTATCATTTTATACATTTTTTTTACTTACATCATCATAAACAATCACATTTATACAATATACAATATCTTTATTGCATTAAACAATCAGCTATTAAAATCAAGTACATTGCTGTTTTTTTCATGTATGCAATCTATAAGAAACTACTGTAAAACATATAATTAAAAACTTAGACAGGCAGATAGATGAAGGAGTGCGGTCAGGCAAAATGAATCAAAATACAGTAAATTTCCATGAACGTATGTCATCGCCAACGACAAACAAATTTAATAAATATCAGTGTCGTTGGCGATGAAATATGTGCTCCGTGCTTTGTCAAAACAATATTCGTGATGGAAGTAATAGCGGATCTCAGCCATGGGTCTTACGTGGGCCCGGATGAATTGATGTCGTCAATTTGAGCGTCAGCATCCATTTGTAAGGAACGTCATTAGAGTAAGGTGGATCCAGAGGGGGTCGTCTGAGATATGAATTGTACCAATAAAAGATAAAAAAAACGATAACAGATTTCCATTTATATCAAAATATTGAAGTTTGTGGAGTAGAAGTTTGTGGTTTACAGAATCGAAAACTTAGTAAAAATTTTATGTCAATTACCTAACCATATGTATCTAAAACATATCTAATATTTGAGTGGTACATGATAAGCAGAGAAACTGGACGATAGTTGTCAATATTACTCTTTTTTTTTATAAAATGGTACTTCATTTGATGCTTTTCATTGATCAGGTACTTCCCCAGATTTCATACACAGGGTGATCAAAATGGCTGACGACTTGGGTAATTTTTTAGGCATGTGGTGATAAATGATTCATTTATGTTTTATTTAAGTTTGTTCCTGTATTGTTTAAATGATGACCAATCACCACTTTTGGTTGAGCTTTTGTCTCTGTACCAAGCTGTATGTTTAACTCTATGCAGGTGTCTAGCTTCCACTGTCAATCCAAGATTGACCCTTGATTATAACCTTTGGTACCTTCTGCAACCTGAGATAACCAGACCTTTCGTGTGTGATCAATATCACTGTTAAGACGAGTAAATTCTCGCTATGATATATATATATTACAATAATACCACCACAGTGGAAATATACATAACTACGCGTTTATACATGACTAACTTGATATATATTTACCAATTATGCGATGCAATGATGTGGTTTTTTAACCCATGAAGAAACAAATAACATAAAAGATAATAACCGTATATACCTATTTGTCTCTGTCTAAAACATTATGTGTAATGAGCGCATTTAGATTATAAAAAATCGTTCTAGTAGACATAATTGTGTCTTCTAATAGTAGCTTCTAATCCAATGTCACAATACACTAATTATGAAGAAGCTGTATGATATGATCTAGTAATTTAACCAGAAATCAGTCACATACTCCAATCACGGTATAATAAAATCAGACACTGAATATTTCTGCATAGAAGATCTATGAAGAAAAAACTAGCGTATAAAATGACAACTATCGCACCTGCATCTTTTGATAGCAAGCCACAGACCAATACTCAAAATTCCCTCGACAATACATGGAAATATATTGTATTTAGTTTTAACAAACACACCCTATCTTTTCTCAGATGTAGGCCCTATTAAAGTGTGATTGCTCTTTCAGTTCACACCATGCTGTTCTAACATTTCAAATTAACGAAAGAGTTAATCGGCCAAAAATGAACCCTCATTTCATATGCGACTACAAACGTACTGATGTAAGCGGCTTAATTAAAGACCTGAGTTGTTGGCTTTAGTTCAGCACGCATCAAGTGTTTATGACGCATGTTAGAAAGAGTATCACGCATGGCACCAGGTTTAATAAATGATTTATATAAAATTTATAGCGTTTTCCGATTGACCTTCCGTGAGATATGGTTGAGTATGTTGATTTTAGGGTTTGCGTAGCACAGATATTATCAGTATGGGTTACCGCATTTTTAATTTTGCTGTATTAGAATGCCGAGATGTATGCTTGACCCGGAATATTGGCTCCCCAAAGAAAAACATGTTATGGGATTCCGGGCTTCCTCGTAAAGCAAGAGTCATATCACATGATTTAGATGGACTAAATGGTACTAACCACTGATTTGCCCATTCCTCCATTATTTTTAGATCTGACGATACTATTTTGCCGTTCCTGGCCAAATTATTGCTTGAAATGTAAATTATATTATCGTCTGCAAAGAGACTGATTCCGGATGTTAGATTTTTTGTTATGTCGTCTATGTAAAATAAAAATAGCACTCGGCCAAGCACTGAGCCTTGTGGTACACCTGCAGTAGCGGTACCACAGGACAAGTATTCAACATTGACAACGACACGTTGTAGCCTGTTTGACAAGTAGTTGGATAACCAATTATTGATTTTAAATGTGATACCTGCACATTCAAGTTTATGGAGCAATCCCTGATATCATACACAGGCAAAAGCCTTTGGTATAAAACATATTTATTGGGATTTCCAAGTAGCACGTGTTCTAATACAA
The DNA here is from genome assembly GCA_964017125.1 of Flabesymbios commensalis. Classification (NCBI taxonomy): domain Eukaryota; kingdom Metazoa; phylum Annelida; class Polychaeta; order Terebellida; family Flabelligeridae; genus Flabesymbios; species Flabesymbios commensalis. The sequence goes on from OZ024913.1 coordinate 8,215,188, forward strand.
AAGATCTCATAGTTCTTATGTGATCATTATATGTTATTCTGAATGCCTAAATTAGCATATAATTATTTTTGCTACTGATTGTGATGACATCTGTCATTAATTGATTGTAATTCAAGGTCATTTAAAATAGCCTTTTGTAACGTTAGTGCACACTGCTGCCAATATAATATATAATGCTGCATTATGACCAGCATACATGTTTGAATGCCACGACGCTAATAGAGTCATATACTGACTCACCATTAACCCTTTAGAACCTCACGATGCATCAAAGCATCATTGTGCATCTCTGAATAATGACTTAATTTCCTAAACTTATGGCTTTTAGAACGAATATTTTCAAGGAACTGTTTTAATAATAATATATGCATACGGCATCGTTGGGAAGGCGAGATGGGCTGATTTCAGCACAGGTCACCACATCAAGCCCTCGCCTAACCCAACGATGCAGTATGCATTTTCTCGTACGAATATCTACGCTACACACATCATATAAATCAATATATAATTCATTATGATTAATAAGCGTAACAGATGTGGTAATAAATTAATTGAAATGAAGTACTCATTTAACAAAGAATCACTCATTGCCCCCTTTTATTATTGATTTACAGCCCACTAACTGTTCTAGTTTAGTAGATAAGGTAACCTATTGTGCATTTTATGATTAAAGCATGAAATTTTCACCACTTGTAGAACATATCCCAAGGGTCATTTTTAGATGTGGAGGTAAACTGGATTTGACCTCTGATGACCTGTAGAGGTCATTGACCTCGAAAGGTCAAAATATTCACTGGCAAAGCCAAAAAGTAGTGAAAATTATATATAACAATGTCTATAATTTGTTTCTGTGTCCCAAACGTGTGTCAAATACTCGACTTAACTGTTCTGAATCATAAACTTAACACCAAGGTCATGCCAAGTCACACCAAGGTCATTTAAAGGTCAAACTGGCAGAAAATAGTTAAAATGCCCACTTTTTTATCAATTTCCACACTGTGTTTGTGGAGTCCTTTATTACAAAAGACTGGTTTTGACATATTCTTCGTCCTATGTATTTTCGACACACATTTTATGACATTAAGGGCAGTATCAACCTTGGGAAGGAGGCTATCTTCCACTTATTACGCTCCTTCTTCAATATTTAGTTGAGCGGGCCAAATTACAAATATGCAGCATTGTTAAAGATTAGTCTGGGCTCCCAAAGCTAAATATTGATAAATAATTGGGTGAGGTTGTGTTTTACTGGAGTACCGTCCGAAAGCAATTTGAAGGTCATGTCAAGGTCATTTCAAGGTCAAACTGGCAAAAACTGTTACCATGATCACATGTCTTCTTCCAATTTCTTTTTCGCACGTGTCTTCACTTAAAGGAGCCTGAGCTCCAGTCTGGTGATTGCACACGTATACAATTTTTCTAGAATCACATCTATCTACATCAACCTAACTTTAGTGAGCCATATCAAGTGAGCCATATCTGATAATTTAAAGACAGCTCAGTTTTATTATAGTAATTTCCCTTAATGTAATTGGTTTTATGTCTATTGGTTATCATGGTTATAAATTTACTAGCATCCATGTAGCAATCATATGTCTCCTTCAATAAGTTTGGTCAACAAATCAGTGTCTTCTAATTCGGGACCACATCATTATCTATAGGCATAGATGCATAATGTAAGCCATGCGAGCCATGGGTATGGCGTTAATGCCATCATCTCTATCTAGTCTCTCTGGTCTAATGTTCCAGGTAGCTGGACGTTGTTAGAAGACCACATAAATTTAGAGGAAATGACGACCTTTTATACTGATTATAACTGTTCGACTAGAATGTTGAATTTCATATATATTCTTAGCGTGACACTAATATCCTTATAGAAGTGGTGAGCCGGTTTTTATTCCACGACCGTAGGGGAAGGGGTATTTTCGCCCCGTGATCTATCAAGCGTGTGGCATCACATTCTCAACAACTTGGGGATGTGCTAGTGAGTTATTAAACATGCCACCAAAATATCTCCCAGAGTTCAAAGCAATTTATTTTGTAAGCGGAAAAACTCAAAACCTTAATCAGAAATGAGCCAAATCTTACAATCACATTCCCCACGATATGGAGATGTACAGGCAATTTATTAAAAGTTTTCACTGAATTTTAAAATGGCCACCACAAATCAACTCCATAATTTATTGTGGCTGCAAAAACTCAAACTTTGCTCGGCAAGATATCGATGTCATGACTGCCAAATTTTCTCGTTAAATTAAGACCCTGTCACCATGATATATATAAAACCGATTATTCCATCGTTCTGTATTCAATTCATACTACATTATTTTCTATTAGGACATTGCGCTTTTCCTCCACTTTTCAATTGCATTATTACTAGACTAAACCTTTCATAGCCATCAAATAGGATATATAATATTAACTACTTTGCCCATCTACCATTCCGTTATAACGGTCTAGTATTTCCTTATAACGATATATTATTTCGTTATAACGGTTCACTAATCTGTTATAGCGATCTACTGTTCCGTTATAATGGTCTAGTATTTCGTTATAACGGTCTACTACTTTGTTATAACAACATACTAATCCGTCATAACAGTCCACTTTCCGTTCTAACGGTCTAGCATTTCGTTATAACGGTCTAGCATTTCGTTATAACGGTCTACTAATCCGTTAAAACGGTCTACTATTCCACTATAACGGTTCTCTATTGCACTATAGCGATCTATTATTCCGTTATAAATAACTAGTATTACGTTACAACGGAATACTATTCCGTTATAACGGTCTATTATTTCGTTTTAACTGTCTAGAGTTTCGCTATAACGGTCTACTAATCCGTTACAACGGTCTACTAATCCGTTACAACGGTCTACTAATCCGTTATAGCTGTCCACTAATCCATTATAACGGTCTACTTATCCGTTATAGCGGTATACTATCATTTTATAACGGTCTAGTATTTCGTTATAACGGCCTACTATTTTGCCATAAACCGTTATAACGAAATAGTAGACCGTTATAACAAAATACTAGACCGTAATCAAGGTCATAACTAAATACTAGACCCTTATAACGACCTACAAGACCATAATCACGAAATACTAATCCGTTATAATTGTCTACTATCCCGTTATAACGGTCTAGCATTTCGTTATAACGGTCATGTATTTCGTTATAACGGTATACTAATCCGTTATAACGGTCTATTATTCCGTTATAACGGTTCATTATTGCACCATACCGGTCTATTTTCCCGTTATAAATGGCTAGTATTTCGTTACAATGGAATACTATTTCGTTAGAACGGTCTATTATTTCGCTATAACGGTCTAGAGTTTCGTTATAACGGTCTACTAATCCGTTACAACGGTCTACTAATCCATTATAGCTGTCCATTAATCCATTATAGCAGTCTACTAATCCGTTATAACGGTATACTATCATTTTATAATGGTCTAGTATTTCGTTATAACGGTCTACTTTTTTGCTATACACTGTTATAACGAAATACTAGACCGTTATCAAGGTCATAACTAAATACTAGACCATTATAACGACCTACAAGACCATATTCACGAAATAATAAACCGCTATAATGGGATAGTAGACATTATAAAAAATTGGTAGAGCGTTATAACGAAATACTTGACCGTTATAACGGATTAAACAATAAATCCACTTCCATAAATAACCTTGTTTTGGCTTATATCGATTTTTCTTTTTTAATTATCCATGTCTGTCTTGTTATCTGGGCGGATGCTCTTATCCTTGAGAATTTATAACGGTCTACTATTCCGTTATAGCGGTCTATTAATCAGTTATAACCGTTATAACAAAATATTAGACCGTTATAACGAAATAGTAGACTGCTATAATGGATTATTACGCTGCTATACCGAACTACTAGACCGTTATAACAAAATACCAGAATGCTATAACGAAATACGAGACCGTTATAACGAAATACGAGACCGTTTTGACGGATTAGTAGACCGTTATAACAGATTAGTAGACCGTTATAACGGATTAGTAGGTATACCGGATTAGTAGACCGTTATAACAGCTTAGTATGCCGTTGTAACGGGATAGTAGACAGTTATAACAGATTGGTAGACCGTTATAGCGAAATACTAAACCGCTATAACGAGATACAAGATCATTATAGCGGAATAGTAGACCGTTATAGCGGTAGACTTAACAGTGATAAAGAAATACAAGACCGCTATAACGAGATAGTAGACCGTTATAACGAAATACTATACAGTTATAACGGATAGTAGACCGTTATAACGGAAGACTGGGCCGTTATAACGAAATAGTATACCTCTTTAACGGATTAGTAGACCGTTATAACGGATTAGTAGAGCGTTATAACGGATGAGTAGACCGTTATAATGGATTAGTAGACCGCTATAACGTGATACTAGACCGTCATAACAAAATACTAGACCGTTATAACGGGATAGTAGACCGTTATAACGAAATATTAGACCGCTACAACGGAATGGTAGACCGTTATAACGGAAGACTTGACCGTTATAACGGAATAGTAGACCTCTTTAATGGGTTAGTAAACCTTTATAACGGATCAGTAGACTGTATAACGGATTAGTAGACCGTTAAAAAGTGATACTAGACCGTCATAAAAATAGACCGTTATAACGAAATACTATACCGTTATAACGGAATAGTAAACCGTTATAACGAAAGACTAGACCGTTATAACAGAATAGTAGACAGTTATAATGAAATACTAGACCGTTATAGCGGGATAGTAGACCGTTTTAACGGTATCACTAGACCGTTATAGCGGATTAGTAGACGTTAAAAGGGATTGAAAAAAATCTGATTGTCATAAAAACAATCTAATTGTCATAAAAATATTTTGTTTTAGCTGATATTGTTTTTTCCTTTGAATTACCCACACCTGTATTGATATCTGGGCGGATGTAGAACTCTTATCCTTGAAAATGAAAAATAAAAAATGGCTGCCTAGAAATCGCCGAAATTATTATGCTTTTGCTAATTCTTCTTGTTGAAAATCCCTCTCTCAAAGCATTACACGCCGTGATAATTACTTAATAGCACATCATTACACATATAAGACAATGAACAGTAATAATCTACTTGTTCATTTGTATCCTACATAAGGGGGGGGGGGGCACCTTCAATTACAAGGGAGGGGGACTATTTTTTAAATATATATTTCCAAACTAAATTTTCGTGAAATAAATAATTGTCTAATGCTGTAAATAAATATTAAGATTTGAAATAAATAATTATTTCAGCTTATGAGCAACATAATTTAATAACCCCAAAAAAATCGAGCCTCATTTATCCGGCATCAATAAATGACCTTTAAATTTGTGAAGCCTCGCTTTGCTCGGATCGTTTTCCTCCAGAGGAAGGCTAGGCTTAGCTTGGGATCCAAATTCGTAGACAGAAAAATACATAAGGAAGTGAAGTGAAGTAAATATATATCTCCACACACAAACTGAAATAAATTTATTGCTCGAGTGTGAAAAATATACCCCCCCCCCCTGCCTCTCACAGATAGGCGAATATGCTAGCGAATGTGCTTATCAATTAATATATTTGAAATTCGCTCACAATTCGCCACATTCGCCGAGTATTTGTAAGCGTTGCTAATTCGGAACGTTCGCGAAATAGATACATATTGGTTTAAATGTGTGGTACAGCCCTAGGCACGATACCGCGAAAACATACTAGTATTGGACTATAACACTGTGAATAACATCATATCGCTATATATTTTAAAATTCTGATTAACGTTGCCTCTCACTCTTGTATCAACCAATCGATGTACAAAAGGCTACAGTTGACATACAAAGAGGGCGCCATCCGGCTTCCTGAGATTGGGCTTCCAAGGTCAAGTTAAGTGTGTTTTCATCTCGATGTCAATGACACCTAGAGGTCACCAGGGGTCAAATCTAGCTTATCTCCACAATTTAAAATAAAGATCAGTATATGTGTTAATGGTGAAAGTTTTCATGCTTTAATCATGACACATGCACACTTGTTTCATTATGGTAGTTTAAACACTACTCTATGACCCTAGTATTTTGCCAAACTTTCTGAAAAAATTGATGCAGTCTAGAAATTAATTCTGGTATCCGATATGAAAGTAAAAAAACATCTTTTTTATGATATTTGACAGTTTGACCTTAAAATGACCTTGATATGACCTTAACGGTTTTTTTCGACGGTACCCCAGTAAAACATAATCCCAACCCATGTCAGATTTCATAGCCCATTTATGTATCAATAGTTTGCCATGGGGACCCAAACTGATGTTTAACAGCTGCTGCACACTGTCATTTTGCTCGTCCAATTAAACATTGAGGAAGGGGTGTAGTCAGGGGAATACTAAGGGTGTATTTTCCCTCCCCAAGTTATATACTGCCCTAAATCTCCTAAAAGGCGCATGGAAAAGATATCTGACCAGGGCTGTGTCAAAACCAATCCTTTAGATGACTGCACCACTAGTATTGTTTTAATTGATTAAAAGTGGATATTTTTGCTATTTGTTGACATTTTGACCTCCAAATGACCCTAAAGTAACCTTGACATGACCTTGGTGTTATGTTTTTGATTAACATCAGTCTCTTAGAGTATTTGGCACACTTCTGGAATACAAAAAACATCTTTTAGATAGTGTAATACACAATTTTCATCACTTTTTGGCTTCGCAATTGGATATTTTTACCTTTCGAGGTCAATGACCTCTAGAGGTCACCAGGGGTCAAATCTAACTTACCTCCACATCTTAAAATAAACCCCAGGATATGTACTAATAATGGTGGAAGTTGCATGCTTTAATCATAAAATGCACAATGGTTTCATTATGGGAGCTTAACCACTACACTATTCTCCATAATGCTCAGCTCATTTATTATAAACCCTCAAAACGCTGAATTACTTTTGTATAAACCATGGAGACCAAACGGTTTATTTCAATTTGAAATCGTCATAAATATCTTAGTTTTCCCTTTCTGCCTCATTTGAATATCTATGTTATGGGCCAATATAATTTTTGTGAACAAACTTCCAGTGTGGTGACCATAGGGGAAGACAGGGAGAACTGGGACAAGGGAGAACTAATATGCGTCTGTTGTTTTCAGCCAATCAGCTTCTAGGAAACACGTTTCTGTGGCCCTTAGTTGCCTTCACCACATATCTATCTAGAATCAAATTGCAGACAACTTAGTCAGTACAGTGACAACGCTAAGATTTTTAGCATTGATGTAAATGTGTAAAGCAAGTTGAATGTGTAGAGCACATCACATTTACTGTGCTTGGGGTATCCTTAATGGCTACCTTCTTCATGGATATGTATAAGCTAAATATTGTTTAATAATTTGATTATTGAGTACGTGAATGGGTTATAAATCTGGTAGGCATGGAACGAACTGGGACTATACGTAATGGCATGTTTGGGGCGAAGTTCTGTCCCACTTCCCCCCGTGAGTGTCCCACTTATCCACATAAGTATCCCACTTCTTTACAAATTGGATATTAATTGTGTAAATGTGTTCATAAGCTGTTTGTACCCATTTACATATGTTTAAAATTCCCTTTATTCCTAGTAGATCTACCAATGGATGTAAAGAGATAAGTGTCCCACTTTACCACATCAGCGGTCCCACTTCTCTTTGCGATGTCCCAGTTCTCCACATTTAAAACTTTTTTTCAGCAAATGAAAAAAAGTGCTTCCCATTAATCTAACAAAAATTGTAAATAATATTATGTCATAATAGCCCCAGACTATATGATAGATATATACAAACCTATAAAAGGCATAATCATAAAACACAAAGTAGAGTCAAATGACGACAGTGAAATGGTGTCACAGTTTTCCTCGTCCTCCCCTATTTAGACGTTAAAGACGTCAGACTCTGACGTCTTAATACGGTCCCCGCGCTGGAAGGGTTACGTTAGTGCGTCAGACAAAAACTTTATAAAATGGTTTCCAGGCTCATGGATTAATTTGCATACAACGGAAGTGCAACCTTTTGTAAAAAACACGTAACTCTAAGACTTGTATTTCCTACTTTCACAGCTTATTTAGCAAAATATATTGAGTCTATTGGGTAATTCTGCGCCAATTGAGAGCGGTTGTGTGTGTTTTGGTACCAGCTTCCATGTCATCAACTGGTCATAGGTGCTCCATCAAGTGGTATGGCGTAAGATGATGTAACCAGCTGTGTCATCCAGATCACGTGTTTATACCTCACAAATAAAGCTGATTTTGTCCTCCGCAAAGATTTAGAGGTAGATTTAATGTTCAGAACAAACAATATACCCCCCTTTAATGACGTTTTTAATATCAAAATAATTCAGATTTCTTTTCATTCACACAAATGTAACTGTTAATTTGGTTAATAGTATGGACATATTTGTCTGACTTGGCTACATTGTCCCAAGTGTCAATCCAAGCCACCAGCTAGGTCAATATCTAGCCATTGTCGCAGACATTGGGCCAGGATGCGTTTGCTAGCACCGCCCTCAAACAAGGTACATTCAGCTAATGGTGTGTAAATGTTGTGGTGGCCAGATGTGATTATGAAAACTATTTATACCTCATATCTAAATCTACTTAATTTTTAATATCTCTTTCATTGGCCCACTACACATATCACCCTGATAATACATAGTAGCAATGCTTTATTCACCAAAGCAAATACATCGCCAACCCAGCAAACACGAGGCATTGACCAAATGTTTAATAAATGTTGGGCCAGCGTCGTAGCCGATGGGCTAACATTAAACCAACAATGGCTCAATGTCATGTGTTTCTTGGGTATCAGGCATACTTCAAAACTCAAATACATCAATACGGTGATCAGTGGATTGGAATGTTTCAGTCATTAATATACACAATTTCGTTTCTTTTTTTGAAAGCATACTATCCAGAATATATAATAAAATATAATATATTCTTGATACTATGCATAAGCTGTCAGTTTTCCTAATACAATTCTGTTTCCTACTGTTGATAATTTTTGCAAATGATACATATTAGGATATTGATAATAATATTTTAATATATATTTGAATCTTAATACTGTATATCTAGGACAACATATTAGGAAATTATATTCATCTTCCAATTCATCGCAGTTTGATAGCAAGCCTATAAACAGACCCTTGTAAAACGGTGTTGGCCAAGGTTCATACAAACCACTAGTTTCTACGTGAAGTTTTTGAATGAGTTAACGGTAATCTACGTTGAAAAATGGCTTTATATAAATACTCTGATTAACGAAGAACAGGCTGGTTATGAAAATGGTTATTCTACAATAGATAATGTATTCAGCTTGGAGTCAGTGATACAGAAATACATCAGTAAAAAGACTTCATGAAAACTTTCGATAGTATTCCACATTCACACCTGTGGTATAAACTTATTCAAAATGAAATGCACGGCAAAATGAAAACAGGTGATTAAAAGTATGTATACATACAGACCTAAAGTCATGAGTCAGAACGCCAGAACGATCAATTGAATATTTGTCATGAGAAATGGGTATCAGACAAGGATGTATCCTCAGTCCGGCATTGTTTGCGTTTTATATAGGTGAATTAATTTTTATTTACATATTGTAAAATGTAGCATCTTCTAGTCAATATGATCAAAACTAAACTAGTTGTATTCAATAGAGGAGTGATTTTGAAAAAGAATGTGAAATGGTATTCTGGTGAAGAAAATATAAAAAGTGTTATATATAGAAATAGTTCTAAACTCTTAGGTATAACTTTCTCTTCAACTTTGAATTTGTATTTAACGACCAATGCATTGTGCAGCCGAGCAAATAAAGCTTTTTACAGTTTATATAAATATACATGTAGGTTGGTAGGCTACAATAAACGTTTCCTTAACACTATTTTTTAAAATGATGCTGCCAATATTATTTTATGAATCTGCAGACATATGGGGTCATGGTCATTTTAAAGCTGTCGAGTGTGTCAAAGACTGAGGTGTGTCTAATACTGCCTAAAATTGTTGAAGCTTCCTGATGCCAAAAGCTTGTTATAAGATGTTGAAAAAAAAAGATGAAAATGGGAGGAAAACGTGGACAAATGATGTGGAACTTTTATTACATACTTCGGAATTTAACTTTGTTTGGATACAGCAAGGGTTGAGAGATAAATCGTTTTTTCTTGAGGTATTTCATTTAAAATTGAAAAATTGTTACTTGGCAAAATGGACACAAGACGAATGTAATAGCAGTAAATTAGCAATATATCACACCTTAAAATCTGAATTGGAACCCGAGAGATTGCTGTCAATGTTAAATTGGAATTGTATGTCAATGCCTCGGCGCCACAATGGTTCATTGTAGTGGCAGGAGAGACAATGCCTGGATGCTACAAGGGTTCATGAGACAATCCCTCGGTACCACAAGGGTCCATTGCAGTGACACGAGATGCAATGGATGGGTGCTACGTATAGGATAAAGGCCGAGGAGCTCTACATTCTTAGCTGTGGAAAAGGCCGAAGTTTTTTCCACAGCTAAGACTGTTGAACTCCGAGGGTTTTAACTGACTTTAAAAACATCCGACCATAATGAGGATCCCTCATAATCAACAGCTCGGTCACACCTGACTGTTTATAGCACCATAGGCCTACTACCATGATAATTGGTCTGTACTAGGTCAACAATCACTCACCATTCCCGGCTTAGAATGTAGTGGTCGGACAAAGCAAATAATGTAGTGTTGTGTATTAAAAGAGTCTATTGTGGTGCCATGAGACAATGCTTCTGTGCCACGACGTTCCATTGTAGTAACTCATTTTCTGCTGAAGTGGTTCTCTCCATTTACAGTAATGTAAAAATGTTTTTACTTAAGACAATTTCCAGGTTCAAATGACAAGAAATGTGTACATGGACATCCTCTAATATATATTTGTATCTGTCCAGGAGAATAATGCAAAATGAACGCAGTCTTTTTGTTGATTACTCAGTCAATTCAGAATGGATTTTTTTTTATACATCTGGCAACAAACCTGAAAATGTAAAAGTAAATATTTTTTTCTAAATATTTCAATTGTCAGACTATTTGACTTATAATGCACTTCTGAAAATACACCGAAATGTGGTAAATGGGCTTAATGAGAACTTTTTTAAATGTCAAATAGTCTAACATTTGAACTAGATAATTTTTCAGGATAGATGCCAAATAACTAGGAAATTGTGTTTAAATGATAAACGGTTAGCAATTGATTGGTTGATTGATCCCATCCCTGGACAGACAATAAGTAAGTATTGAAGACAATATGTCACTCAGCACATCTGTGACCTGTGATCTATCAACCTTTAAAACGCTCAGTTAAAAAAAAAAATACCCACTTGGAGCTACCGCGATCCACAACTCTAAGTGGCTAAAATGTACTTCTATTTATACCTCTTGAATAAGGATATTACATCTTTTATATATAATACTCATTTCTCTTATACATTCTCTAAACATGGCTGAACATGGCTGAGGACGATATTAGCACTATGGGGGTTAAACACAGAACTGTTAATAATAATGAGAACATTTTATCGGGCTTATCTATCTGTGATCTGTCAGACACAGACAGCATTTTATGGGGCATATCTATGTGATCTGTTAGACACAGACAGCATTATATCGGGTACATCTATTTGTGATCTGTTATTGGGCACATTTATTTGTGATCAGTTAGACAGACAGCTTGGACGGCTTCTTCACCCTGTTTGACATACGTGTATATTATACTTTATCAAATAACAGGTTACGATGGTCATCCATTGCGGATGGATAAAGAATATACTTGTTTTCTTGGTGAGTATGCCTTTCCCATGGACACAGCTTTACCATATAATACAGTGAGAGCTAGTGAGAAACATTGCAGAGAATAAACCCAGCTGCTCAAAGCAATAATAGTTATCATTTTAGTAATGCAAGATGTCTGATTCCGATATCGCACCCCCCTTCAACTTTTCGAATTAATACGTTGAAATATCATTGAAGCTCTACGAATCAGCACGTGAAACTGCATAAATATGTTGGGCTGCTATTGATAACAATACAATTTAGTAAATTGTTATTGAGATGCAAACATAAAATGTACACTTTTAATATTTTATTAATATAAATTTACACACACGCTGGACAAACATTGCAATGATTATGACCTCATCATTATCGAGAATACGAGAAAATGATTAAATACATAAGGTTCATGATGGTAGGTTACAGTCCATTATTCCAAAAGCCCATTATCCCGAAACCCATTGGTCCGAAAGCCCCTCGGGACAAAAGCCCATTGGACCATCCATTTTACTCCTCCTTTCTTCTGGTTCTACTCCTCAATCTCACCTTTTCTCTTTCTTGTTCCTCATTTTTTCACCATATTTTTTCGTCACCTTTTTTCTTTCTTTTCATCTTTTCTCCTCTTTTTATTTCTTTTTCATAATATTGCCTACATTTTCTGTATTAGGAATATTCCCTCTTCTTTCTCTTTGATTCAATGATTTTTTTAGGTTTTGCTTCCTTCTTCCTTTTTTTCCCACCTTATTTTCGGCCTTCCTCCTCATTTAGGTCATCTCTAGCAATAAGGGCCATTCACGTTCTATACCGGGGGTTGGGGCGGCTGAAGTAGATGACAGGATGTGTAAATACATGCTACCACCCCCCTTTTGATGAAACCTAAAAAGCATGACACCCCCTTTCTGGGCAGACGTACAGAGGAAGCGGGACACATCCCCTGTCGCCAAAGAAGAAAATGGACACCACCCCAGAAAGAAATCAGCCAGTCCAACTTCATCAGACAGGCTACGAAAGGGGCTAAAGAGCATCTACTGACAGGCTACCACAGCCCTGTCCATCAATACAACCCGGCGTGAATGTGAATTCGAATTGAGCCAGCAGTTGTCCCTGGCCGGAGATAACAGCTCAACAGCTACGTAAGGGGCTAAAGAGCATCTACTGACAGGCTACCACAGCCCTGTCCATCAATACAACCCGGCGTGAATGTGAATTCGAATTGAGCCAGCAGTTGTCCCTGGCCAGAGATTCCAGCTCAACAGCCGTCTCCGCACATCCTGGGCAATAGAAAGCTACATCAGCAACAAAAACCTGAGACCTGCCCAGACATGCCACCTACACCGGCACCCACAGGCCACCACGATTTTCTGGCCACCCGCGGTGACGTTGAACCTACATCTCCTTCAGCCTCTCCAGATGTGGGCCGGAACATAATCACTCCCAGCCCTTCTCCATATTCTATATGTCATCTCTATGTCTGATTGTATTTTGGGGGTGGCGACCACCTAAACTTTAATTTATTTCAACTATATTTTTGAAAAAATGTCATATTTAATAAAGTTCCACCCATCCTGTTCCGATATAAGTCCCATCCAATGGGAAATGTCACACCCATCATGTTCCGATATAAATCCCATACCATGGAAAATGTCACACCAATTCAGATCCGATATGAATCCTATACCATGGCACGTCTGCAAATGTACATATACGGTGTGTATATATATATATATATGTGTGTTTGGTTTATGGGCAGGCCTTTGTATCAGCAGACATTATATTATTGATTTATTATATCACCCATGCATGAATGCACACTGTTTTATTAGCATGGTCCGTGTCTTTCTGTATACTGTGGGACTTTTTAGAATATGAACTGAGTTACAAACATGATCTCGTCTCTTTTCTGATTCACTACAAGAAAAGCAGTATTTGTCTCATTCTCGCATGTCCGCTTTGTTATCATAGCATCCGTCGTATCATCCACCTCTTTGTCCAACTTTATGGTTCCACACCTTCAACACCCACCACATCTCCTGTAAAACAAAACCACCCACCTCTATTAAATACTAAGGGTTTAAAACTTTCTCCGCCAAACAGAGTTCCGCTTCTGCCTGATAATCAGGAAAAACTCCCTCAGCCAGCTCTTGTGTCGTCTCTCATAACATTCAGAGTGCCCAGGCAAGCAAGAGTCATCTGTACACAGAGCAAAACATCAGGCCACGTGAAGGGACCATTTCAAAATTTCAGATGTGTGACATTTGCACTGCTCACTATGACGGGGGGCCCTAGGGTAGTGGTTAGCACCGCTGCCATTCAAGCCAGAGTTCGGGGTTCGGTTCCCGGTCTCGGCGGTTTGAAAGAAACAAAAAATGTTTCTTCCCCATCCACGTGTGAAAGTCAGTATTGTGGGGAGCCTCCGTGACCGAGAGGTAGCGTGCTCGGCCTCAGACCGCCAGGGCTCGAATTTCGGATCCTGTGTCTGGAGGACAGTGTCATCTCAATCATCTCACCATCCTCAGGAGGTTCTCCTGGACCAGTTTAGCCTATATGTGCACAAAGGTGGCCTAAAGCCCGATTCATTTCATTTCACTATGACGTAGGCCCCCGTGCATACCGAAATGTTGTGATTAACCCACAACTATACAGAGAAATGTACTCACTGTGCAAGATATAAATTCCTTTAATTTATGAAACAAATACTAACTGCAGTTTTTTCATGCATACTCGTAGAGAATTAAGTCCTTTAACTGTCTTTCCCGGTCGAACAGTGATGTTAAACAATAAATTATTACTTACTAGGAGTCTGCGAGTGTAATTTTAATTGGTGGCTATTACATTGAATCTTTTAAATGCAAAGCCAAATAAGTGAAACTATTTGTTATTGGCCCGACGCATATGCCAGCCGCCCGAGACGAAGTCGAGGGCGGCTGGCATATGCGGAAGGACAATAACAATGTCTAGCGCCCTACAAAATCATGTTATTGCTATTATTACCAACATATTTATTATTGTCTACGATTACAGCGTAGGCCTTACCTACATGTCTACCCAGAAACTAACCACAGTCCACCTTGCTAAATATCACAGCTCACCTTCCCTCAACCCGCATAGTAGCTCAATGAACCGGCGACCCCCCGCCCGTCACCTCCCCCCGTCTCTCCCCCCATCCTCTCCCCGGTAAGGTATATAGGTGCGGAGGGACGATAACAATGTCTATCGCCCTACAAAATCATGTTAAGACTATTATTACCAACATATTTATTATCGTCTATGATTACAGCGTAGGCCTTACCTACATGTCCACCCAGAAACTAACCACAGTCCACCTTGCTAAATATCACAGCTCACCTTCCCTCAACCAGCATAGTAGCTCAATGAACCGGCGACCCCCCGCCCGTCACCTCCCCTCCGTCTCTCCCCCCATCCTCTCCCCGGTAAGGTATATAGGTGGTACCAGCATAATAGATCTGTCGTATACCTGTAATTCTCGTTGAATTAATGTTGGCTTAACGTTGGTCCACCGTCTACGACGCTGAACCAACATTGATTCAACGTCTTGTGTCCGCTGGGTCCATGCCACGTTCCGTACACAAGACGAGCTGCCTACCAGACAGACAACTGCTGTACACAGAGAGAGTCTGGTGGCCCTACTAGGCGGGCGGATAGCCAGATATTACGCCCGCATAAGCAGCAATATCCCACTAGTAACGCCCTCTCAAGTGGTAATAATAACTAATAATCAGTGGACTGTAATTATATGGGAATTCTCAGAACAGGTCGTCGTGACACATACTTCATTTACCTTGCCAAACTAAAATCACTTCACCTGGTATTTATGGGGTAAGACCTAATCTTATTACTTTTTTGCATATTTTTAAAGACAATCCTATCGGTGGCTATGATTCTCAAGTCCAGATTTGTCTTCGATGCCTGGCACAAAGCATCGACCCCACAGGTTAGTGCATTTTTAATATTTGTTTATGCATAATTATGTCATAATTATAGATCTGTTTCTTGTGAATGTGATAATTATGTTTACTAAATAATAACTGCTACACACAAAAAAATACATCACATTTTCGGGTAATTAAATAATCAAACAATTATTATATATATATTTTTCAGGACGAGAATGACTCGTTTGCAAAAAGATCGTCCCTCGATAATCATGATACTTTCAGCCAAGGACCTGATACTGAATACCACAGGTGATAAAAACATTTACTAAGATAACACTAACAATTGAGCCAATGCTGTTCTGATGCATCAAACCAACAGTGGATCAGGGTGTACACGTAGTATACACGTCCACACGTATTATTTAGCATAATGAGCTACACAAACGTACACGTCAGCAGCAATCCACATTTACCCTGTATTAACAGGGCACATGTAGCCTATACCTTAGATAGCGTTTTGTCCTCGTTGTCATTTCATATCATTTAATTCATGAGAAATAATGTTTTCTTGTCATTGTACTTCATATGATTGTGAATTGAATTTCAAACAATGCAATTGTATAATACAAGTTAATGAATTAATTATGTAAAATATGTATCTGGCATCGCGGAGAACATCATGTGACATGCATGTAGAAAGTGAGGACGTGCCACAATTATTGATAAATAAAGCATTTTTATAAATGTCGGATTTTTTTACACTTTAAAATTCTGGGCTTGATATATACCCATATGGTATATTTACAAAACACGTTAAATTGTTCTTATACAGCAAAAGTTTAAAAGCCAGGATTTCCCCCAGGTAAACGTTTCAGAGTCAAAGAAAACTATCCTTCAATAAAACGACAAACGGTAAAAAGTTCACCTGAAAAAATGAGCAGTTTCTGTTATTTGTCTTTAACCAAAGGGTTTTTATCAAATTGAAATCATCATAAATGTCTTAATTAACTATTTCTGATTCAATTGAATACCTATGTTATGGGTCTACGGCCATAAGAAATATTTTTATTCTTATAGCGCGGGGATAGACTTTATTTGTTAGAATGTGACTTCTACAGACGTCAGATTCGTCAGATCCCCGCGCTGTAAGGGTTAAACTAATTATCCATCAAATCTTATCAAAGCAATTACAATGAACTACTAGATGTCACAAACTAAAATCTACCATGTTAGACTATTTATTTAAAACAAATTGTATTACTTCATTTTGATTCTGTTCCAGGTTTCTTAAAACTAATTTGTCGCTGGAAGTTAAAAACATATTTAGGACGTTCCACAAAGGTCTTCCTGATACTGCTTACAGTGTGAAACTGTTAAAAGTCCTGTCAGAAATTATGGTAAGTAGGCTATCATTACACATCCTTTAATATTTAACATAGCTTAAACATTACTTTATTTTCTTCTGCTCTTGACACCATTATTACTTTCTCTGCCATGACATTCACCTTGGGATCACTTTCACCTTTCTTATCTGTTACAATTATAATGTCTTTATTTCGTAGCAAACAAATACAGAAAACACATTTCACATGCGTCAAAGTTATGACCTTCACATTGCGATCACTCTCACCCTCATTATTTGTCATGACCTTCACCTCGAGACACTCCCACCCTTCTTATCTGTCATGACCTTCACCTTGAGATACTCTCATTCTCCTTATCTGTCATGACCTTCACCTTGAGATCACTCTCACCCTTCTTATCTGTAATGACCTTCACCTTGAGATTAATTCCACCCTCCGTATCTGTCATGACCTTCACGTTGATATCACTCTAACCATCATTATCTGCTATGACCTTCACCTTGAGATATTCTCACCCTCCTTATCTGTCATGACCTTCATTTTGGGATAACTCTCATCCTCCTTATCTGTAATGACCTTCACCTTAGAATCACTCTCACTCTTTATCTTGGATGACTTTCACCTTGAGATCACTCTCACCCTCCTTATCTGTCATGACCTTCACCTTTAGATCACTCTCACCCTTCTTGTCTGCCATGACCTTCACCTTGAGATCACTATCATCATCATTATCTGTTATGACCTTTACTTTGGGAGTACTTTGCTGCCTGTTCCACCACAAATGCATTGATTTTGAGTGTTCATTAGCCTGAATGGCTTACGCCAATATAACAATCCGCTGATCAAATGAGCTCAGGACTCCATTAAAATGTATTCTGTTCTGTCACAACGGACCCCCACATTTTTTATATAATCCCTAATAGCACAAAACCACTTACCTGCGAGTGAAGTAAAGTATCTCTATAACCAGCCATGCCAAATCACCCAACCCTCACGTCATAATCTGTCGGTGCCTAGGTAAATTCATTTCCCGTCATCAGATTGCACTGTTTTTAAAGTAGATGTATCTTCATGATTAGCTAAGTAAACATTGTAAGCGCACAATGTAATGACCCACATGCGCAGCATGATGAGGAGGTAGCTTTTTGGTACAAAGTGCTCGGTTACGAAGTGTCATGCTACCCATTTTATATTTGATCTTCATATTTTCACCAGTCAAAATCACAAATTGGCCACATCTGAAATAACGCACAAACATGCGAATTTTTATTCACTGATCAATTGAACGGTATGCTCAGTTAAAGCTCTATATTCACGTGAAATGTTTGGCTTCAATATTACACCTGTAGCTATAGTGGGGCCTATCATAATGATGGGAGCTAGATTGGTTGTGAAGAACATTATATCTACAAAGTTTTACACCTAAAAATAGCCAAACATGAATAATTAGTTTTACCTGCTAGTCCAGCTGATTTTTTTATTCCGATGATTGATTGTAATTCTGACTTTAATGTCTGTTATTTTTAATATATATATACTCTAATACAGCATCATTCACCATGAAATTTTAAAAGTTTTTAGTATATTCTAGATCAGCACCATTTACACTAAATAAATCTAGCCTGTACATAGGCCTGTAAATCCATAAAAACATCACTGGCTGATGGATTATAATAGGTGAATAAAATGACCATTAAAGTCAAATCAGTCAGCAAGAAATATCGCCATCTTTAGATGTGACACGTCAATTAAATATGGAGAACGTTTAAACCATCTTTTTATTCATATTGTTTAAATTACAGGTGATTTTTTTTATTTCTAACAATCCTTAAAATTATAACTAAAATTCATTTACAAGATAGCGGGGGGTGGGTAATATAATTTTACACAAATATATAGCTTTAAGGGTAGATTTATGATCCCCCGTTACAAAAACGACCTGGTGAGCACTGCCATTGCTACTGTCAGTGAACTGGTCACCAGCGCTAACCACCTCACTGGCAGTCAGACTTAGATTAAGAGTTTAATAGCCATGATTTAGAACTTATAATATACCATAACTATACCATAGAATATATATCATCACATTTTTTTTCGAAAGTAAGTACATTAAACTGAATAAGGCGAATATAGTGTAAAATACTTACCTTTTTCTTCCAAAGATTTAAATAAAACAAACTGAAGAATCAGGGATGTCAGAAGGAATCAGTCAACAGGAAGTCGGTTGCTACAAGTGTTATTCGCACATGCACGACAGAACATATAGGGAAGTCCAAGCCATCTATTGGTAGTTTATTGTTTGACGGCCCACTGGCAGCCCGCCACCGGTCTACTGGCAATGACTGCAGTCATTAGTCTGCTGGGCGTCAGTGTGCTGTGATGATTGCTGTCGACAGTGGTTGTTTTCTTCAGTGGGCTGCAATGATTGCTGTCGTCAGTGATTGCTGTTTTCGGTGGACACCAGCAGCACATTGCAGACAACAGCTAGAGGATTGCCAAAGTGTGTCCAAATATATCTATCTATCCAGACATGCTTTATGTGACAACTAATCTTCCCGTATGATTAGTCATTCCAGAATACCAATGTTATATGTAGGGCCTATTTATCAAGCTCTATATAACTATTATGTTTATCTGTAGAAAGACGTGGATAACTTTGATCTCTCCTATGTCCAGCCACGGTTACTGGTGAACACCTCTAGAGGCTCTAGCGACCAGAATGGTGACCAGCATGGGGACATGTTCCCTGACAGAGGATTAATGCTCTCCTCCAACAACATCATGGACGTTTACCATCATTTTGGATGTAATATTGAGAGTATTAATGATAGTAAAGACACTTCACCGCATTACCATAATTGTCGTCAGATTGATGTGGGCATCAGAGCCACTGTAGACTGCATGCCGTCCAGCGTACACCAAATGTCTTCTCTCAAATGTGACAAACACGCTCCATCTGTCATCATGACACGTGACACTTACCTTATGTCACCACTAGACGTCTCCACTGTATCACGTGGTGCATTATGGGTATTACCACTGCTGACTGTTCCTGGCAATAACCACCAGGTGTCGCTGATCATACAGAAGATGCTCTGGATGACCGGAAGTCACATCAAGGTTGACATTCAGAGGAATTATCAAGGTCGCTGGTCCAGTTGTGATCAGACTGATCATAAAATCATCAGGAACAATTTGAGAGCATTTTCATGCACTAAGCTTACAATTAAAGACTGTTTACTGCAATTGTTGTTATTTGCTGATGAACAAAGCTGGCTTGCCAAAGACTCCGTAACTTATCAGATCAAATGGTGGGAAGCACTGATAGATTTGGGTTTATTTAACCCGGACTGTAAGCAAGCTAAACCTGTGTGCAAAAAAGTTATATATAAACCTTCTTCACTTACTTCAGCTGGCATTCATCCCAACAAGTATCAGTCAGAAGTATTCTACAAAAACACATGTAACAAAGACCTTCAGGCCTCCAGAGACCCCCTGTCAGACCCTCTGGCCTCCAAAGACTCCCTTTCTTATCCTCTGCCAATCTACCAACATATCCTCCTTCTTATTGTCTATAACAACCCATTTTACACAAATATTCCTGTTATTGAGCATCTTTATCGACCATTTTTCCCTCGTATTTTGTATTGTGGTCCAACATTTACTGGTTTAGATCATCCATCTCTGGTAAATTATGACATATCATTTATTACGTATGCGAGAAGCACAAAAGAGCATCTTGGGGGAATGTTCAGCACAGAATGCACGACGATGGCAATGGAGATGGGATTTCACAATGAACACGGTGTCCTTACATTACATGATGATGTCCTAATGTTCCCTCAACGACTACAAAACCTCCCACTTTCTCATATCTGGCTACATGCATTATGGAAATCTCAATCCACCGGAAATATTCTAAGTAATATCTTAGAATGGAGTTTTTTCAAACAATATCGTAGTAATATTCTGACAATTTTTAGAGAAATCCGTAAGTTATCCCACACATCCCCGGTGGCCAAGAAGTGTTACAAGCAGCACGTGGATTTACAGGGACCATGGACACCAGCGGGCGGATACAGTGATATACACTTCATCCCCAGCTCCATATATAAACAATTCCATGAAATTGCTCAGACATATATACGTAATCATGTTCCCTTTGAGGTAGCCATTCCGAACATAATTCGCTGTCTGGTAAACCCCTCAGATGTGAGATTAATACCAGGTCGACTTGTAGAAGGAGGCAGTGTCAGAGACAAACCATGGGAAACATTGAGACATATCATCAACAATGAGACTATCTTCATGCACCCAGTAAAGTGGAGTGGTGTTTCCAGCAAACCGAGCAAGATCCAGGAATTCCTTTGCGAAACCGTTGTGGATTACGTATTTAAACCTGCCAGCGATCAACCTGCTATGTTATTGAATGAGGATCCAGCGTGGAATGTATTTTAGATCTGATTGTATGAGGCGTGCAGATTTCTTATAGGAGACTTCAATTTCATTGTCAGCATGGTTAAACCATGTTGCATTAGCCATACCGTGTCGTCGATAAACCGTGCACCATTAGCCATACAGTGTGATGGTTAAACCATACACCATTAGCCATACAGTGTCATGGTTAATCCATGCACCATTAGCCATACAGTGTCATGGTTAAACTATGCACCATTAACCATACAGTGTCATGATTAATCCACCCACCATTAGCCATACAGTGTCATGGTCAAACCATGCACCATTAGCCATACAGTGTCATGGTTAAACTA
The DNA here is from genome assembly GCA_964017125.1 of Flabesymbios commensalis. Lineage (NCBI taxonomy): Eukaryota > Metazoa > Annelida > Polychaeta > Terebellida > Flabelligeridae > Flabesymbios > Flabesymbios commensalis. The sequence continues at coordinate 8,237,046 of OZ024913.1, forward strand.
TGCACCATTAACCATACAGTGTCATGATTAATCCACCCACCATTAGCCATACAGTGTCATGGTTAAACCATCCACCATTAGCCATACAGTGTCATGGTTAAACTATGCACCATTAACCATACAGTGTCATGATTAATCCACCCACCATTAGCCATACAGTGTCATGGTTAAACCATGCACCATTAGCCATACAGTGTCATGGTTAAACTATGCACCATTAACCATACAGTGTCATGATTAATCCACCCACCATTAGCCATACAGTGTCACGGTTAAACCATGCACCATTAGCCATACAGTGTCATGGTTAAGCTATGCACCATTAACCATACAGTGTCATGATTAATCCACCCACCATTAGTCATACAGTGTCATGGTTAAACCATCCACCATTAGCCAAAGAGTGTTATAGCTAAACCATGCACCATTAACCATACCGTGTCATCGATAAACAATGCACCATTAGCCATACAGTGTCATGGTTAAACCGTGCACCATCAACCATACAGTGTCATGGTTAATCCATGCACCATTAGCCATACAGTGTCATGATTAAACCGTGCACCATCAACCATACAGTGTCATGGTTAATCCATGCACCATTAGCCATACAGTGTCATGATTAAACCGTGCACCATCAACCATACAGTGTCATGGTTAAACCATACACCATTAGCCAAAGAGTGTTATAGTTGAACAATGCACCATTAACCATACAGTGTCATGGTTAATCCCTGCACCATTAGCCATACAGTGTCACGGTTATACTATTATAAAATACATGATGTGTGGTACAATTCTAGGATGAATTAGAGTGCACTTGCACTACACATTGTATTTTGTTAAAATATTAGTGGTTTGGGTTTTGTATGAGGATTGGGTAGCTAGTTAGTTAGGTAGTTACTACGTTCTTACATCCTGAAACAGGGATGTAGTATAAAACCACGTAAGATAGTGGTTTGGGTTTACAATTGATTTATATTTCTACTAATTTCATTGACAACATTTTACTATAAGTGAAACTTAGAGATTCGGAATCGGTGAATACTTCTTGAGAAGATATCAGTATTACCAGAATCAGTATTACTAGTATTATGAATCTATCAGAGAAATAAACAAGGGGGAGACACATAATATGGAATACACACTATTTGAATTATATGTGAAAGGGAGATTTATCTCTGACGATAAATATTGATTTATTTTTATTACACGTACGTGAGTTGTGGCATGTTCTGTTCGGTATCAGTTGGATTATAAAGGAAACGATTATATTCACCACTCCGTATTGGGACGCTTGGATTACCCGTAACATTTAGGACACAGATCTTTGCTACAAAAATGAAAATTGTGTAAAATATCTGATGGAAAATAAAGTGGTTGATATCTTTATTGATCTAAGCCTCCATTACCGTCTCATGTGTTATCTGTTTTTATCCGACGTATTCCGATAATAACACTTTGAAGTCCATCCATTGTTCACTGTTTAATGGTAATCTAATAAATTAACATTATCTCATTATTTTTGTTTGATTGGCACCCCTAAACCACTCAGAGTTACCGTATTCCCAACAACACCACAAAAAATAAGCTTTTATTTATGTCAAATCCTATTGTTTTAGACTAATTCTATTATAGTTTGTGATAAACATCGTAGTTTCTAAAATCTACAGAGCCCAAGATTCGTGAAATGGTAACTCCAAATATCATTTTGTGTATGAGTACGGTAACTCCTTGATGAGTTCAAGTTTCAAGTTCAAGTGTTTATTCTTTAAGCCTCACATGGAGGAATACAAAAAAATAACAGTGAATGTGATAAGCAAAACATACATTATAACTCATATTAATGTATACATTATTATACAATCAATTACAGTTTTTTCACTTCACACTTTCTAAAATAATCTTAATGAAATTCGCCAAACTACGCAATTTTGTTTTATCATTCATTATGCGTTTGAATTTGGGTGCCGAAGGGTGTATATGACAATACTTCGGTAGGTATGTGCGTCTCTGATCAGCAAAAAATGGACAGTTAAATATATAATGAAATTCATCACCAATTTCTGACTGAGTACATTTAACGCATACTCTTTCAGATCTTGGGATGTTTATATAAATGCCAGTTTCTACAGGTAATTTGTGATTTCTGCACCTAAAACGACTAAAAACGGTTCTTAATTTCATAGGTAGAAAAGTAATGTAGAATTTTAACGATATATCCGACTTATACATACGGTAATTTATACATTTTGCATTTGATGCTACATCATCTGTCCAAGTCTGAAGGTATTGATCCTTAAGTCTAGTTTTAAAAACTTTTTTTTAAATATTCAAGTGTACGGGGTATCTTTTGATCTCGCCAAACATATCCAAACCCAGCAGACAATAAAGTAGATTTGACAAAATATAGCCAGGGTGAATTATAAATACCTAGATTATACATTTTATACAATAAATTATACATTTTTACTGACAGTTTTGAAACTGGGCCTGAAATAATACGTGCCCAAAATAAAATACATCTTGATGTGTATTCAATATTCAATGGATAACGGCCCAATTCGCCGTATACCATCGAAGATGTGGTGCTTTTATTAACACTTAAATTAATATATATTTACAATATCTCAAATGGAGCTTTTCGATTATATCGTTATTTTCATAGGCCTAAATCTCACTTCCATATAAAAGTATTGGTATGACAAGCTTGTCAAAAAGGTCTAGCTGTAAAGCAATCTGTAAATTCAACACTCTAGATTTTTTTTAAAGTGAAAACATAGCTCTACTGGCTTTATTAAAAACATTTTTTTTAGCTTTGCCAAACTTTCCATTATAATTAAATACAATACCAAGGTAGGTAAATTGTCTATCACATCAATGCTTGAAGTTAAACGTGGGATATTTTCGACCTTTTTCTCTTGAAAATATTACTATTTTTGTTTTGCTGGTAATAATATTTAACTTCCATATATTACAGTACGACTGCATAGCATCTAATGACATTTGAAGCTCTGTTGGTGACTCTGCCAGAATAACTGTGTCATCTGCATATAAAATAATGTACATTTTAATATATTCGTAAAGATCATCATCATTTTCTGTCAGTTCAGAAATATATGCTAAACCGCCGTTTTTTGAACAAATCAAGAAATCAAGAATAACAAAGGCGATAAATTATCGCCTTGTCTGACTCCTATCTCTGACTTAAATACATTTGATAGTTTACCATTCATTTTTATATAGCATTTGGCATTTGAGTACAGGTTTTTTATTACATTTAGTATTTGGCCATTTATATTCAAAGATAGCATTTCTGTCCATGGACTAACTAGGGAAACATTGTCGAAAGCTTTTTTGTAATCTATAAAACAACAATATATACGTTTCCCGTTTATTGAGATATAAAGCGATCAGTGTTTTTAGGACAAAAACGTGATCAATGGTAGAATGTCCTTTTCCGAAACCACCTTGCTCGGAACCAATAAGGCCATAGCCATCAATAAATATGCATAACCTTTGGTTTAGGACTGACGTAAATAGTTTTCCGAAACAACTAACAATTGAAATACCCCTGTAATCATCAGGGTTACATATGTCGCCTATTTAACTTGATACTGCTAAGATCAAAATTAGCCCTGTTCTGTCCAAAATGGCAAAAAAATATGTAAAAATTGATCGCTGTAGTTTTTGTGATCATGACAAATACGATTAGGCTGTGTTTTACTTGGTCGTTATAGCTTGAGTTTGGTGGAGCACATGTGTACATACATGAGTACGGTAACTCATCCTGATGACGGTAACTCCTACTCTTAGAAGACGGTAACTCTTACATCTTGATCTGCTCATCTAAAATATAAATGTAACTGTAATGTTATTAAAATAGACCTAATATGACAGGCATGTTCGTTATCTTGTATTACAGACACCTTGTGGATAGCTGATTAATAAACGTTTTCAGGGTTCACAGAACAGTGATAGGCTGTTTTGTCTTTTTCACCTGTAGGTTATAAGGCTGCCATATCCACGCATACAAAATACATTGACAAAGTTTTATATAATGTTGGGCCAACGACTTACGTCGCAGATGGTGGACCGGCGTAAAGCCAGCATTGGATTTATATCTCGTGTTTGTTTAGATAGGCCTAACTATGCCCTCCTTCCATCTGTGCTGAATAACTGTGCATTAAATACGGATGATTCTTGTGTTTTGTTTATTACGCCTATAAGCTTTTATGATAATTATGCTTTTATGATTATGATTTTGGTGTCTACCATCAGTTTTTTTCAGGTATGCCGGATATAGTGGTGTGGTAAACAGCTACATTAGACATTGCATTGTGGGTAAAATCCAAGATGTCCGATACTTTTCCAAGGACAAACAATAAATGAATGCTATTTTTTACATAATTTACGTAATAACTTTGATAACAGTATATTTTTGTGTTCCGTATTGTGATGTTTCATAGTCATATCATGTAGGTCTGGATTGTGGACCTATTTCCATCTAAAATCATCACAGTATTTGATAATTTTCAAGATGGATGGATGTTAGTCCTAGTTTTTTTAGTTTTAACACAAAAAAGACATTATTTTGTCAGAAAATGTCATTATTCACATTTCGAACAAGAATAGAAGTAGGTCTGTAATCATGGTTTGCGTGTCTACCTTGGGTTTCTCAGTGTGCCAATGGATTAAAATTTTCAGAAACAATAATAAATTTGCAAACTGAATATTAGTCTTGTCAAAACCAATATTTAAATATAACTATATTTGAGGACAATATCCAAGATGATAAACAAAATGGCTAAAACTGAGCAATAAATATCTGTAACAGCGTAATCATGAAATAGCGGTAGATGGGTGATTCTGAAATCTATGATGAGGTTTTATCGCATGCCTCACCCAGTTGTGTTTACTTTCCTGGAAACATTTAAGATAACGCACATGGATTAAAACCCAAGATGGTGATGACTAATATATTGGTAATTAATGAAATATAATAGTTGATGTTCATTTGACAATAGAGACAAAATAGATAAAAAGAACAAAATACATTAAAAACAATCATCTAATTTAAAGTAATCTTTCTGACAAAGACGATCGAATGTTGTCGCAAATCAGCCCCTCTGAATAATGACGAATAACGAAAGTAGACCTTATACAAAAAACATTTAATCAATGGGAGACACACACCCTCAGTCAAGTCGGTGTACTGCTTGTGAGGATATATCAGCAGAGTCAGGATAATATATTTTCTGTTATAGATGAAGAAATAGATGACAGTACAATTTGAGATTATACACTCATGGGAGACACTGACTTCATTTCACTAAAAACATTCGATTTAAATTTGCAAACTCAGGCTTTGCAGTTTTGTGACAGTTACTTACTGAGCTATTTCAACATATAAAGATGCGTTGCCATTTAGGCATTTACGGTGGGACATAACCAGGTATTGGTGCAGTATCACATGAATGAGCTGAATATATATATGTGGTGCTGTCAAAATAAACACGTATTTGCAATATATATAGGTCACGTCACAAAAGATGATCAAAGTAACCCAATAGTAAGATTTATAAATCTCCTCTCGGCTCGTTGTTGACATAAGTATGATTGTTTTCATACTATGCATGCCGTAGGTGTTCACGTTTTTGAAAACTCATCAAGATAACTTTTACTCTTTCTCAATGTTGATAAACATGTGGGCAAAATAACAAAGTCAAATTTACTTTCAGTCAGAATATGTAGCTCTTCTAATAGAAAACCCGGAATTAATGAATCAACTTGGATTATAACAATATATAATGAATTCAACAATATATGTGTCAACATTTTTGACCATGCACTAAATCAGATATTTGGTTGATCACTGGAAATAAAGAAAACAGCACGAATATTGACACAATAATTCTTGTTACAAAGTTAACACCTGATATATGACTTAATCATCAGGTTTCTTGCAATTATTGGCTGGACAAGAATGTCTTCATTTTCGTGATAATTTTAGTTATGGCGGCGGTGATTATAAAATGAAAAGATCTAGAATCACTATAAATGCCACGAGTAAATGAAGCTTGACGGGTTGAGCTATGTTGCTGTCATTATATAGTTATTATGCACTTTTATCTGACAACGAAGAATCTTCAGGAAAATAAAGTAAAAGTCACATTAAATCTGTCACTTTTGCGTTGCATGCTTTTCGCTAATTACTCACACAATTTTCATCCGATTGTCATTAAATTTGGCAAGTATTATGTTCTAGTCTAATGGCAACTTCCCTGAAAATTTCAAAAAAACATAATATGTAGTTTAAAAGTTAGACCATTTGACATGTAGTTTTTGCGAATTATGACGCTCCTCTATAAACCCATTAAACGCTATCAGCTTCAATCACGAAATTCCACTAGATGTCAAATTATCTAACTTTTGAATTACTCATTCAAATTTTACGAAATTTTCAGGGTAGGCGCCGGAAGACTTGAAAAGAGAGCTTGCAAAATTTCATGGAAATTGATTTAGAATTGACTGAGAAATTGGCGAAAAACACCCAACGCTGGTGGAAGTTGACTGCAACTATAGTATAGTGTATTGTAAACATCAAGAGGCTTAGAAGCCATTGGATATAATTTTAACAATATTTGGACTAAGTTTACCAAATATATTATATAATCCTGTGTCTGGAGGGCAGTGTCATCTCATTCATCTCACCATCATCATGAGGCTCTCCAGGTCCAGTTTAGCCTACATGTGCACAAAGATGTCCTAAAACCGCATTCATTGCATTTTCACCACGCCTTTATATGCAATAGTGGCAGCCCAGGACATATATGCTTATCTGAGTGCTCATGTGGCAAGAAGCACTGTCTGTCTGTATGTCTGTTGGTGTCATATTATATCCCATATGTCTAATGATAGATGTGTCATGCGTGTTCAAAGGGTTATTATTAAAAAATAAATGTTTGCGGTGCTTGAGGCCATGGAGATAAATATGTTTTTCTGTCATTTATTAAAAGTCGGACAGCCACAGAGTCAACCTTGCGAAAATACCCAAAAGGTTTTCGCAAGGGAAGATGTGTGGAATCTTATGGGGGTCTAGATGGACTTGGTGAGCACCAAACTAGTTTAAATGGTCTATTACAAAAAATGATCTAAATTAACCAGTTCGCATCATAAGTCAGACTATAAGCCGGCAGCCATCTTGGACACCATCTTCAATAACTATAAAAACACAAATGAATTCGTCAATTAGCGTTCCGTTACCATCATTATTGTAATGATGACAAATAATCACCATTGTTATTGAATTAGTTATTATGTATAATGGTGTCCAAATTTACATTAACGATCTGCTGGCTAAAAAGTCTCTTGTGCTAAAAAGGTTAAATATTGCCCAAAATTGCATGAGGCACTGTCCACTAAACTGGTTGAAATGGTGTATTACAAAAGACAATTGAGCTAAAATCAACGGAATTACACTATTTTCCAAAGTATTACTATAATCCAACCTTAAAAGTGAAAAGCGAGACCGACATCTACGCTGGTGATTGTGCAGTGTTTGGTGATGAAAGTCAGTTTGTAACATGGATTGCCATGTGAAGTAAAAAATATTTGAATGTGGCCGGCCGCCTTTTAGCCCTATATACCTGTGCATGATTCAACTCCACTCCAATGGCAAAATCGTTTTCAACACGTTGGTGTCTGGACCTAGTTTACCATGATCATGATAAAAAAAATATTTGTGAAAATGTCACGCAATCAATATGCTAGTAATGGGATAGGCCCTACACAGTAAAATGTCAACGTAGAAAACCAGATAAAAAACTCAACATTTCCCTATTTACCATTCCAATGTACTGTAACTTAGGCCTACTATTTTTCCGAAAGGCATTATTTATCACCTTCTCAAATTACACTCATTGCTATATTGTGCTGTTAGGCATACGAGATCCTACGAGCCATATGTATGAGCAATAGGTGTCATTTTAAGGCAAATCTAGCCTACATGTAAGATTATATTATAGTAAGTCCTTGAATAGATTTTTAAAGCTCCATGAACCATGCATATGCCTATTGTAGACATAGAGTGCGCTTTGGTATGACATTGCTCCAGCTAGTCTTGCAATGGTAATCAGGTAACGTAAGAGTTCAAGCGCATAGGTAAATAGTTTTATTTTATATACTATGTTTAGTAGTAGCCTACAATATTATGAGTGACGTTAGAATATTCTGGTCTGAGATCCATGCATTTTCTATTTTTGTATAAAAAACATGATTGAATTTTAATAAATGATTAGATCTTAGTCGCCTTCCTCTAAAGATATCGATTTGGGAAAAACACTCAGTGGGGGCTACGTAGTGACAGTGGTAAGGATACACAAGAACACTGTATTATTGATGTTGTTGACAATAAATTGAAAACGGGATGTTGAAGCATAAAATATCATATATATTTTGGAGCTGAAAAATAAAATGACATGTCATTAATTGATATGCACCGAAACTATAGCAAGTCATAGTTTTCTTAAAAAAAATTACCGTCATATTTAAATAGACGTTACCGTTCCATCGTTCAACTATATTACAATAGTTACCGACATACCACTCACTTTTCTACACAGAGTTACCGTTTCCTACTATGGAAGTTACCGTCTCTCGCATCAATATTTTACACTGTTCTTACTATGAAATCTAGTACACTAAAGAAGCCAGCTATGTACCAAAATATACCTTCGCCCATACCGACCTTTCTCAACGTTTGCTGTGTCCGCCATGTTGAGACCAAGATAACTCAAGTTACCGTCATCAGTGTTTAGGTGTGTTAACACCACGCGGCATATAGAGGTGATGGCTGACTCTCCTCTGTATGATAAAGGTAATGAAAGAGTATTGCAGCCTTTCATGAAAATATGTATATTTAGCCTGGGCTGAAATCTGAAACATGGGACATTTCTCGGGATTTTAGTGAAAACCTTTTTATCCACTTGTTTTTGCAAAATCGAATCTGTCGGATAATATTCTATATTTGGTGACCTTTACCTTCAAATTAGCCAAACAGAAAATGGCCACCAAAATGCTGTCGCACATAAAGGCACAATTTATGGTTTCTGCGAGATTTGTATCTGATAAATTTTTACTGGTGTCTTTCGGAAAAAATTACCTTTATTTGACCTTTAAATCCAGGATATCCGCAGTTTTTTATGTATTTACTGCTACTATAAGTATACTGCTAAACATGTTGACGAAAATATGACTATTAGGGATTCCTTAAGGGATTAGGAATAAGCGTTACTGACGAGTAAATTTGAAATAAAAAAAACAAAATGGCCGCGAAATTCATCTCCATATGAACAAGAAACAAAATGGCTACCGAAATGTAAATTAAACCTCTTTTTTTATTTGTGGCTCGAAATTGCTCATTTTTTTATTTTGTATGACTTGGGGGCCGAAACAAACATTTCTGATGTTTATTATTAATTGTTTGACCTATATTTTATCGTAATATTCAAGATGGACGTCATTTTACATATTTTTAATACAATAATTCTAAATACTAAGCACATGGAAGCATGTTAGCCTACACTGTGCTTAAGCACAGTTTCGAATGACTTATAAGCTAATCTGTCATATCACGTAGTCTATTTTTTAGATTTCCAATAAACAAATGTCGTTTATAATATTATAGTTCACATGCATTAAAATCGCTTTTATTTGTGTGTTGACAGTGACCATTTTGAAGTTGAAGGTCAAATAAAAGTCATCTTGATCGAAAAACATGAGACATAAATTTATCAATTCCAAATCATGCAGAAACAAGAAACCGTTCAATAATGTTTAACAAAAAAATAAAAAAGATGGTGCTTTGGCGGCCATTTTTTGCTTTGCTTATTTAAAGGCAAAGGACACCAAATATAGAATGTTATCAGACAGATTCGAGTTCAGCACACACACAAATTATGCAAAAACAAGCAGAACAAATATAGACTCAAATGCCGAGCAAAGACAGACGTTTGCATAACCCTACCCCCACATTTTAGACATGTTTGGGGTTATCCCCATATAAACAATAAAATATATAGTTCGTCCCTATTTTTTTACTGTTAACATCTCATTTCATTGCTGGGTGACACTCCTGCAGGGATTATTATTCCTGACGGAATGTAACTGCGATAATGTATGCACGAGTTTATGGGTATTTTAATATAATTTAGTCCATAATTTAGTATTACTTATATTTTTGTCATCGAAATATGATTTTCTGGCTGTTCTCATGGACTAAATACAACAAATGACATTGATTTTGGTTTTTGTATGTTCATTATTAGCGATAATGTAGCAGAAAACTGTTTTTTCTTATCAGTGGCGGCCTTCTTGGATTTTTCATTAATGGACAAAGGAAAAAAATGGAAACAGTTTTTATTTGTTCAGTTGGGATATATAGATGTGAGAAATCATCATCAGTCAAAATCAACATGAACATGACATAGAATTTTGCTATGCTACATAGCGACATGCACTAAAACACCACATCTGTCATATCTCCTTTCCGTAAAACACTATATCTGTCATATATCTCCTCTCAGCAAAACACCTTATCTGTCATATATCGCCTCCCCGTTTTACATCCTTTCCAATCTTTTTCGTATCTTTCATGTTTACAATTATATATATTATTATTATAATATAATTATATATCCTGGTCGGTATATTGTGAGGATCATTGTACACTCACATTATAGATCTACCGCCCACCATTGACGCGCTATTAATGGTCATTTCATGAACTCCTTAATTGAGACACCAGGTGCCATCAATTCTTCCATGACAATAAACACATTTCAGTACCAACAGACACGAGACGTTGACTCAATGATGGTTTATTGTTGGGCTAGCGTCGCAGACGGACAACCGACATCAAAACAACATCGGGTCAACGTCTGCGTGTTCTGTGGGAATGTTATACCACACAATGTACATCCTAAACCATCAATGTTATACCACACGATGTACATCCTAAGCCATCAATGTTATACCACACGATGTGAATCCTAAGCCATCAATGTTATACCACACGATGTATATCCTAAGCCATCAATGTTATACCACACGATGTACATCCTAAGCCATCAATGTTATACCACACGATGTATATCCTAAGCCATCAATGTTATACCACACGATGTACATCCTAAGTCATCAATGTTATACCACACGATGTACATCCTAAGCCATCAATGTTATACCACACGATGTACATCCTAAGCCATCAATGTTATACCACACGATGTACATACTAAGCCATCAATGTTATACCACACTTGATGTTATACCACACGATGTACACCCCAAGCCATAAATGTTATACCACACGATCTATATCCTAAGCCGTCAATGTTATACCACACTTGATGTTATACCACACGATGTACATCCTAAGCCATCAATGTTATACCACACGATGTAAATCCTAAACCATCAATGTTATACCACACGATGTACATCCTAAGTCATCAATTTTATACCACACGATGTACATCCTAAGCCATCAATGTTATAAAGTATAAGTAACAAGATCACATCTTTTGGTTTGTGTTTATTACAACGCGTTTCGGCGGAAGCCTTCTTCAGGTATGATACAAAATTGGTATAACTTCACAGTTTTGTTGAGTTAGGAACAAACGGTATATTGTGACGTATTTCTATTCCAATACAAATTATGGCGTCATAGTTCTTGATGTATTAAGCCACACCATTACTGGTAGTGTTCAATACATCAGTATGTTGAACTGTGACGTCACAGATCCAGTGTAACTAATTAATTATTCTAATCAAGTATACAAAAATTAAAGGGCGTCTATTAATAGTTGGCCTCTTTCTCCATGACCAGGCACATGCATGACCCACATTCAGTGGCCCACCCCGTCCGGGCAACCAGCAGGACTGGTTGCGCGTCCCGGCCGAGCCACCGATGGGCCCCGCACGAGCCTAGACATGTAGAGCACTTTCAATGATCCGCGCACATGTTAGCGCATATGCCCGGACGTCTCTCCCTCCCGGACAGATGTTTTGAATAAAAGCTAGCCTATGATGCTTGACTGATCTCATTAGCTTCCCGTATAATAAGTCGGGGTATGATCGGTTTATCCATTAGTAATAACTAAAAAACGTCCGTGTAGCAATGTAGTATGTGAGCCAGGTGGAGGGTGTGGTGATGGCGGCACCCTCGTCCGTGGTTGTCGCCAGCGTCCACACCTCCCAACTGGTGGCCTGTTGAGCGGGGTGACCTATCGGTCCAGACACTAGTATGTAGTGCTGTGAGCGTGGGGGGTTAAAACACATCACATAGCGTGTGTGAACAATTTTGGGTGTGTGTTCTCGGATGGGCCGTCTGGACGGATTTATTCGTCCCGACGGCCCATCCGTGGGTCACACTTTTAAAAAAGTAAAACTTTTAAAACTATAAAACATGACTCCTAGAGTCGCCGTATAGAATGTGTAATAAAACCTACACGTAGTGTGTAGTAGGTATTTTGCCCCCGGAATAATGTCCGGACGAGTGGGGCAACCGCAACAAGTTGCTGTTGTCCAACCCGCTCGGACATATTTCCGGCCTCGGGCGGGACTCTTAGTATGAAAGTTTTGTTCGAGGTGTATATAGTATATGTTTGTATGTCAATACTCAATTTTTAGTCAGGCTTAAGGGTATATAATTGCAACATTGATTATTTACGTTATTCGATAGAAACTAGTGGATAGACAGGTTTGGTGCTAACGAAGATATAGTTCCAGCATAAATCGCCGCTAATTATATTGTCTGTAGAAATAGGCATTGTATTAAGTGATAGGTCCCTGGAGGGCGGGGCGGAGGCACCATGACCTTGCGCGCGGATTGTATTTATGCTGATATATTTTTTAGGTGAATGGATAGGGCCTTAGACAGTAAATAATGCATCACTCGCCAATCCGCTCGCAGTCACAGTACATCCCTCCCGTCCGGGGTGGGGATCCTAGTAGGAATTACAGTTCATAAATTTTCGTCTCTTAGAGGTGTGCTGTCTTGTCTTTGATGTTCTAGGATGTTTCTTCTGCATTCTTCGATGATCCGGCTTGGGAGATAGCTTGCGGCGCCATGAGATTCGACCTGGGCTGACATGTTACCCGGGTCTATTACCCCGTAGCCAGGGTGTGTGTAGGTGCTGGTACTGGGTTTAGGTTCATATGGGGCTGGGGGAGGGTTGTCTTCTGTATCTAAATCCTCGGCATGTAGGTTTACGTAGTAGTATCTCTCATAGTGTTTATGGATAAACTTGTATACACATACACTTTCTTTAATGCACTCTTGTAGGTTTGAGCGCCAACTGCCTGTAATGTTCTCTACTGCCAATTCAATTCCCTCCCTGTTGAATTTTACGCGAATCGTGTGGGGGTTATTAAGGCGGTTGACGTGGTAATCGGATAGTGTAATTTTAGTCTTTGGTGCATCCTTCTTGTCCCCATATTTGACTAATTTATTCTCTAAGGTTGTTATTCTTGCGATGTTGTCTATATGGGTGTCTTCTTTGTCCGAATTAGTTAAAGCTGCATCTGATGTTTGGGCTGTTGAGATGTCGAGTCTAGTAGCAGGGGGTGGTTCCGGGTAGTCTTTTTTAATCATTTCTTGTTGGATTTCTACTGCGCTGTACATCCTAAGCCATCAATGTTATACCACACTTGATGTTATACCACACGATGTACACCCTAAGCCATCAATATTATACCACACGATGTACATCCTAAGCCATCAATGTTATACCACACGATGTACATACTAAGCCATCAATGTTATACCACACGATGTACAGCCTAAGCCACCAATGCTATACCACACAATGTATATCCTAAGCCATCAATGTTATACCACACTTTTACTACAACTGGGCATGTCTGGGGGTATATCCCCTAGACATGCCCAGAACCCCTTATCGGGCGAGCGAAGGAAAACGCTCTCAATAACCCACCATGCCCTATCACCCCCACCCTCACATCATCATCTGTACATCATTTCATCTCATCAATTGACTACAACGTTTTTATCGTATTACAATGTCACTTAAAAGACCTTTTGTGCCGAAAAGTGACGTAAAGCAATGATTTACTACTACTATACCACACTTGATGTTATACCACACTATGTACACCCTAAGCCATCATTGTTATACCACACGATGTACATCCTAAGCCATCAATGTTATACCACACGATGTACATCCTGAGCCATCAATGTTATACCACACGATGTATATCCTAAGCCATCAATGTTATACCACACGATGTACATCCTAAGCCATCAATGTTATACCACACAATGTATGTCCTAAGTCATCGATGTTATACCACACTTGATGTTATACCACACGATGTACACCCTAAGCCATCAATGTTATACCACACGATGTACCTTCTAAGCCATCAATGTTATACCACACGATGTACATCCTAAGCCATCAATGTTATACCACACGATGTACACCCTAAGCAACCAATGTTATACCACACGATGTACATCCTAAGCCATCAATTTTATACCACACGATGTATATCCTAAGCCATTAATGTTATACCACACGATGTATATCCTAAGCCATCAATGTTACACCACACGATGTACATCCTAAGCCATCAATGTTATACCACACGATGTACATCCTAAGCCATTAATGTTATACCACACGATGTATATCCTAAGCCATTAATGTTATACCACACGATGTATATCCTAAGCCATTAATGTTATACCACACAATGTACATCCTAAGCCATCAATGTTACACCACACGATGTATATCCTAAGCCATCAATGTTATACCACACAATGTACATCCTAAGCCATCAAAGTTATACTACACGATCTACACCCTAAGCCATAAATGTTATATCACACGATGTACATCCTAAGCCATCAATGTTATACCACACGATGTATATCCTGAGCCATCAATGTTATACCACACAATGTACATCCTAGGCCATTAATGTTATACCACACGATGTACACCTTAAGCCATCAATGTTATACCACACGATGTACATCCTAAGCCATCAATGTTATACCACACGATGTACATCCTAAGCCATCAATGTTATACCACACGATGTATATCCTAAGCCATCAATGTTATACCACACTTGATGTTATAGCACACGATGTACATCCTAAGCCATCAATGTTATACCACACGATGTACATCCTAAGCCATCAATCATATACCACACGATGTACACCCTAAGCAATCAATGTTATACCACACGATGTACATCTCAAGCCATAAATAATATACCGTGCAAATAAATTATAATAATTCCACTCGTAGTGTATAGGCCTACAATTTTTGTAAAAATACAGATTTTAGTTACTGAGACTGACGATATATATATATATTCATACATAGGGGCTTATATATTAATCGTTACTGAGTAATGTTTTATATCCTCACACATCTGCATCTCTTATTCACCGTGTCACCCTCATATGGGTCTACAATACAGTTATACATAAATTCAGCGTAATTATATATATCTCTGTCATTATATATCTTCATTATATAGGCTTACATACAAGAATATCGGGATTTCCATATATATATAACAATACGAGTCTAATTATCTACACTAATAATGAGAAATGGGCCTACTTATGGGGACATTAGAAAAAGCTTTTGGTATATTTAACCAAAATAATATTTCTAGTTCGGTGCATGCAGCCTAAACCCCTTGACAATATATAGAATTTATTTAGGATTATTATGTTATTCTCGTTTCACATTTGTAACATAGCGTGAGTCACCAGTATTTGAAATTGTCAGAATCTCTCGTATTATATTATATTATCCTACGCTTCGTCATGAATACCGTGGTCAACATACAGTGTGTGTAATAAACTGCCAATAATCCCAAAAAGCACTAGTCCTAGGCCTAAGTGCTCTTTTAAAATTACTAAACTAACATTTTCCCTTTGCAACACAGTATATCACAGCAAACATGCGACATTGAGCCAATGTTGTTTTAATGCTAGGCCACCGTCTTCGACGTCGGCCCAGCATTAAAACAACATTGGCTCAACGGCTCGTGCTTTCTGGGATGTAGCTGCCAGCCAAAAACGATAAATTGGCACAATGTTGGTTCAATGTTGGGCCAGCGCGAAGAACTTTGCGCATTGCATTGAGTCAGTGTATCGTGTTTGCTGGGTGAAACCTCCCCAGCAGGCACAATACGTTGACCCAATGGTGGGCCCACTAGGCCTAATGTTGGTCCACTGTCTTTGACGCTTGCCCTACACTAGGGCGGCCAGCGATAAATTGAAAACACGCCGTTTAAAATAACATCTACGTTTTAAGTGATGTCATTAATTTTACAACAATTTTCTTTTAAAATGTTTAAAATGTCATAATTTTGGTTTGAATAAAAATGATTTGTAACGGTTTCTACCATTACTAGTATATATAAGTCACAAATTAGCCTATGTCTACCCCACACCCTTCACATCTGCGGATATCACCCATATTTCAATATTGAAAGATCAAGTTGTATCCTTCAATAGTTGCAGTGCTTTGAAGCTTCGAGATATTTTAATCTTTGAGATAAGCTTTGATATATTTTAAGCTTTGAGATAAATTTCGAGATATTTTAAGCTTTGAGAAAAGTTTTTGAGATATTTTAAGCTTTGAGATAAGCTTTGATATATTTTGGGCTTTGAGATAAGATTTGAGATATTTTAAGCTTTGAGATAAGCTTTCGGACATTTCAAGTTTTGAGATATTTTAAGCTTTGAGACAAGCTTTGGGATATTTTAGGCTTTGAGAAAAGCTTTGAGATATTTTAGGCTTTGAGATAAGCTTTGAGATATTTTAAGCTTTGAGATAAGCTTTGAAATATTTTAAGCTTTGAGACAAGCTTTGAGATATTTTAAGCTTTGAGATAAGCTTTGAAATATTTTAGGCTTTGAGATAAGCTTTGAAATATTTTAGGCTTTGAGACAAGCTTAGTGATATTTAAAGCTTTGAGATAAGCTTAGGGATATTCTACGCTTTCAGATAAGCTTTGCGATATTTTAGGCTTTGAGATAAGCTTTTAGATATTTTACTTGATTTTTTTATAAAATTATTCTCATTCGCCTTGAGACGAGAATTACTGAGAAATTATAAAGGGTCAAGTATAAAAACAATACATTGCATGTTGTTTTGTCATCTGACAGGCATAGGGCTATCATCTGACAGGTATATGCCTATCATTTGTATGTTGTTTCGTCATCTGACAGGTATATGACTATCATTTGTATGTTGTTTTATCATCTGACAGGTATATGCTTATCATTTGTATGTTGTTTTGTCATCTGACAGGCATAGGCCTATCATTTGTATGTTGTTTTATCATCTGACAGGTATATGCCTATCATTTGTATGTTGTTTTGTCATCTGACAGGCATAGGCCTATCATATGACAGGTATATGCCTATCATTTGTATGTTGTTTTATCATCTGACAGGTATATGCCTATCATTTGTATGTTGTTTTATCATATGACAGGTATATGCCTATCATTTGTATGTTGTTTTGTCATCTGACAGGTATATGCCTATCATTTGTATGTTGTTTTGTCATCTCACAGGTATATGCCTATCATTTGTATGTTGTTTTTCATCTGACAGGTATAGGCCTATCATCTGACAGGTATATGCCTATCATTTGTATGTTGTTTTGTCATCTGACAGGTATATGCCTATCATTTGTATGTTGTTTTATCATCTGACAGGTATATGCTTATCATTTGTATGTTGTTTTGTCATCTGACAGGCATAGGCCTATCATTTGTATGTTGTTTTATCATCTGACAGGTATATGACTATCATTTGTATGTTGTTTTGTCATCTGACAGGCATAGGCCTATCATATGACAGGTATATGCCTATCATTTGTATGTTGTGTTATCATCTGACAGGTATATGCCTATCATTTGTATGTTGTTTTATCATATGACAGGTATATGCCTATCATTTGTATGTTGTTTTATCATCTGACAGGTATATGACTATCATTTGTATGTTGTTTTATCATCTGACAGGTATATGCCTATCATTTGTATGTTGTTTTGTCATCTAACAGGTATATATATGCCTATCATTTGTATGTTGTTTTATCATCTGACAGGTATATGCCTATCATTTGTATGTTGTTTTGTCATCTGACAGGTATATGCCTGTCATTTGTATGTTGTTTTGTCATCTCACAGGTATATATGCCTGTCATTTGTATGTTGTTTTGTCATCTGCCAGGCATAGGCCTATCATATGACAGGTATATACCTATCATTTGTATGTTGTTTTTTTATCTGACAGGTATAGGCCTATCATATGACAGGTATATGCCTATCATTTGTATGTTGTTTTATCATATGACAGGTATATGCCTATCATTTGTATGTTGTTTTGTCATCTGACAGGTATATGCCTATCATTTGTATGTTGTTTTTTTATCTGACAGATATAGGCCTATCATCTGACAGGTATATGCCTGTCATTTGTATGTTGTTTTGTCATCTGACAGGTATAGATCTATCATGTGACACGTTATATGCCTGTCATTTGTATGTTGTTTTGTCATCTGACAGACCTATATAAGCTTATCATTTTTTATATATTTGTATTTACATCATCATAAACAATCACATTTATACAATATACAATATCTTTATTGCATTAAACAGTCAGCTATTACAAATCAAATACATTGCTGTTTTTGCCATGTAGGCAATTTAAGAAACTAAGGAGTGCGGTCAGGCGAAATGAATCAAAATGCAGTAAATTTCCATGAACGTATTACATCGCCAACAACAAACAGATTTTTATAAATATCAGTGTCGTTGGTGATGAAATATGTGATCTGTGCTTTGTCGAAACAATATTCATGATTGAAATAATAGCGGATTTTAGCCATGGGTCTTACGGGACGAATGGATGTCACTGGCTTCGTCAATTTCAGCGTCAGCATCCATTCGTACGGAATCTCATTAGAGTAAGGTGGATCCAGAGGTGGTTTACAGAATCAAACACTTTTCTGAAGTCAACGTTGTGATATCTATGGGACATACTTGGCAAATTTGTAATGGTAATCATGGTAATGGTAAACATCAAATTTCGTGTGGAACGTTGTCTATATCTAGTTCGAATCTTGGCCACTGATTTATATCAGCTTTCGCTGATAGTATCAGCTTTTGCTGATACGTTCGAACCTTTCTCAGTGACCTCCTCCACGCCTGATACGTCTCTCATGCCATAGTCCCACTAATCATTCTTCGCTATTTCATTTTGTGTTGTACGCTCAATCATAATCATGATATTAATCCTATGATAAAAATACAATTTATATTTTAATGTACTATTAGTAGTACTTTTAAGAACATATGAAATGGTTTTAACAACATTTCAAATATATACTTAAACACACATAAGTTCTAATTATAATTCTACGCTTTCCGAAGTGTCTTTTTTACTACAATGAAATATTGTATAATAAGTTATGTAGTTATTTTATCTCTGGTTCTGGTGCGGGAAAAATATTTACACAATTGGCAATAATTTCTTCTTTCTATCGTTACAATTATCTCTAGTTAATATGTACTATGTATAACAATAGCTGAATAATTAATAAAAGTAAAATTAATACATTTATGATGTATATATTCTTAAGTAGCCATGATGTTTTTGCATTGTAAATTTACGTACAAAAATAAATATTGTATTATAGTTTGTATGATATTTTGTATTATAGTCTGTATTCTATTTTACCACTCTAGTTTTGTACATATTTAAATCATTGTACTATTGCATGTGTATAAAGAACGCCCATGGCAAATTAGTACGATGTACTAAATGGTCTACCCTTGATAAACAAAGTTTATTATTATTATTATTTAAAAAATGGGTAAAAAATACACCGTTCCAAACTTGTAGATACACAGCTTAGGAGAGAATATTACTCTTTTTTTTATAAAATGGTACTACGTTTGATGCTTTCCATTGATTAGGAGCTTATTGTTTTAGGTACACTGTCTCAAAATATGTGGTGATACATGATTCATTGTTATTATTTAAGTTTGTTCCTGTATTGTTTAAATGAGGACCAATCACCACTTTTGTTTGAACTTTTGTCTCCGCACCAAGCCATGCATACGCCTATGTTTAGCTGTATGCAGGTGTCTAACTATCAATATCATGACGAATAAGCTCACGTTTTCAAAGTGTAAGTAAGTGTATTCGCATCTGTGTAAGATAAATTTAGGCCTACACTGCTCTGCTTAACGATAAATTATTGCCAAATAATATTACCACCACTGTGGAAATATATATAACTACACGTTTAAATACATAATCCACTTGGTATATAATTACCGATTATGCAATTATATGGTTTGTTAGCCGATAAACAAACAAATAACATACACATATAATAAGCTTATATACCGATTCTATTGTATTTTATTGTAATGAGTGCATTTATATTACAAAAAATCGTTCTGAAAGATATATTGTGTCTTCTAATAATATCTTCTAATCCAATGTCGGCACTACACTAGTTATTTATTTTTTAAAATTTCTTTTATAGCGCCTACTCCCACTATGTGGATCCGAGCGCAAAACATGTGTGTCTTTAGCAACTTCTTAAACTGCGGTAGAGCACCGGATCCACGGAGTTATGAAGACGATGTATGATATGATTTAGTAATTTAACCACCAACCAGTCACCAATTTCAATCACGGAATCAAAGAATCAGGCACTGAATATTTCTCCTAGCATATCAAATTGTAAGTGCCACATATTAAAATGACAAAAACCTGCATCTTTTGATAGGAAACCACAGACCAATCTTCAACATTTCCTCGACAATACATGGAAATATATTAGATTTAGTTTTAACAAACACACCAGATCTTTATCAGATGTATTAGAGAGTGATTGCTCTTTCAGTTCAGACCATGCTATTCTAACATTTCAAATTCACGAAAGAGTTAATCGGCCTAAAATGAACCCTCGTTTCATATGTGACTAAAAACTTTCTGATGTAAACGGCTTAATTAAGACCTATGTGACACTGGCCTTAGTTTAGCGTCGCCACAAGTGTTAATGACGCGTGGACAGAATGGTTAGAAACTGTCAATAACTGTGTTGAGAGAACATTCCGAAATGTGTCATAGAACATTTCAATTCATGGGTCGCCCAAAAATTAAGATCATTTCAGAAAGCCACATTAAAAGCTCACAGATGCGCAAAGCTCTCAGACAAATTGACCGAGTGGACTGCTTATCGAAAGCTAAGAAATCTGGTTCAGTCAGCATGTCACAAACAGCAAGAACTTGGTTTGTCAATTAAAAAAACTTTAAAACTCTTGGTCATAGGCCTCTGTCAAGTCCAAAACGGATAGTGGGACTATGCCAAACCCATGAAAGCCAAGCTGACAATCTAACAAATATGTTCAGTCATTCTTTGCAAACTATCATCAACCCAGTGATTGACTTGACGGCGAGACTGACTGCAAAAAAAACGAATTCAGACCTAGAATCAATTACAGTAGCGAGGTACAGTACAGAAAAGCATTTAGATCCTGAAAAACCACTGGCCCTGACAACTTTTCTACAACGTTTCTGAGATGTTATTCTAGTTGTGTTGCACCATCGATTTGTAGCATCAGATCTCTGAATGAAGGTAATTAAGTAAGTAAGTAAGTAAGTAAGTAAGTGAGTGAGTGAGTGAGTGAGTGAGTGAGTGAGTGAGTGAGTGAGTGAGTGAGTGAGTGAGTGAGTGAGTGAGTGAGTGAGTGAGTGAGTGAGTGAGTGAGTGAGTGAGTGAGTGAGTGAGTGAGTGAGTGAGTGAGTGAGTGAGTGAGTGAGTGAGTGAGTGAGTGAGTGAGTGAGTGAGTGAGTGAGTGAGTGAGTGAGTGAGTGAGTGAGTGAGTGAGTGAGTGAGTGAGTGAGTGAGTGAGTGAGTGAGTGAGTGAGTGAGTGAGTGAGTGAGTGAGTGAGTGAGTGAGTGAGTGAGTGAGTGAGTGAGTGAGTGAGTGAGTGAGTGAGTGAGTGAGTGAGTGAGTGAGTGAGTGAGTGAGTGAGTGAGTGAGTGAGTGAGTGAGTGAAATATCGGCATAAAAACGGACACTTTTGTTGATTTTATTTCAACACGGATAAACCTACTGCGACAAAACAATTCTGAAAATACATTATTATCAAATAAATCAAACCATTATTAAGATAATAATACTATATGCTTTCATACCCTTCATACTATTCGACAGTAACCTGAATTTCTGAAAACACATATCCCAAGCATGTAGGGCATGTTTCTATCATATCCGTGACCGGCGTCGAATTCGAAAAAATCTGTCCTTAGATGTTGCCAAGCAAATTGCAGTGGCACTCGTCAGTAGTAAGTTAGATTATAGTAACTCACTTTTTCACAATATGCCAGAAAAGGACATCGCTAGATTACAACGCGTTCAAAACTGCCTTGCAAGAGTGGTAACCAACGCCCCACAACTTAGTCTTCCCGTTCCAATTCTAAAACGATTACATTGGCTTCCTTTTATTTTAAAATATGTGCAATAACTTTCCAAACCCTAAAGGAAAACCAACCTGCATATCTGGCTGATTCACTTGTTCGGCCGAAATGCTCAAAATATCTACGCTCCACTAATTCGAATAGATTTGTTGTTCCTCGTATAAAGACTAGGACTGGGTCAAGAGCTTTCTCTATATCTGGTCCAGGCTTATGGAACGCCCTGCCTGTGCCAATACGTAATGCCAAAACAATCTTAACATTCCGGAATTTACTTAAATCTCACCTATTTGACCTGGCTTTTCCACCCTAGCCCATCAGCAGCCCGGCTCCCTGTTGACGAACCTACTTTGGCCTCGATTATGACACATGATCACGCTAAGGATTTGTGCGCCTCTGAGCTCGGTCCGCTGAGGATATAGGCGCTAAGTTTTATTGATTGATTGATTGATTGATTGATTGATTGATTGATTGATTGATTGATTGATTGATTGATTGATTGATTGATTGATTGATTGATTGATTGATTGATTGATTGATTGATTGATTGATTGATTGATTGATTGATTGATTGATTGATTGATTGATTGATTGATTGATTGATTCTGACCTCTAAAATTGATCCCGGCGCTGAAAGAGTAACAAATTTATAATTGCCGTAGACCTACAACATAGATATAAATGAAACGGGAAGAGCTAAATGAGACATTTATGATGATTTAAAATTGAAAATAAAACTTCGATATCTTGGTTCATGTGAACATGTCTCGGTGCTTTAAGGGTTCACCCCCCCCCCGTCAATACAACTCTGGATACACCACTGAATACGCACAGTATCGCTCAAATTTAAAAATAAATAATAATTATTATTATTCCCAAATAGCGTAATCATCTAGAATAATTACTAACACTTCTTCTCACCACAGTTAATTGTTCCCTATTTGGCATAAACATATTCATTGGGATTTCCAAGTAGCACATGTGCTAATACAAAGGATCTCATCTCCCTTATGTGAACAATATATATTATTCTAAATGCCTCATTAGCATAATATCTTTCCATTTAATTGAGATGACATCTGTCATTAATTGGTTATAATTCAATTAACAATGCTGTCGATGACCTTTACTTCATAATGCTGTGTAATGACCAGCATACATCTTTGAATGCCACTCCTAGTCATGTACTGACTCATCCTTAATAGGCTAAGCACGGGTTTAGTCGTGTTTAACCATGAAAGCGTTGAATTATTTTTGTACAAACCATGGAGTACAAAGGTTTTTTTCCAATTTGAAATCATCATAAAAGTCTTAGCTACCCCTTTCCGCTTCATTTAAATACCTATGTTATGGGTCTACGGTTATTATTAATATTTTTACTCTAACAGTCCGGGGATCGACGTCACAGACGTCAGAATCTCACGCCTCAAGTTGATCACCCGCGCTTTAAGGCTTAATAGGCCTACATCGCTAAGCACAAGTAGGGTCGTTTTTAATCCATTTTATTACCCGATCAAATCACAGTTATTGAAAAGAAGTAAGAGTTAAAAATCAAGATTTTCCAATGTTTGGTCTCAAATTAAACAAATGTGAGTATTAATATTCACCCACTTGAAGTTGTGGGTCGCGGTAGCGAGACACAACTTCAAGTGGGTGAAAATTTTAATAAATTAGGAAGGAGGAGAGTTAACAGCCTAATGCCAGCAGGTGGTCTGGTGGATCGATACAGGCCTAGGCTGCAGTGCAGAGCTGAAGGAGGAGGGCTAACAGCCTTAATGCCAGCAGGTGGTCTGCTGGATCGATACAGGCCTAGGCTGCAGTGCACAGCTGAAGGAGGAGAGTTAACAGCCTTAATGCCAGCAGGTGGTCTGTTGGATTGATACAGGCCTAGGCTGCAGTGCACAGCTGAAGGAGGAGAGTTAACAGCCTTAATGCCGGCAGGTGGTCTGCTGGATCGATACAGGCCTAGGCTGCAGTGCACAGCTGAAGGAGGAGAGTTAACAGCCTTAATGCCGGTAGGTGGTCTGCTGGATCGATACAGGCCTAGGCTGCAGGGCACAGCTGAAGAAGGAGAGTTAACAGCCTTAATGCCAGCAGGTGGTCTACTGGATCGATACATGCCTAGGCTCCAGTGCACAGCTGAAGAAGGAGAGTTAACAGCCTTAATGCCAGCAGGTGGTCTGCTGGATCGATACAGGCCTAGGCTGCAGGGCACAGCTGAAGAAGGAGAGTTAACAGCCTTAATGCCAGCAGGTGGTCTGCTGGATCGATACAGGCCTAGGCTGCAGGGCAGAGCTCCAGGAGGAGAGTTAACAGCCTTAATGCCAGCAGGTGGTCTGCTGGATCGATACAGGCCTAGGCTGCAGTGCACAGCTGAAGGAGGAGGCTTAACAGCCTTAATGCCAGCAGGTGGTCTGCTGGATCGATACAGGCCTAGGCTGCAGTGCACAGCTGCAGGAGGAGGGTTAACAGCCTTAATGCCAGCAGGTGGTCTGCTGGATCGATACAGGCCTAGGCTGCAGGGCAGAGCTGCAGGAGGAGAGTTAACAGCCTTAATGCCAGCAGGTGGTCTGCTGGATCGATACAGGCCTAGGCTGCAGGGCACAGCTGAAGGAGGAGAGTTAACAGCCTTAATGCCAGCAGGTGGTCTGCTGGATCGATACAAGCCCAGGCTGCAGTGCACAGCTGAAGGAGGAGAGTTAACAGCCTTAATGCCAGCAGGTGGTCTGCTGGATCGATACAGGCCTAGGCTCCAGTGCACAGCTGAAGAAGGAGAGTTAACAGCCTTAATGCCAGCAGGTGGTCTGGTGGATCGATACAGGCCTAGGCTGCAGGGCAGAGCTGCAGGAGGAGAGTTAACAGCCTTAATGCCAGCAGGTGGTCTGCTGGATCGATACAGGCCTAGGCTGCAGTGCACAGCTGAAGGAGGAGGCTTAACAGCCTTAATGCCAGCAGGTGGTCTGCTGGATCGATACAGGCCTAGGCTGCAGTGCACAGCTGCAGGAGGAGGGTTAACAGCCTTAATGCCAGCAGGTGGTCTGCAGGATCGATACAGGCCTAGGCTGCAGGGCAGAGCTGCAGGAGGAGAGTTAACAGCCTTAATGCCAGCAGGTGGTCTGCTGGATCGATACAGGCCTAGGCTGCAGGGCAGAGCTGCAGGAGGAGAGTTAACAGCCTTAATGCCAGCAGGTGGTCTGCTGGATCGATGCAGGCCTAGGCTGCAGTGCGCAGCTGAAGGAGGAGAGTTAACAGCCTTAATGCCAGCAGGTGGTCTGCTGGATTGATACAGGCCTAGGCTGCAGTGCACAGCTGAAGGAGGAGAGTTAACAGCCTTAATGCCAGCAGGTGGTCTCTGGTTGGCCATCACCCTCATAAGTAAATCAACCGACCGAGGAAAATTAAAAACCTTCCGCGGATAATTAAAAACCTTCCGCGGATAATTAAAAACCTTCCGCGGACAATTAAAAACCTTTCGCGGATAATTAAAAACCTTCCGCGGATAATTAAAAACCTTCCGCGGACAATTAAAAACCTTCCGCGGAGAATTAAAAACCTCCCGCTGACAATTAAAAACCTTCCGTGGATAATTAAAACCTTCCGCGGAGAATTAATTTTTAATTATCCGCGGAAGGTTTTTAATTGTCCGCGGAAGGTTTTTAATTATCTGCGGAAGGTTTTTAAGTGTCCACGGAAGGTTTTTAATTATCCGTGGAAGATTATAATTCTCTGCGGAGGGTTTTTAATTATCCGCGGAAGGTTATAATTCTCCGCGGAAGGTTATAATTATCCGCGGAAGGTTTTTAATTGTCCGCGGAAGGTTTCTAATTATCCGCGCAAGGTTTTAATTTATCCTCGGAAGGTTTATTTACTTATGAGGGTGATGGCCAACCATAGTGGTCTGCTGGATCGATACAGGCCTAGGCTGCAGTGCAGAGCTGAAGGAGGAGAGTTAACAGCCTTAATGCCAGCAGGTGGTCTGCTGGATCGATACATGCCTAGGCTGCAGTGCACAGCTGAAGGAGGAGAGTTAACAGCCTTAATGCCAGCAGGTGGTCTGCTGGATCGATACAGGCCTAGGCTGCAGTGCACAGCTACAGCAGTAACGTCTTATAAATTTGAAAAGTAAGCAGTTACCGCCTCTTGCATTTCCACGGCAGTATTTGTATCTTCTTGTATTCTAAGGATTGGTCACCACCATAGCTTTATCATAACAGACTATGGTGTGTACCGGTTCATCTGCCCTGCAAAAGCAAAAGGCAGCAGCTACTTACTCGGAAAATAAGCAGTATACTGCCTTTTGACTTTGCCCGGCAGATTTGGTGGTTATTCTTCTAATATATTTGCTTCAGTGAAGAATGGTCAGTCAGACAAATATGTCTGTTACATGTTTTGCTTCTACTTTTCCTTCATTAGAAGCTTACGCAATTTACAGCTCCAAATGACGATTTCTTTATATTAAAGACATGTCTTAGTTAGCTTTTTCCACTTCATTTGAATACCTATTTCTGACGTCAAAATACGGTCCCGCGCTTTAATTGTTAAGTTAGTGCGTCCGCAGTAAACTTTATGAAATGGTTTCCAGGCTCGTGAAAAAATTTGCATGAAACGGAAGTGCAACATCTCAAAAACCACATAACTCTTGTATTTCATACTTTCACAGCTTATTTAGCTAAATATAAAAGGTCTTCCTGCACTAATTGACAGCCTTTGTGTGTGTTTTGGTACCAGCTGCCAGCTCAGAATAATTATAATAATAATATATAAAAATATTAACTCTGGTTTATAGCATGGACATATTTGGCCACACTGGGCCAGCATGCGTTTGCTAGCACCGCCCTCTAATAAAATTATTTAAAAAAATAATACTGGATAATTGCGTGATCAAGATCTGCTGAAGGCAGATCGGAACGTCGCAATCGTTTCACCCTAAGTTCCAAAATGAGTAAAATTCAATCACTTTCCATATGAATCTTGGCACAATGAATGACATATTCTCTACCTTTATTTTTGTTTGAAATTTACAAATTTGAGAACGAGTCATGAAGATGCAAACCGATGGCCGGCGATCATGCAGTTTGAACAAAAATAGCAATATACTCACATCACAACTCTTTGTATTGACTATGCAAGCTTCGCCGAAACCATAAGAACAGACCAGATCCCCGACTTTACTTACCAAATGTATGAGTATGTGTGAGTGCATTAACGTGTAGACTATATAATACTTTATCGATTGTGTTTTGTATTTAAACTAAATCACAATTCTAATATATCTCTAGACAATCAATGGTACACGTCCAAGTTCATCATACATTATTTCATTTATTGTGGACCGTTTTACTTTTAATATAAGTTTACAAAAATCAATCCCATCATAATACCATTTATCATATAAACTTTTGACTTAATTTTTTTTAGTAACACTTTCCATCTAGTACAATATCTATGCAAAATATCAAGACCTGATTGTAAACCGGAAGAAGTTTCAGCAAGCAAAACGCCATCATCCGCATAAAATAATTAGTACAAACAACTTTATAAATCCTATGTTAATCCCGGTTGATCCATTGTTTCTAAATAATTTACATATATTGAGAAAAGAAAGGCTTGTGTACAATCAAATGAATCAGTAATATAGTATGTTGGTCCTCTTACTTTAGATTTGACAGTTGAATATATACTCTGTATAATATTTAACATTTTAACCCGAGCTCCCAGTTTTAAAAGTTTATACCATAGATTATCACGTACTACATAATCAAATACCCTTGAATAATCTAAGAATGGACAATGAAGTTTCTCTTTATTGTCGAAAAAACAACTACTAACATTATTCAAGACAAACATTTTGTCAATGGTACCCATTGTAGATCGGAATCCACGTGTGAAAGTCAGTATTGTGGGGAGCCTCCGTGACCGAGACGTAGCGTGTTCGGCCTCAGACCGCCAGGGCACGCATTTCGAATCCTGTGTCTGGAGGACAGTGTCATCTCAATCATCTCGCCATCCTCAGGAGGTTCCCTGGCCCAGTTTAGCCTATATGTGCACAAAGGTGGCCTAAAGCCCGATTTATTTCATTTGAAGATCGGAAACCACCTTGTGCTTCAATATAAACATAAATATGTTCAGCCCAATGGCGGAGTCTATTATTTTTTTGTGTGTGAACTAAATCAACAGATCCCTCAAAACATCACATATACATACAAACATCACGTTAAACAGCCTAAAAAATAATGGAAGAACTGATTCTTGCCATAAATTATAAACTCAGTCAATATTAAATCAAGCCCTGTCGCTTTATCCAGGCTAAAATCATCAAACAATCGGTGAGTTTATTTTGGCTTCTTAATATGACCATATGATGTAAACATGTCCATAGACCAGGACTGCAGAAGTTTTTTTTTTATTTTTCTGCTGCGCATTCACCAGTTAGGCTAGATATAGAGACGACGAAATTCCCGTATTTCTTATTTTTGACATGGTTGTTCAAAATTCGACATCAGACAAAGGTAATAGAGAGATATCTGTCAATGTCAAACTGGAATTATATATCTAGCCTAGCTCGTTTCAAATGTTTCATAATTTAGCGATAGAAGAAGGTAGACACAGTGCTATTATCTTAGAAATTATGTAAATATTGTGAAAGTATACAGGTATGTGTAAAAGAAACAGACATGAGAGGGAATGCCTGGGTCCCACAAGGGTCTATTGTGAAGACATGAGAGGCAATGCCTGGGTGCCGCAAGGGTCTATTGTGATGACATGAGAGGCAATGCCTGGGTGCCACAAGGGTCTATTGTGATGACATGAGAGGCAGTGCCTGGGTGCCGCTAGGGTCCATTGTGATGACATGAGAGGCTGTGCCCGGATGCCACAAGGGTCTATTGTGATGACATGAGAGGCAATGCCTTGGTTCCGCTAGGGTCCATTGTGATGACATGAGAGGCAATGCCTGGGTGCCGCTAGGGTCCATTGTGATGACATGAGAGGCAATGCCTGGGTGCCGCTAGGGTCCATTGTGATGACATGAGAGGCAATGCCTGGATGCCGCTAGGGTCCATTGTGATGACATGAGAGGCAATGCCTGGGTGCCGCTAGGGTCCATTGTGATGACATGAGAGGCAATGCCTGGGTGCCGCTAGGGTCCATTGTGATGACATGAGAGGCAATGCCTGGGTGCCGCTAGGGTCCATTGTGATGACATGAGAGGCAATGCCTGGGTGCCGCTAGGGTCCATTGTGATGACATGAGAGGCAGTGCCCGGATGCCACAAGGGTCTATTGTGATGACATGAGAGGCAATGCCTTGGTTCCGCTAGGGTCTATTGTAGTGACACAAGAGGCAATGCCTTGGTGCAACAAGGGTACATTGTGATGACATGAGATGCAATGCCTGGGTGCCACAAGGGTATATTGTGATGACATGAGAGGCAATGCTTGGGTGCCACAAGGGTCTATTGTGATGACATGAGAGGCAATGCCTTGGTGCAGCAAGGGTATATTGTGGTGACATGAGAGGCAATGCTTGGGTGCCGCAAGGGTCTATTGTGGTGACATGAGAGGCAATGCCTGGGTGCCACAAGAGTCTATTGTGATGACATGAGAGGCAATGCTTGGGTGCCACAAGGGTCTATTGTGATGACATGAGAGGCAATGCCTTTGTGCCGCTAGGGTCTATTGTAGGGACACGAGAGGCAATGCCTTGGTGCAACAAGGGTACATTGTGATGACATGAGAGGCAATTCCTGGGTGCCGCAAGGGTCTATTGTGATGACATGAGAGGCAATGCCTGGGTGCCACAAGGGTCTATTGTGAAGACATGAGAGGCAATGCCTGGGTGCCACAAGAGTCTATTGTGATGACATGAGAGGCAATGCTTGGGTGCCGCAAGGGTCTATTGTGATGACATGAGAGGCAATGCCTGGGTGCCACAAGGGTCTATTGTGGTGACTCATTTTCTGCTGAAGTGGTTGTTTCTATTTTTCAGTCATATAAAAATATTATTACTCAAGAGAATTTCCAGCTTCAAATGACGAGAAATGTCTTTATTTATGAAACATGGACATAATCCAATTTATATTTTTTTTATTACAGTCTATCGGACGGTGGAGAATGATCTCAATTAACAACTTTTTTGCTGATTACTCAGTCAATTCCTAATGGATTGTTTTGAATTTTTTCAACCATTATTATCTAGTCATCTGGTACCAAACCTGGAAATTTCAAAATTCATCTAATTATTTTAATAGTTATACTATTTGACTTGTAACGCACTTCTGAGCATAAACCGGAATAAAGTAATTGGGTTTATTTAGATATTTAATAAATGTCAAATTGTCTAACATTTGAACTAGACATTTTTTCAGGATACAAGCCAAATTACTGGAAATAGTGTTTACGTAAAAAATGGTTAGCAATTGATTGGTTGATTAACTCCACCCCTGGACAGAGAATACGTATTGAAGACAACATTCTAATCATCTATTTTTTTATTTTTTATTTGGTGGAGAAAATGAAAGCTCTCAATTTGTTAATTACTATCAATTCCCAAGCGATTTTTACGAAATTTTGCAACCATTATTATCTAGTCATTTGCCTGCAAACCTGAGAATTTCGAAATTTCTGTAAGTATTTCAATAGTTACACTATTTGACTTGTAACGCATTTCTGAGAATAAACCGGAACGAGGTAAATGGATTTAATTATAAATTTACTAAATGTCAAAAGGTTTAAGTTTTAAACCAAACAATGTTTTTAAATTTTTTCAGAAAATCAGTTAAGACTTGATTGGTTGATTGACTATTGACTCCACCGCTGGACAGACAATAAGTAGGTATTAAGGACAATATGTCACTCAGCACATCTGTGACCTTTGACCATTAACCCTTAAAGCGCTAAGTTTTACATTTAAATTTTACCCCCCTGAAGCTCCAAGTGGGTAAAATGTACTTCTATTTGTTCAATTTGAATCAAGATATTACATCTTTTTATAATAATACTCATTTCTTTTATACATTTTCTAAACATGGCTGAACAAGACTAAGGACACGATTTTTTAGAAATTTTCCAGGATATATGCCAAATGACAAGGAAATCGTGTTTAAATGAAAATCGGTTAAGAAAGGATCGGTTAATTGACTCCCCCCCCCCCCTGCAAGACAATATGTATTGAAGACAACATGTCACTCAGCGCATCTGTGACCTCTGACCTATCAACTCTTTAAACGCTACGTTCTAAAATTTAAATTTTATCCACTTGGAGCTGTGTCTTGCTACCGCGATCCACAACTCTAAGTGGCTAAAATGTACTTCTATTTATACCACTTGAATTAAGATATTACATCTTTTAAATACAATACTCGTTTTTCTTATACATTCTCTAAACATGGCTGACCATGGCTGAGGACGATATTCGCACTATGGGGGTTAAACACAGAACTGTTAATAATAATGAGAACATTTTATCTGGCATATCTATCTGTGATCTGTCAGACACAGACAGTATTTTATCTGGCATATCTATCTGTGATCTGTTAAACACAGACAGCATTTTATCGGGCACATCTATTTGTGATCTGTTATTGGGCACATTTATTTGTGATCAGTTACACAGACAGCTTGGACGGCTTCTTCACCCTGTTTGACATACGTGTATATCATACTTTATCAAATAACAGGTTACGATGTTCATCCACTGCGGATGGATAAAGAAAATCCTTGTTTTCTTGGTGAGTATGCCTTTCCCATGAACACAGCTTCACCATATATTCCAGTGAGAGCTAATGAGAAACATTGCATAGAATAAACCCAGCTCAAAGCAATAATAATTATCGTTTTATATTAAAAAATCATTGAAGCTCTACGAATAAACACGTGAAACTGCATAAATATGTTGGGCTGCTATTGATAACAATAGAATTTAGTAAATTGTTATTAAGATGTAAACATAAAATGTATACTTTTAATATTTTACTAATATAAATTTACATTTACGCTGGACAAACATTGCAAAGATTATGACCTCATTTATTGTATCACAAACTATTATGATGTTTGTGATGGTAGGTTACAACCTGTTATTCCAAAAGCCCATTATCCCGAAACCTATTGGTTCGAAAGCCCATCGGGACAAAAGCCCATTGGACCATCCATTTTACTCTTCCTTTCTTCAGGCTCTACTCCTCATTCTCATACCTTTTCTCTTTCTTGTTCCTCATTTCTTCACCATTTTTTTTCGTCACCTTTTTTCTTCCTTTTCATGTTTTCCACTTTTTTATTCCTTTTTTTTTCATAATATGGCCTACATTTTCTGTATTAGAAATATTCCCTCTTCTTTCTCTTTGATTCAATTTTTGCTTCCTTCTTCCTTTTCTTTTTTTCCACCTCATTTTCGGCCTTCCTCCTCATTTAGGTCATCTCTAGCAATAAGGGCCGTTCACGTTCTATACCGGGGGTTGGGGCGGCTAAAGTAGATGACAGGATGTGTAAATACATGCTACCACCCCCCCTTTGATGTAACCTAAAAAGCAGGACACCTCCTTTCTGGGCAGACGTACAGAGGAAGTGGGACACATCGCCTGTCGCCAAAGAAGAAAATGGACACCACCCCAGAAAGAAATCAGCCCGTCCAACTTCATCAGACAGGCTAAGTAAGGGGCTAAAGACCATCTACTGACAGGCTACCACAGCCCTGTCCATCAATACAACCTGGCGGATGGAGCGGACTCTTAAGTATAACACACCATCCACTGTGAATTTGAATTGAGCCGTCAGTTGTCTCTGGTCGGAGATCCCAGCTCAACAGCCGTCTCCGCACATCCTGAGGAATAGAAAGCTACATCAGCAACATAAACACTAAGACCTGCCCAGATGTGCTACCTACATCGGCACTCACAGACCACCACGATTTCCGTGCCACCCGAGGTGACGTTGAACCTGCATCTCCTTCATCCTCTCCAGATGTGGGCCGGAACATAATCACTCCCAGCCCTTCTCCATATTCTATATGTCATCTATATGCCTGATTGTATTTTGGGGGTGGCGACCACCTAGACTTTAATTTATTTCAA
This sequence comes from Flabesymbios commensalis, assembly GCA_964017125.1. Lineage (NCBI taxonomy): Eukaryota > Metazoa > Annelida > Polychaeta > Terebellida > Flabelligeridae > Flabesymbios > Flabesymbios commensalis. Next base: position 8,270,694 of record OZ024913.1, read on the forward strand.
CTATATTTTTGAAAAAATGTCATATTTAATAAAGTTCCACCCATCCTGTTCCGATATAAGTCCCATCCAATGGAAAATGTCACACCCATCATGTTCCGATATAAGTCCCATACCATGGAAAATGTCACACCAATTCTGATCCGATATGAATCCTATACCATGGTACGTCTGCAAATGTACATATACGGTGTGTATGTATATATATATATATGTGTGTTTGGGTTATGGGCAGGCCTATGTATCAGCAGTCATTATAATATAGATATATTATATCACCATGCATGAATGCACACTGTTTTATTAGCATGGTCCGTGTCTTTCTGTATACTGTAAGACTTCAAAGATTGCAAACTTACCTCTTCTTTAGAATAAGAACTGAGTTACAAACATGATCTCGTCTCTTTTCTGATTCACTACAAGAAAAGCAGTATTTGTCTCATTCTCGTATGTCTGCTTTGTTATCATAGTATCCGCCGTATCATCCACCTCTTTGTTCCACACCGGCAACACCCACCACATCTCCTGTAAAACAAAACTACCCGTCTCTATTAAATACTAAGGGTTTAAAACTTTCTCCGCCAAACAGAGTTCCGCTTCTGCCTGATAATCAGGAAAAACTCCCTCAGCCAGCTCTTGTGTCGTCTCTCATAACATTCAGGGTGCCCAGGCAAGCAAGAGTCATCTGTACACAGAGCAAAACATCAGGCCACGTGAAGGGACCATTTCAAAATTTCAGATGTGTGACATTTGCACTGCTCACTATGACGTAGGCCCCCGTGCATACCGAAATGTTGTGATTAACCCACAACTATACAGAGAGATGTACTCACTGTGCAAGATATAAATTCCTTTAATTTATGAAACAAATACAAACTGCAGTTTTTTCATGCATACTCGTAGAGAATTAAGTCCTTTAACTGTCTTTCCCGGTCGAACAGTGATGTTAAACAATAAATTATTACTTACTAGGAGTCTGGGAGTGTATTTTAATTGGTGGCTATTACATTCTTCAATTGAATCTTTTAAATGCAAAGCCAAATAAGTGAAACTATTTGTTATTGGCCCGACGCATATGGCAGCCGCCCGAGACGAAGTCGAGGGCGGCTGGCATATGCGGAAGGACAATAACAATGTCTAGCGCCCTACAAAATCATGTTATTACTATTATAACCAACAAATTTATTATTGTCTACGATTACAGCGTAGACCTTACCCACATGTCTACCCAGAAACTAACCACAGTTCACCTTGCTAAATATCACAGCTCACCTTCCCTCAACCAGCATAGTAGCTCAATGAACCAGCGACCCCCCGCCCGTCACCTCCCCCCGTCTCTCCCCCCATCCTCTCCCCGGTAAGGTATATAGGTGCGGAGGGACAATAACAATGTCTATTGCCCTACAAAATCATGTTATTACTATTATTACCAACTTATTTATTATTGTCTACGATTACAGCGTAGGCCTTACCTACATGTCCACCCAGAAACTAACCACAGTCCACCTTGCTAAATATCACAGCTCACCTTCCCTCAACCAGCATAGTAGCTCAATGAACCCGCGACCCCCTGCCCATCACCTCCCCCCCGTCTCTCCCCCATCCTCTTTCCGGTAAGGTATATAGGTGGTACCAGCATAATAGTGTTGTCGTATACCTGTAATTCCCCAGCAGACACAAGACGTTGAATTATTGTCAGCTTAACGTTGGTCCACCGTCAACGACGCTGAACCAACAATGATTCAACGTCTTGTGTCCGCTGGGTCCATGCCACCTTCCGTACACAAGACGAGCTGCCTACCAGACAGACAACTGCTGTACACAGAGAGAGTCTGGTGGCCCTACTAGGCGGGCGGATAGCCAGATATTACGCCCGCATAAGCAGCAATATCTCACTAGTAGCGCCCTCTCAAGTGGTAATAATAACTAATAATCAGTGGACTGTAATTATATGGGAATTCTCAGAACAGGTCATCGTGACACATACTTCATTTACCTTGCCAAACTAAAATCACTTTACTTGGTCTTTATGGGGTAAGACCTAATCTTATTACTTTTTTGCATATTTTTAAAGACAATCCTATCGGTGGCTATGATTCTCAAGTCCAGATTTTTCTTCGATGCCTGGCACAAAGCATCGACCCCACAGGTTAGTGCATTTTTAATATTTGTTTATGCATAATTATGTCATAATTATAGACCTGTTTCTTGTGAATGTGATAATTATGTTTACTTAATAATAACTGCTACACACAAAAAAATACATCACATTTTCGAGTAATTAAATAATCAAACAATTAATATATATATATTTTTCAGGACGAGAATGACTCGTTTGCAAAAAGATCGTCCCTCGATAATCATGATACTTTCAGCCAAGGACCTGATACTGAATACCACAGGTGATAAAAACATTTACTAAGATAACACCAACAATTGATCCAATGCTGTTCTGATGCACCAAACCAACAGTGGATCAGGGTGTACACGTAGTATACACGTCCCCACGTATTATTTAGCATAATGAGCTACACAAACGTACACGTCAGCAGCAATCCACATTTACCCTGTAATAACAGGGCGCATGTAGCCTATGCACTAGATGACGTTTTGTCCTCGTTGTCATTCGATATCATTTAATTCATGAGAAATAATGTTTCTTGTCATTGTACTTCATATGATTGTGAATTGAATTTCAAACAATGCAATTGTATAATACAAGTTAATGAATAAATTATGTAAAATATGTATCTGGCATCGCGGAGAACATCATGTGACATGCATGTAGAAAGTGAGGACGTGGCACAATTATTGATAAATTAGGCATTTTTATAAATGTCGGATTATTTTACACTTTAAAATTCTGAGCTTGATATATACCCATATGGTATATTGACAAGACACGTTAAATTGTTCTTATACAGCAAACGTTTAAAAGCCAGGATTTTCTCCAGGTAAACGTTTCAAAGTAAAAAAAAACTATCCTTCAATAAAACGACAAACGGTAAAAAGTTCACCTGAAAAAATGAGCAGTTGCTGTTATTTGTCTTTAACCAAAGGGTTTTTATCAAATTGAAATCATCATAAATGTCCTAATTAACTCTTTCTGATTCAATTGAATACCTATGTTATGGGTCTACGGCCATCAGAAATATTTTTATTCTTATAGCGCGGGGATAGACTTTAGTTGTCAGAATGTGACATCTACAGACGTCAGATTCGTCAGATCCCCGCGCTGTAAGGGTTAAACTAATTATCCATCAAATCTTATCAAAGCAACTACAATGAACTACTAGATGTCACATATTAAAATCTACCATATTAGACTATTTATTTAAAACAAATTGTATTACTTTATTTTGATTCTGTTCATGCTCCAGGTTTCTTGTAACTAATTTGTCGATGGAAGTTAAAAATATATTTAGGACGTTCCACAAAGGTCTTCCTGATACTGCTTACAGTGTGAAACTGTTAAAAGTCCTGTCAGAAATTATGGTAAGTAGGCTATCATTACACATCCTTTAATATTTAACATTAACATTATTTATTTTCTTCTGCTCTTGACACCGTTATTACTTTCTCTGCCATGACATTCACCTTGGGATCACTTTCACCTTTCTTATCTGTTACAATTATAATGTCTTTATTTCGTAGCAAACAGATACAGAAAACACATTTCACATGCGTCAAAGTTATGACCTTCACATTGAGATCACTCTCACCTTCATTATTTGTCATGACCTTCACCTTGAGACACTCTCATACTTCTTATCTGTCATGACCTTCACCTTGAGATACTCTCATTCTCCTTATCTGTCATGTCCTTCACCTTGAGATCACTCTCACCCTTATTATCTGTAATGACCTTCACCTTGAAATTACTTCCACCCTCCTTATCTGTCATGACATTCACGTTGAGATCACTCTAACCATGATTATCTGCTATCTGTCATGACCTTTATTTTGGGATAACTCTCATCCTCCTTATCTGTATTACCTTTACCTTAGAATCACTCTCACTCTTTATCTGGCATGACTTTCACCTTGAGATCACTCTCACCCTCCTTATCTGTCATGACCTTCACCTTTAGATCACTCTCACCCTTCTTGTCTGCCATGACCTTCACCTTGAGATCACTATCATCATCTTTATCTGTTATGACCTTCACCTTGGGAGTACTTTGCTGCCTGCTCCACCACGAATGCATTGATTTTGAGCGTTCATTAGCCCCAATGGCTAACGCCAATATAACAATCCGCTGATCAAATGAGCTGAGGACTCCATTAAAATGTATTCTGTTCTGTCACAATGGACCCCCACATTTTTTATATAATCCCTGATAACACAAAACCACTTACCGGTGAGTGAAGTAAAGTATCTCTATAACCAGCCATGCCTAATCACCCAACCCTCACGTCATAATCTGTCGGTGCCTAGGTAAATTCATTTTCCGTCATCAGATTGCACTGTTTTTAAAGTAGATGTGTTTTCATGATTATCTAAGTAAACATGTGGGCACACAATGTAATGACCCACATGCGCAGCATGATGAAGAGGTAGCTTTTTGGTACAAAGTGCTTGGTTACGAAGTGTCATGCTACCCATTATATATTTGATTTTCATATTTTCACCAGTCAAAATCACAAATTGGCCACATCTGAAATAACGCACAAACATGCGAATTTTTATTCACTGATCAATTGAATGGTATGCTCAGTTGAAGCTCTATATTCACGTAAAATGTTTGGCTTCAATATTACACCTGGAGCTATAGTGGGGCCTATCATAATGATGGGAGCTAGTTTGGTTGTTTTACACCTAAAAATAGCCAAACATGAATAATTAGTTTTACCTGCTAGTCCCGCTGATTTTTTTATTCCGATGATTGATTGTAATTCTGACTTTAATGTCTGTTATTTTTAATATATATACTCCAATATAGCATCATTCACCATGAAATTTTAAAAGTTTTCAGTATATTCTAGATCAGCACCATTTACACTAAATAAATCTAGCCTGTACATAGGCCTGTAAATCCATAAAAACATCACTGGCTGATGGATTATAATAGGTGAATAAAATGACCATTAAAGTCAAATCAGTCAGCTAGAAATATCGCCATCTTTAAATGAGGCACGTCAATTAAATATGGAGAACGTTTAAACCATCTTTTTATTTATATTGTATAAATTACAGGTGATTTTTTTTTTTATTTCTAACAATTCTTAAAATTATAACTAAAATTCATTTACAAGGTGGTATATAGCGGGGGGGGGGGTGGGTAATATAATTTTACACAAATATATAGCTTTAAGCCTAGGTTGTATGTTCCCCCGTTACAAAAACGACCTGGTGAGCACTGCCATTGCTACTGTCAGTGAACTGGTCACCAGCGCTAACCACCTCACTGGCAGTCAGACTTAGATTAATAGTTTAATAGCCATGATTTAGAACTTATAATATACCATAACTATACCATAGAATATCTATCATCACATTTGTTTTCGAAAGTAAGTACATTAAACTGAATAAGACGAATATAGTGTAAAATACTTACCTTTTTCTTCCAAAGATTTAAATAAAACAAACTGAAGAATCAGGGATGTCAGAAGGAATCAGTCAACAGGAAGTCGGTTGCTAAAAGTGTTATTCGCACATGCACGACAGAACATATAGGGAAGTCCAAGCCATCTATTGGTAGTTTATTGTTTGACGGCCCACTGGCAGCCCGCCACCGGTCTACTGGCAGTGACTGCTGTCATCAGTCTGCTGCGGCGTCAGTGTGCTGTGATGATTGCTGTCGACAGTGTTTGTTTTCTTCAGTGGGCTGCAATGATTGCTGTCGTCAGTGATTGCTGTTTTCGGTGGACACCAGCAGCACATTGCAGACAACAGCTAGAGGATTGCCAAAGTGTGTCTAAATATATCTATCTATCCAGACATACTTAAAGCGACAACTAATCTTCCTGTATGATTATTCATTCCAGAATACCAATGTTATATGTAGGGCCTATTTATCAAGCTCTATATAACTATTATGTTTATCTGTAGAAAGACGTGGATAACTTTGATCTCTCCTATGTCCAGCCACGTTTACTGGTGAACACCGCTAGAGGCTCTAGCGACCCGCATGGTGACCAGCATGGGGACATATTCCCTGACAGAGGATTAATGCTCTCCTCCAACAACATCATGGACGTTTACCATCATTTTGGATGTAATATTGAGAGTATTAATGATAGTAACGACACTTCACCGTATTACCATCATTGTCGTCAGATTGATGTGGGCGTCAGAGTCACTGTAGACTGCATGCCGTCCGGCGCACACCAAATGTCTTCTCTGAAATGTGACAAACACGCTCCATCTGTCATCATGACACGTGACACTTACCTTATGTCACCACTAGACGTTTCCACTGTATCACGCGGTGCATTATGGGTATTACCACTGCTGACGGTTCCTGGCAATAACCACCAGGTGTCACTGATCATACAGAAGATGCTCTGGATGACCGGAAGTCACATCAAAGTTGACATTCAGAGGAATGATCAAGGTCGCTGGTCCATTTGTAATCAGACTGAATATAAAATCATCAGGAACAATTTGAGAGCATTTTCATGCACTAAGCTTACAATTAAAGACTGTTTACTGCAATTGTTGTTATTTGCTGATGAACAAAGCTGGCTTGCCAAGGACTCCGTAACTTATCAGATCAAATGGTGGGAAGCACTGATAGATTTGGGTTTATTTAACCCGGACTGTAAGCAAGCTAAACCTGTGTGCAAAAAAGTTATATATAAACCTTCTTCACTTACATCAGCTGGCATTCATCCCAACAAGTATCAGTCAGAAATATTCTACAAAAACACATGTAGCAGAGACCCTCTGTCAGACCATCTGGCCTCCAAAGACTCCCTTTCTTATCCTCTGCCAATCTACCAACATATCCTCCTTCTTATTGTCTATAACAACCCATTTTACACAAATATTCCTGTTATTGAGCATCTTTATCGACCATTTTTCCCCCGTATTCTTTACTGTGGTCCAACATTTACTGGTTTAGATCATCCATCTCTGGTAAATTATGACATATCATTTATTACGTATGCGAGAAGCACAAAAGAGCATCTTGGGGGAATGTTCAGCACAGAATGCACGACGATGGCAATGGAGATGGGATTTCACAATGAACACGGTGTCCTTACATTACATGATGATGTCCTAATGTTCCCTCAACGACTACAAAACCTCCCACTTTCTCATATCTGGCTACATGCATTATGGAAATCTCAATCCACCGGCAATATTCTAACTAATATCTTAGAATGGAGTTTTTTCAAACAATATCGTAGTAATATTCTGACAATTTTTAGAGAAATCCGTAAGTTATCCCACACATCCCCGGTGGCCAAGAAGTGTTACAAGCAGCACGTGGATTTACAGGGACTATGGACACCAGCGGGCGGATACAGTGATATACACTTCATCCCCAGCTCCATATATAAACAATTCCATGAAATTGCTCAGACATATATACGTAATCATGTTCCCTTTGAGGTAGCCATTCCGAACATAATTCGCTGTCTGGTAAACCCCTCAGATGTGAGATTGATACCAGGTCGACTTGTAGAAGGAGGCAGTGTCAGAGACAAACCATGGGAAACATTGAGACATATCATCAACAATGAGACTATCTTCATGCACCCTGTAAAGTGGAGTGGCGTTTCCAGCAAACCGAGCAAGATCCAGGAATTCCTCTGCGAAACAGTTGTGGATTACGTATTTAAACCTGCCAGCGATCAACCTGCTATGTTATTGAATGAGGATCCAGCGTGGAATGTATTTTAGATCTGATTGTATGAGGCGTGCAGATTTCTTATAGGAGACTTCAATTTCATTGTCAGCATGGTTAAACCATGTTGCATTAGCCATACCGTGTCATCGATAAACCGTGCACCATTAGCCATACAGTGTGATGGATAAACCATGCACCATTAGCCAAAGAGTGTTATCGTTAAACAATGCACCATTAGCCATACAGTGTCATGGTTAAACCATGCACCATTAACCATACAGTGTCATGATTAATCCATGCACCATTAGCCATACAGTGTCATCGATAAACAATGCACCATTAACCATACAGTGTCATGGATAAACAATGCACCATTAACGAAAGAGTGTTATCGTTAAACAATGCACCATTAGCCATACAGTGTCATGGTTAAACCATGCACCATTAACCATACAGTGTCATGATTAATCCATGCACCATTAGCCATACAGTGTCATGGTTAAACCATGCACCATTAACCATACAGTGTCATGATTAATCCATGCACCATTAGCCATACAGTGTCATCGATAAACAATGCACCATTAACCATACAGTGTCATGGATAAACAATGCACCATTAACGAAAGAGTGTTATCGTTAAACAATGCACCATTAGCCATACAGTGTCATGGTTAAACCATGCACCATTAACCATACAGTGTCATGATTAATCCATGCACCATTAGACATACAGTGTCACGGTTAAACTATTATAAAAATACATGATGTGTGGGACAATTCTAGGATGAATTAGAGTGCACTTGCACTACACATTGTATTTTGTTAAAATATTAGTGGTTTGGGTTTTGGATGAGGATTGGGTAGCTAGTTAGTTAGGTAGTTACTACGTTCTTACATCCTGAAACAGGGATGTAGTATAAAACCACGTAAGATAGTGGTTTGGGTTTACAATTGATTTAGATTTCTACTAATTTCATTGACAACATTTTACTATAAGTGAAACTTAGAGATTCGGAATCGGTGAATACTTCTTGAGATGATATCAGTATTACCAGAATCAGTATTACTAGTATTATGAATCCATCAGAGAAATAAACAAGGGGGAGACACATAATATGGAATAAAAACTATTTGAATTATATGTGAAAGGGAGATTTATCTCTAGCGATAAATATTGATTTATTTTTATTACACGTACGTGAGTTGTGGCACGTTCTGTTCGGATAAGTATCAGTTGGATTATAAAGAAAACGAATATATTCACCACTCCGTATTGGGACGCTTGGATTACCCGTAACATTTAGGACACAGATGTTTGCTACAAAAATGAAAATTGTGTAAAATATCTGATGGAAAATAAAGTGGTTGATATTTTTATTGATCTAAGCCTCCATTACCGTCTCATGTGTTATCTGTTTTTTTTCCGACGTATTCCGATAATAACACTTTGAAGTCCATCCATTGTTCACTGTTTAATGGTAATCTAATAAATTAACATTATCTCATTATTTTCGTTTGATTGGCACCCCTAAACCGTATTCCCAACAACACCACAAAAAATAAGCTTTTATTTATGTCAAATTCTATTGTTTTAGACTAATTCTATTATAGTTTGTGATAAACAGCGTAGTTTCTAAAATCTACAGAGCCCAAGATTCGTGAAATGGTAACTCCAAATATCATTTTGTGTATGAGTACGGTAACTCCTTGATGAGTTCAAGTTTCAAGTTCAAGTTCAAGTGTTTATTCTTTAAGCCTTACATGGAGGAATACAAGAAAATAACAGTGAATGTGATAAGCAAAACATACAATATAACTCATATTAATTTATACATTATTATACAATCAATTACAGTTTTTTCACTTCACACTTTCTAAAATAATCCTAATGAAATTCGCCAAACTACGTAATTTTGTTTTATCATTCATTATGCGTTTGAATTTGGGTGCCGATATACATGACAATACTTCGGTAGGTATGTGCGTCTTTGATCAGCAAAAAATGGACAGTTAAATATATAATGAAATTCATCACCAATTTCTGACTGACTACATTTAACGCATACTCTTTCAGATCTTGGGATGTTTATGTAAATGCCAGTTTCTACAGGTAATTTGTGATTTCTGCACCTAAAACGACTAAAAACGGTTCTTAATTTCATAAGTAGAAAAGTAATGTAGAATTCTAACGATATATCCGACTTATACATACGGTAATTTATACATTTTGCATTTGATGCTACATCATCTGTCCAAGTCTGAAGGTATTGATCCTTAAGTCTAGTTTTAAAAACTTTTTTTTAAATATTCAGGTGTACGGGGTATCTTTTGATCTTGCCAAACATATCCAAACCCAGCAGACAATAAAGTAGATTTGACCAAATATAGCCAGGGTGAATTATAAATACCTAGACTATACATTTTATACAATAAATTATACATTTTTACTGACAGTTTTGAAACTGGGCCTGAAATAATACGTGCCCAAAATAAAATACATCTTGATGTGTATTCAATATTCAATGGATAACGGCCCAATACGCCGTATACCATCGAAGATGTGGTGCTTTTATTAACACTTATTATATATTTACAATATCTCAAATGGAGCTTTTCGATGATATCGTTATTTTCATAGGCCCAAATCTCATTTCCATATAAAAGTATTGGTGTGACAAGCTTGTCAAAAAGGTCTAGCTGTAAATCAATCGGTAAATTCAACACTCTAGATTTTTTTTAAAGTGAAAACATAGCTCTACTGGCTTTATTAAAAACATTTTTTTTAGCTTTGCCAAACTTTCCATTATAATTAAATACAATACCAAGGTAGATAAATTGTCTATGACATCAATGCTTGAATTTCGGAAGTTAAACTTGGGATATTTTCGAACTTTTCCTCTTGAAAATATTACTATTTTTCTTCTGCTGGTAATAATATTTAACTTCCATATATTACAGTACGACTGCATAGTATCTAATGACATTTGAAGCTCTGTTGGTGACTCTGCCAGAATAACTGTGTCATCTGCATATAAAATAATGTACATTTTAATATATTCGTAAAGATCATCATCATTTTCTGTCAGTTAGGAAATATATGCTAAACCACCGTTTTTTGAACAAAGGAAACTTCCCAGATCTGATAAATAAATAGAGAATAACAAAGGCGATAAATTATCGCCTTGTCAGACTCCTATCTCTGACTTAAATACATTTGATAGTTTACCATTCATTTTTATATAGCATTTGGCATTTGAGTACAGGTTTTTTATTACATTTAGTATTTGGCCATTTATATTCAAAGATAGCATTTCTGTCCATAGACTAACTCGGGAAACATTGTCGAAAGCTTTTTTGTAATCTATAAAACAACAATATATACGTTTCCCGTTTATTGAGATATAAATCGATAAGTGATCTGATCTGCTCATCTAAAATATAAATGTAACTGTAATGTTATTAAAATAGACCTAATAGGACAGGCATGTTCGTTATCTTGTATTACAGACACCTTGTGGATAGCTGATTAATAAACGTTTTCAGGGTTCACAGAACAGTGATAGGCTGTTTTGTCTTTTTCACCCAGGGCCTAGGTTATAAGGCTGCCATATCCACGCATACAAAATACATTGACAAAGTTTTATATAATGTTGGGCCAACGACTTACGTCGCAGATGCTGGACCGGCGTAAAGCCAGCATTGGATTTACATCTCGTGTTTGTTTAGATAGGCCTAACTATGCACTCCTTCCATTGGCGCTGAATAACTGTGCATTAAATACGGATGATTCTTGTGTTTTGTTTATTACGCCTATACGCTTTTATGATAATTATGCTTTTATGATTATGATTTTGGTGTCTACCATCAGTTTTTTTCAGGTATGCCGGATATAGTGGTGTGGTAAACAGCTACATTAGACATTGCATTGTGGGCAAAATGCAAGATGTCCGATACTTTTCCAAAGACAAACAATAAATTAATGCTATTTTTTACATAATTTACGTAATAATTTTGATAGCAGTATATTTTTGTGTTCCGTATTGTGATGTTTCATAGTCATTTCATGTAGGTCTGGATTGTGGATCTATTTCCATCTAAAATCATCACAGTATTTGATAATCTTCAAGATGGATGGATGTTAGTCCTAGTTTTTTTAGTTTTAACACAAAAAAGACATTATGTCATTATTCCTATTTCGAACAAGAATAGAAGTAGGTCTGTAATCATGGTTTGCGTGTCTACCTTGGGTTTCTCAGTGTGACAATGGATTAAAATTTTCAGAAACAATAATAAATTTGCAAACTGAATATTAGTCTTGTCAAAACCAATATTTAAATATAACTATATTTGAGGACAATATCCACGATGATAAACAAAATGGCTAAAACTGAGCAATAAATATCTGTAACAGCGTCATCATGAAATAGCGGTACATGGGTGATCCTGAAATCTATGATGAGGTTTTATCGTATGCCTCACCCAGTTGTGTTTACTTTCCTGGAAACATTTAAGATAACGCACATGGATTAAAATCCAAGATGGTGATGACTGATATATTGGTTATTAATGAAATATAATAGTTGCTGCTCATTTGACAATAGAGACAAAATAGATAAAAAGAACAAAATACATTAAAAACAATCATCTAATTTAAAGTCATCTTTCTGACAAAGACGATCGAATGTTGTCGCAAATCAGCCCCTCTGAATAATGACGAATAACGAAAGTAGACCTTTTTCAAAAAACGGTTAATCATTGGGAGACACACGACCTCAGTCAAGTCGGTGTTCTGCTTGTGAGGATATATCAGCAGAGTCAGGATAACATATCTTCTGTTATATATGAAGAAATAGATGACAGTACAATTTGAGATTATACACTCATGGGAGACACTGACTTCATTTCACTAAAAACAATCGATTTGAATTTGCAAACTCAGGCCTTGCAGTTTTGTGACAGTTACTTACTGAGCTATTTCAACATATAAAGATGCGTTGCCATTTAGGCATTTACGGTGGGGCATAACCAGGTATTGGTGCAGCATCACATGAATGAGCTGAATATATATGTGGTGCTGTCAAAATAAAACGTATTTGCAATATATATAGGTCACATCACAAAAGATGATCAAGGTAACCCAATAGTAAGATTTATAAATCTCCTCTCGGCTCGTTGTTGACATAAGTATGATTGTTTTCATACTATGCATGCCGTAGGTGCTCACGTTTTTGAAAACTGATCAAGATAACTTTTACTCTTTGTCAATGTTGATAAACATGTGGGCACAATAACAAAGTGAACTTTACTTTCAGTCAGAATATGTAGCTCTTCTAATAGAAAGACACGGAATTAATGAATCAACTTGGATTATAGCAATATATATTGAATTCAACAATATATGTGTCAACATTTTTGACCATGCACTAAATCAGATATTTGGTTGATCACTGGAAATGAAGGAAACAGCACGAATATTGACACAATAATTCTTGTTACAAAGCTAACACCTGATATATGACTTAATCATCAGGTTTCTTGCAATTATTGGCTGGACAAGAATGTCTTCATTTTCGTGATAATTTTAGTTATGGCGGCGGTGATTATAAAATGAAAAGATCTAGAATCACTATAAATGCCACGAGTAAATGAAGCTTGACGGGTTGAGCTATGTTGCTGTCATAATATAGTTATTATGCACTTTTATCTGACAACAAAGAATCCACAGGAAAATAATTGTATAATATATATATAAGCATAAAAATATTTACTTTTTACTTTTTTTTTACATTTCTGATGTTTATTATTAATTGTTTGACCTATAATATAGTACAGTGTATTGTAAACATCAAGAGGCTTAGAAGCCATTGGATATAATTTTAACAATATTTGGACTAAGTTTACCAAATATATTATATAATCCTGTGTCTGGAGGGCAGTGTCATCTCTTTCATCTCACCATCATCATGAGGCTTTCCTGATCCAGTTTAGCCTACATGTGCACAAAGGTGTCCTAACACCCCATTCATTTCATTTTCCCCACGCTTTTATATGCAATAGTGGCAGCCCAGGACATATATGCTCATCTGCGTGCTCATGTGGCAAGAAGCACTGTCTGTCTGTATTTACTGTTGGTGTCATATTATATCCCATATGTCTAATGATAGATGTGTCATGCGTGTTCAAAGGGTTATTATTAAAAAATAAATGTTCGCGGTGCTTGAAGCCATGGAGATAAATATGTTTTTCTGTCATTTATTAAAAGTCGGACAGCCACAGAGTCAACCTTGCGAAAATCCCCAAAAGGTTTTCGCAAGGGAAGATGTGTCGAATCTTATGGGGGTCTAGATGGACTCGGTGAGCTCCAAACTAGTTTAAATGGTCTATTACAAAAAATGATCTAAATTAACCAGTTCGCATCATAAGTCAGACTATAAGCCGGCAGCCATCTTGGACACCATCTTCAATAACTATCAAAACACAAATGAATTCGTCAATTAGCGCTCCGTTACCATCATTATTGTAATGATGACAAATAATCACCATTGTTATTGAATTAGTTAATATGTATAATAGTGTTCAAATTTACATTAACGATCTGCTGGCTAAAAAGTCTCTTGTGCTAAAAAGGTTAAATATTGCCCAAAATTGCATGAGGCACTGTCCACTAAACTGGTTGAAATGGTGTATTACAAAAGACAATTGAGCTAAAATTAACGGAATTACACTATTTTCCAAAGTATTACTATAATCCAACCTTAAAAGTGAAAAGCGAGACGGACATCTACGCTGGTGATTGTGCAGTGTTTGGTGGTGAATGTCAGTTTGTAACATGGATTGCCATGTGAAGTAAAAAATATTTGAATGTGGCCGGCCGCCTTTTAGCCCTATATACCTGTGCATGATTGAATTCCACTCCAATGGCAATATCGTTTTCACCACGTTGATGTTTGGACCTAGTTTACCATGATCATGATAAAAAAATATTTGTGAAAATGTCACGCAATCAATATGCTAGTAATGGGATAGGCCCTACACAGTAAAATGTCAACGTAGAAAACCAGATAAAAAACTCAACATTTCCCGATTTACCATTCCAATGTACTGTAACTTCGGCCTACTATTTTTTCGGAAGGCATTATTTATCACCTTCTCAAATTACATTCATTGCTATATTGTGCTGTTAGGCATACGAGATCCTACGAGCCACATGTATGAGCTATAGGTGTCATTTTAGGCAAATCTAGCCTACATGTAAGATTATATTATAGTAAGTCCTTAAATAGATTTTTAAAGCTCCATGAACCATGCATATGCCTATTGTAGACAGAGTGCGCTCTGGTATGACATTGCTCCAGCTAGTCTTGCAATGGTAATCAGGTAACGTAAGAGTTCAAGCGCATAGGTAAATAGTTTTATTTTATATACTATGTTTTGTTGTAGCCTACAATATTATGAGTGACGTTAGAATATTCTGGTCTGAGACCCATGCATTTTGTATTTTTGTATAAAAAACATGATTGAATTTTAATAAATGATTAGATCTTAGTCGCCTTCCTCTAAAGATATCGATTTGGGAAAAACACTCAGTGGGGGCTACGTAGTGACAGTGGTAAGGATACACAAAAACACTGTAACTTTATTGATGCTGTTGACAATAAATTGAGAACGGGATGTTAAAGCATAAAATATCATATATATTTTGAAGCTGAAAAATAAAATGACATCTCATTAATGTATATGCACCGAAACTATAGCAAGTCATAGTTTTCCTAAAATAAATTACCGTCATATTCAAATAGAAGTTACCGTTCCATCGCTCAACTATATTACAATGGTTACCGACATACCACTCACTTTTCTACACAGAGTTACCGTTTCCTACTATGGAAGTTACCGTCTCTCGCATCAATATTTTACACTGTTCTTACTATGAAATCTAGTACACTAAAGAAGCCAGCTATGTACCAAAATATACTTCAGCTGCTGGTGATTAACATCCCTGAACATTTTTTACACATTTGGAGATATTAAATCAGATAAAATTACCTTCGCCCATACCGACCTTTCTCAACGTTTGCTGTGTCCGCCATGTTGGGACTACGATAACTCAAGTTACCGTCATCAGTGTTTAGGTGTGTTAACACCACGTGGCTTATAGAGGTGATGGCTGACTCTCCTCTGTATGATAGAGGTAATGAAAGAGTATTGCAGCCTTTCATGAAAATATGTCTATTTAGCCTGGGCTGAAATCTAAAACATGGAACATTTCTCAGGATTTTAGTGAAAACCTTTTTATCCACTTGTTTTTGCAAAATCGAATCTGTCGGATAATATTCTATATTTGGCGACCTTCACCTTCAAATTAGCCAAACAGAAAATGGCCACCAAAATGCTGTCGCACATAAAGGCACAATTTATGGTTTCTGTGAGATTTGTATCTGATAATTTTTTTCTGGTGTCTTTCGGACGGAATTACCTTTATTTGACCTTTAAATCCAGGATATCCGCAGTTTTTTATGTATTTACTGCTACTATAAGTATACTGCTAAACATGTTGACGAAAGTATGACTATTAGGGATTCCTTAAGGGATTAGGAATAAGCGTTACTGACGAGTAAATTTGAAATAAAAAAAACAAAATGGCCGCGAAATTCATCTCCATATGAACAAGAAACAAAATGGCTACCGAGATGTAAATTAAACCTCTTTTTTTATTTGTGGCTCGAAATTGCTCAATTTATTGATTTTGTATGACCTGCGGGCCGAAACAAACATTTCTGATGTTTATTATTAATTGTTTGACCTATATTTTATCGTAATATTCAAGATGGACGTCATTTTACATATTTTTAATAAAATAATTCTAAATACTTAGCACATGGAAGCATGTTAGCCTACACTGTGCTTAAGCACAGTTTCGAATGACTTATAAGCTAATCTGTCATATCACGTAGTCTATTTTTTAGATTTCCAATAAACAAATGTCGTTTATAATATTATAGCTCACATGCATAAAAATCACTTTTATTTGTGTGTTGACGGTGACCATTTGGAATTTGAAGGTCAAATAAAAGTCATTTTGATCGAAAAACATGAGACATAAATTTATCAATTCCAAATCATGCAGAAACAAGAAACCGTTCAATAATGTTTAACAAAAAAATAAAAAAGATGGTGTTTTGGCGGCCATTTTTTGCTTTGCTTATTTAAAGGCAAAGGACACCAAATATAGAATGTTATCAGACAGATTCGAGTTCAGCACACACACAAATTATGTAAAAACAAGCAGAAAAAATATAGACTCAAATGCCGAGCAAAGACAGACGTTTGCATAACCCTACCCCCACATTTTAGACATGTTTGGGGTTATCCCTATATAAGCGGTAAAATATATAGTTCGTCCCTATTTTTTTACTTTTAACATCTCATTTCATTGCTTGGAGACACTCCTGCAGGGATTATTATTCCTGATGGAATGTAACTGCGATAATGTATGCACGAGTTTATGGGTATTTTAATATAATTTAGTCCATAATTTAGTATTACTTATATTTTTTTAAATATGATTTTCTGGCTGTTCTCATGGACTTTTGTGTTTGTATGTTCATTATTAGCGATAATGTAGCAGAAAACTGTTTTTTCTTATCAGTGGCGGCCTTCTTGGATTTTTCATTAATGGGCAAAGGAAAAAAATGGAAACTGTTTTTATTTGTTCAGTTGGGATACTGTGAGAAATCATCATCAATAAAAATCAGCATGAACATGACACAGAATTTTGCTATGCCACATAGCGACATGCACTAAAACACCATATCTGTCATATCTCCTTTCCGTAAAACACTATATCTGTCATATCTCTCCTCTCCGCAAAACACCATATCTGTCATATATCTCCTCTCCGTAAAACACTATATCTGTCATATCTCTCCTCTCCGTAAAACACCATATCTGTCATATATCTCCTCTCCGTAAAACACCATATCTGTCATATATCGCCTCCCCGTTTTACATCCTTTCTCATCTTCTTCGTATCTTTCATGTTTACAATTATATATATTATTATTATAATATAATTATATATCCTGGTCGGTATATTGTGAGGATCATTGTACACTCACATTATAGATCTACCGCCCACCATTGACGCGCTATTAATGGTCATTTCATGAACTCTTTAATTGAGACACCCGGTGCCATCAATTCTTCCATGACAATAAACACATTTCAGTACCCAACAGACACGAGACGTTGACATTGTTGGGCTAGCGTCGCAGACGGACAGCCGACATCAAAACAACATCGGGTCAACGTCTGCGTGTTCTGTGGGAATGTTATACCACACGATGTACATCCTAAGTCATCAATGTTATACCACACGATGTACATCCTAAGTCATCAATGTTATACCACACGATGTACATCCTGAGCCATCAATGTTATACCACACGATGTACATCCAGAGCCATCAATGTTATACCACACGATGTACATCCTAAGCCATCAATGTTATACCACACGATGTACATCCTAAGCCATCAATGTTATACCACACGATGTACATCCTAAGCCATCAATGTTATACCACACGATGTACATCCTAAGCCATCAATGTTATACCACACGATGTACATCCTAAGCCATCGATGTTATACCACACGATGTATATCCTAAGCCATCAATGTTATACCACACGATGTACATACTAAGCCATCAATGTTATACCACACGATGTACATCCTGAGCCATCAATGTTATACCACACGATGTACATCCTGAGCCATCAATGTTATACCACACGATGTACATCCAGAGCCATCAATGTTATACCACACGATGTACATCCTAAGCCATCAATGTTATACCACACAATGTACATCCTAAGCCATCAATGTTATACCACACGATGTACATCCTAAGCCATCGATGTTATACCACACGATGTATATCCTAAGCCATCAATGTTATACCACACGATGTACATCCTGAGCCATCAATGTTATACCACACGATGTACATCCAGAGCCATCAATGTTATACCACACGATGTACATCCTAAGCCATCACTGTTATACCACACGATGTATATCCTAAGCCGTCAATGTTATACCACACTTGATGTTATACCACACGATGTACATCCTAATCCATCAATGTTATACCACACGATGTACATCCTAAGCCATCAATGTTATACCACACGATGTACATACTAAGCCATCAATGTTATACCACACGATGTACATCCTGAGCCATCAATGTTATACCACACGATGTATATCCTAAGCCGTCAATGTTATACCACACTTGATGTTATACCACACGATCTACACCCCAAGCCATCAATGTTATACCACACGATGTACATACTAAGCCATCAATGTTATACCACACGATGTACATCCTAAGCCATCAATGTTATACCACACGATGTATATCCTAAGCCATCAATGTTATACCACACTTGATGTTATACCACACGATGTACATCCTAATCCATCAATGTTATACCACACGATGTACATCCTAAGCCATCAATGTTATACCACACGATGTACATCCTAATCCATCAATGTTATACCACACGATGTACATCCTGAGCCATCAATGTTATACCACACGATGTACATCCAGAGCCATCAATGTTATACCACACGATGTACATCCTAAGCCATCACTGTTATACCACACGATGTATATCCTAAGCCGTCAATGTTATACCACACTTGATGTTATACCACACGATGTACATCCTAAGCCATCAATGTTATACCACACGATGTACATCCTGAGCCATCAATGTTATACCACACGATGTACATCCAGAGCCATCAATGTTATACCACACGATGTACATCCTAAGCCATCACTGTTATACCACACGATGTATATCCTAAGCCGTCAATGTTATACCACACTTGATGTTATACCACACGATGTACATCCTAAGTCATCAATGTTATACCACACGATGTACATCCTAATCCATCAATGTTATACCACACGATGTACATCCTAAGCCATCAATGTTATACCACACGATGTACATACTAAGCCATCAATGTTATACCACACGATGTACTTCCTGAGCCATCAATGATATACCACACGATGTATATCCTAAGCCGTTAATGTTATACCACACTTGATGTTATACCACACGATGTACACCCCAAGCCATCAATGTTATACCACACGATGTACATCCTAAGCCATCAATGTTATACCACACGATGTACATCCTAAGCCATCAATGTTATACCACACGATGTACCTTCTAAGCCATCAATGTTATACCACACGATGTACATCCTAAGCTATCAATGTTATACCACACGATGTACATCCTAAGCCATCAATTTTATACCACACGATGTATATCCTAAGCCATCAATGTTATACCACACAATGTACATCCTAAGCCATCAATGTTATACCACACGATGTACACCCTAAGCCATCAATGCTATACCACAGGATGTACATCCTAAGCCATCAATGTTATACCACACAATGTACATCCTAAGCCATCAATGTTATACCACACAATGTACATCCTAAGCCATCAATGTTATACCACACGATGTACATCCTAAGCCATCAATGTTATACCACACGATGTATATCCTAAGCCATCAATGTTATACCACACAATGTACCTTCTAAGCCATCAATGTTATACCACACGATGTACATCCTAAGCTATCAATGTTATACCACACGATGTACATCCTAAGCCATCAATTTTATACCACACGATGTATATCCTAAGCCATCAATGTTATACCACACAATGTACATCCTAAGCCATCAATGTTATACCACACGATGTACACCCTAAGCCATCAATGCTATACCACAGGATGTACATCCTAAGCCATCAATGTTATACCACACGATGTACATCCTAAGCCATCAACGTTATACCACACGATGTACATCCTAAGCCATCAATGTTATACCACACGATGTACATCCTAAGTCATCAATGTTATACCACACGATGTATAAGTCATCAAAGTTATACCACACGATGTACATCCTAAGCCATCAATGTTATACCACACGATGTATATCCTAAGCCATCAATGTTATACCACACGATGTACATCCTAAGCCATCAATGCTATACCACAGGATGTACATCCTAAGCCATCAATGTTATACCACACAATGTACATCCTAAGCCATCAATGTTATACCACACAATGTACATCCTAAGCCATCAATGTTATACCACACGATGTACATCCTAAGACATCAATGCTATACCACACGATGTCCATCCTAAGTCATCAATGTTATACCACACGATGTATAAGTCATCAAAGTTATACCACACGATGTACATCCTAAGCCATCAATGTTATACCACACGATGTATATCCTAAGCCATCAATGTTATACCACACAATGTACATCCTAAGCCATCAATGTTATACCACACGATGTACATCCTAAGCCATCAATGTTATATCACACGATGTACATCCTAAGCCATCAATGTTATACCACACGATTTATATCCTAAGCCGTCAATGTTATACCACAAGATGTACACCCTAAACAATCAATGTTATACCACAAGATGTACACCCTAAACAATCAATGTTATACCACACGATGTACATCCTAAGCCATCAATGTTATACCACACGATGTACATCCTAAGCCATCAATGTTATAGCACACGATGTACACCCTAAGCCATCAATGTTATACCACACGATGTACATCCTAAGCCATCAATGTTATACCACACAATGTACATCCTAAGCCATCAATGTTATACCACACGATGTACATCCTAAGCCATCAATGTTATATCACACGATGTACATCCTAAGCCATCAATGTTATACCACACGATTTATATCCTAAGCCGTCAATGTTATACCACAAGATGTACACCCTAAACAATCAATGTTATACCACAAGATGTACACCCTAAGCCATCAATGTTATAGCACACGATGTACACCCTAAGCCATCAATGTTATACCACACGATGTATATCCTAAGCCATCAATGTTATACCACACGATGTACATCCTAAGCCATCAATGTTATACCACACGATGTACATCCTAAGCCATCAATGATATACCACAAGATGTACACCCTAAACAATCAATGTTCTACCACACGATGTACATCCCAAGCCATAAATAATATACCGTGCAAATAATATTCACCGTGTCACCCTCATATGGGTCTACAATACAGTTATACATAAAAAACATAAATATTAATCGTTACTGAGTAATGTTTTATATCCTCACACATCTGCATCTCTCATTCACCGTGTCACCCTCATATGGGTCTACAATACAGTTATACATAAATTCAGCGTAATTATATATATCTCTGTCATTATATATCTTCATTATATAGGCTTACATACAAGAATATCGGGATTTCTATATATATATATAACAATACGAGTCTAATTATCTACACTAATAATGAGAAATAGGCCTACTTATGGGGACATTGGAAAAAGCTTTTGGCATATTTAACCAAAATAATATTTCTAGTTCGGTGCATGCAGCCTAAACCCCTTGACAATATATAAAATTTATTTAGAATTATTATGTTATTCTCGTTTCACATTTGTAACATAGCGTGAGTCACCAGTATTTGAAATTGTCAAGATCTCTCGTATTATATTATATTAGCCTACGCCTCGTCATGAATACCGTGTTCAACATACAGTGTGTGTAATATACTGCCAATAAACCCAAAAAGCACTAGTCCTAGGCCTAAGTGCTCTTTTAAAATTACTAAACTTACATTTTCCCTTTGCAACACAGTATATCACAGCAAACATGCGACATTGAGCCAATGTTGTTTTATTGCTGTGCCACCATCTTCGACGTCGGCCCAGCATTAAAACAACATTGGCTCAACGGCTCGTGCTTTCTGGGATGTAGCTGCCAGCCAAAAACGATAAATTGGCACAATGTTGGTTCAATGTTGGGCCAGCGCGAAGAACTTTGCGCATTGCATTGAGTCAGTGTATCGTGTTTGCTGGGTGAAACCTCCCCAGCAGGCACAATACGTTGGCCCAATGGTGGGCCCACTAGGCCCAATGTTGGTACACTGTCTTTGACGCTTGCCCTACACTAGAGCGGCCAGCGATAAATTGAAAACACGCCGTTTAAAATAACATCTACATTCTAAGTGATGTCAATAATTTTATAACAATTTTTTTTTAAAATGTTAAAAATTCCATAATTTTGGTTTGAATAAAAATGATTTGTAACGGTTTCTACCATTACTAGTATATATAAGTCACAAATTAGCCTATGTCTACCCCACACCCTTCACATCTGCGGATATCACCCATATTTCAATATTGAAAGATCAAGTTGTATCCTTCAATAGTTGCAGTGCTTTGAAGCTTCGATATATTTTAAGCTTTGAGATAAGCTTTGATATATTTTAAGCTTTGAGATAAGTTTCGAGATATTTTAAGCTTTGAAAAAAGTTTTTGAGATATTTTAAGCTTTGAGATAAGCTTTGAGATATTTTAAGCTTTGAGATAAGATTTGAGATATTTTAGGCTTTGAGATAAGCTTTCGGACATTTCAAGCTTTGAGATATTTTAAGCTTTGAGACAAGCTTTGGGATATTTTAGGCTTTGAGAAAAGCTTCGAGATATTCTAGGCTTTGAGATAAGCTTTGAGATATTTTAAGCTTGGAGATAAGCTTTGAGATATTTTAGGCTTTGAGACAAGCTTTGAGATATTTTACGCTTTGAGATGAGCTTTTAAATAGTTTAGGCTTTGAAACAAGCTTTGAGATATTTAAAGCTTTGAGATAAGCTTAGAGATATTCTACGCTTTCAGATAAGCTTTGCGATATTTTAGGCTTTGAGATAAGCTTTTAGATATTTTACTTGATTTTTTTATAAAATTATACTCATTCGCCTTGTGACGAGAATTACTGAGAAATTATAAAGGGTCAAGTATACAAACAATACATTGCATGTTGTTTTGTCATCTGACAGGCATAGGC
The DNA here is from genome assembly GCA_964017125.1 of Flabesymbios commensalis. NCBI lineage: Eukaryota > Metazoa > Annelida > Polychaeta > Terebellida > Flabelligeridae > Flabesymbios > Flabesymbios commensalis. The sequence goes on from OZ024913.1 coordinate 8,294,510, forward strand.
CTATCATCTGACAGGTATATGCCTATCATTTATATGTTGTTTTATCATCTGACAGGTATATGCCTATCATTTGTATGTTGTTTTGTCATCTGACAGGTATATGCCTATCATTTATATGTTGTTTCATCATCTGACAGGTATATGCTTATCATTTGTATGTTGTTTTGTCATCTGACAAGCATAGGCCTATCATTTGTATGTTGTTTTATCATCTGAAAGGTATATGCCTATCATTTGTATGTTGTTTTGTAATCTGACAGGTATAGGCCTATCATTTGTATGTTGTTTTATCATCTGACAGGTATATGCCTATCATTTGTATGTTGTTTTGTCATCTGACAGGTATATGCCTATCATTTGTATGTTGTTTTGTCATCTCACAGGTATATGCCTATCATTTGTATGTTTTATCATCTGACAGGTATATGCCTATCATTTGTATGTTGTTTTATCATATGACAGGTATATACCTATCATTTGTATGTTGTTTTATCATATGACAGGTATATGCCTATCATATGTATGTTGTTTTATCATCTGACAGGTATAGGCCTATCATCTGACAGGTATATGCCTGTCATTTGTATGTTGTTTTGTCATCTGACAGGTATATGCCTATCATTTGTATGTTGTTTTATCATCTGACAGTTATATGCCTATCATTTGTATTTTGTTTTGTCATCTGACAGGTATAGGCCTATCATCTGACAGGTATATGCTTATCATTTGTATGTTGTTTTATCATCTGACAGTTATATGCCTATCATTTGTATTTTGTTTTGTCATCTGACAGGCATAGGCCTATCATCTGACAGGTATATGCCTGTCATTTGTATGTTGTTTTGTCATCTGACAGGTATATGCCTATCATTTGTATGTTGTTTTATCATCTGACAGTTATATGCCTATCATTTGTATTTTGTTTTGTCATCTGACAGGTATAGGCCTATCATCTGACAGGTATATGCTTATCATTTGTATGTTGTTTTATCATCTGACAGTTATATGCCTATCATTTGTATTTTGTTTTGTCATCTGACAGGCATAGGCCTATCATCTGACAGGTATAGGCCTATCATCTGTATGTTGTTTTGTCATCTGACAGGTATATGCTTATCATTTGTATGTTGTTTTGTCATCTCACAGGTATTTATGCCTGTCATTTGTATGTTGTTTTGTCATCTGACAGGTATATGCCTATTATTTGTATGTTGTTTTATCATTAGACAGATATATGCCTATCATTTGTATGTTGTTTTATCATCTGACAGTTACATGCCTATCATTTGTATGTTGTTTTGTCATTTCACAGGTATATGCCTGCCATTTGTATGTTGTTTTGTCATCTGACAGGCATAGGCCTCTCATTTGTATGTTGTTTTATCATCTGACAGGTATATGCCTATCATTTGTATGTTGTTTTGTCATCTCACAGGTATATGCCTATCATTTGTATTTTGTTATATCATCTGACAGGTATATGCCTATCATTTGTATGTTGTTTTATCATATGACAGTTATATGCCTATCATTTGTATTTTGTTTTGTCATCTGACAGGTATAGGCCTATCATCTGACAGGTATATGCTTATCATTTGTATGTTGTTTTATCATCTGACAGTTACATGCCTATCATTTGTATGTTGTTTTGTCATTTCACAGGTATATGCCTGCCATTTGTATGTTGTTTTGTCATCTGACAGGCATAGGCCTCTCATTTGTATGTTGTTTTATCATCTGACAGGTACATGCCTATCATTTGTATGTTGTTTTGTCATCTCACAGGTATATGCCTATCATTTGTATTTTGTTATATCATCTGACAGGTATATGCCTATCATTTGTATGTTGTTTTATCATATGACAGGTATATGCCTATCATTTGTATGTTGTTTTATCATTAGACAGGTATATGCCTATCATTTGTATGTTGTTTTGTCATCTGACAGGTATATGCCTATCATTTGTATGTTGTTTTATCATCTGACAGGTATATGTCTATCATTTGTATGTTGTTTTGTCATCTGACAGGTATATGCCTATCATTTGTATGTTGTTTTATCATCTGACAGGTATATGCCTATCATTTGTATGTTGTTTTGTCATCTGACAGGCATAGGCCTATCATATGACAGGTATATAACTATCATTTGTATGCTGTTTTTTATCTGACAGGTATAGGCCTATCATATGACAGGTATATGCCTATCACTTGTATGTTGTTTTATCATATGACAGGTATTTGCCTATTATTTGTATGTTGTTTTGTCATCTGACAGGTATATGCCTATCATTTGTATGTTGTTTTTTTATCTGACAGATATAGGCCTATCATCTGACAGGTATATGCCTGTCATTTGTATGTTGTTTTGTCATCTGACAGGTATAGAGCTATCATGTGACACGTTATATGCCTGTCATTTGTATGTTGTTTTGTCATCTGACAGACCTATATAAGCTTATCATTTTTTATATATTTTTATTTACATCATCATAAACAATCACATTTATACAATATACAATATCTTTATTGCATTAAACAGTCAGCTATTACAAATCAAATACATTGCTGTTTTTGCCATGTAAGCAATTTAAGAAACTACTGTAATGAAAAAAGGAGTGCGGTCAGGCGAAATGAATCAATATGCAGTAAATTCCCATGAACGTATTTCATCGCCAAAAACAAACAGATTTAATAAATATCAGTGTCGTTGGTGATGAAATATGTGATCTGTGTTTTGTCGAAACAATACTCATGATTGAAATAATAGCGGATCTTAGCCATGGGTCTTACGGGACGAATGGATGTCACTGGCTTCGTCAATTTCAGCGTCAGCATCCATTCGTACGGAATCTCATTAGAGTAAGGTGGATCCAGAGGTGGTTTACAGAATCAAAAACTTTTCTGAAGTCAACGTTGTGATATCTATGGGACATAGTTGGCAAATTTGTAATAGTCTTCATGGTAATGGTAAACATCAAATTTTGTGTGGAACGTTGTCTATATCTGGTTCGAATTTTGGACGGCGGCTTTCGCTGATACGTTCGAACCAGAGTTAGATCCTTCACGTCTCTCATGCCATAGTCCCACTAATCATTCTTCGTTATTTTAATTTGTGTTGTGCGCTCAATCATAATCATGATATTAATCCTATAATAAAAATACAATTTATACTTTAATGTACTATTAGTAGTACTTTTAAGAACATATCAAATGTTTTTTTCTAATTAGAATTCTACGCTTTCCAGAGTGTTTTTTTACACAAAGAAATATTGTATAATAAGTTATGTAGTTATTTTAACGCTTGTTTTGGTGCGGGAAAAATATTTACACAATTGGCAATAATTTCTTCTTTCTATCGTTACAATTATCTCTAGTTAATATGTACTATGTATAGCAATAACTGAATAATTAATAAAAATAAAAATTAATACATTTATGATGTACATATTCTTAAATAGCCATGATGTTTTTGCAGTGTAAATTAACGTAAAAAAAATATTGTATTATAGTTTGTATTATATTTTGTATTATAGTCTGTATTATATTTTACAATTAGTTTTGTACATATTTAAATCTTTGTACTATTGCATGTGTATAAAAGGCCCATTGCAAATTAGTACGATGTACTAAATGTTCTACCCTTGATAAATACAGTTTATTATTATTATTATTATTATTATTATTATTATTATTATTATTATTATTATTATTATTATTATTATCATTATTATTATTATTATTATTATTATTATTATTATTATTATTATTATTATTATTATTATTATTATTATTATTATTATTATTATTATTATTATTATTATTATTATTATTATTATTATTATTATTATTATTATTATTATTATTATTATTATTATTATTATTATTATTATTATTATTATTATTATTAAAAAAAATGTTAAAAATAAACCATTCCAAACTTGTAGATACACAGCTTAGGATAGAAACTGAACGATAGTTTTTAATAATACTCTTGTCTCTTTTTTTATAAAATGGTTCTACGTTTGATGCTTTCCATTGATTAGGAACTTTGCCAGATTTCATACCCAGAGTGAACAAAATGGCTAACGACGGAGTAATTTTGTTTAGGCACACTGCTTTAAAATATGTGGTGATAAATGATTTATTGTTATTTTTAAAGTTTGATCCTTTATTGTTTAAATGAGGACAAATCACCACTTTTGTTTGAGTTTTTGTCTACACACCAAGCCGTATGTTTAACTGTATGCAGGTGTCTCACCTGGCTGTCTATCCAAGGAGGACCAGATTGACCCTTGATTATAACCTTTGGTACCTTCTGCAACCAGAGATAAACCAGACCTCTCGTGTGTGATCAATATCACTGTTAAGACGAATAAGCTCTCGCTATGATATATATATTACAATAATACCACCACAGTGGAAATATACATAACTACGCGTTTATACAATATACCTATTTTTCCTGCCTAAAACATATGTGTAATAAGTGCATTTATATTATAAAAAAATCGTTCTGGAAGACTAAATTGTGTCTTCTAATAGTCGCTTCTAATCCAATGTTACAATACACTAATTATGAAAAAGATGTATGATATGATCTAGTCATTTAACCACCAACCAGTCACATACTCCAGTCACGGAATAAAAAAATCAGACATTGAATATTTCTCCATAGAAGATCTATGAAGAAAAAACTAGCATATAAACGTGTAAATGGCACATTTTAAAATGACAACTATCGCACCTGCATCTTTTGATAGCAAGCCACAGACCAATAATCAGAATTCCCTCGACAATACATGGAAATATATTGTATGTAGTTCTTTATCTTTACTCAGATGTAGGCCCTATTAGAGTGTGATTGCTCTTTCAGTTAACACCATGCTGTTCTAACATTTCAAATTAACGAAAGAGTTAATCGGCCAAAAATGAACCCTTATTTCATATGCGACTACAAACGTACTGATGTAAACGGCTTAATTAAAGACCTATGTGACAGTTGTTGGCTTTAGTTCAGCACGTATCAAGTGTTTATGACGCACGACAACACGACACCATGTTAGAAAGAGTATCACGCATGTCACCAGGTTTAATTAATGATTTATATAAAATTTATAGCGTTTTCCGATTGACCTTCCGTGAGATATGGTTGAGTATGTTGATATCGCATTTTAAATTTTGTTGTATTACAATGCCGAGATGTATGCTTGACCCGGAATATTGGCTCCCCAAAGAAAAACATGTTATGGGATTCCGGGCTTCCTTGTAAAGCAAATGATTTAGATGGAATAAATGTTACTAGCCACTGATTTGCCCATTCCTCCATTATATTTAGATCTAACTATATTATTTTGTCGTTCACGGTCAAATTTTTGTTGAAATGTAAATCATATTATCGTCTGCAAAGAGACTGATTTTTTGTTATGTCGTCTATGTAAAATAAAAATAGAACTGGGCCAAGCACTGAGCCTTGTGGTACACCTGCAGTAGCGGTACCATAGGACAAGTATTCAACATTGACAACGACACGTTGTAGCCTGTTTGACAAGTAGCTGAATAACCAATTATTGATTTTAAATGTGATACCTGCACATTCAAGTTTATGGAGCAATCCCTGATACCATACACAGGCAAAAGCCTTTGGTATAAAACATATTTCAAGGAACTGTTTTAATAATAATATATGCATACGGCATCGTTGGGAAGGCGAGATGGGCTGATTTCAGCACAAGTCACCACATCAAGGTCCGCCTAACTCAACGATGCAGTATGCATTTTCTCGTACGAATATCTACGTTACACACATCATATAAATCAATATACAATTCATTGTGATTAATAAGCGTAACAGATGTGGTAATAAATTAGTTGAAATGAATTACTCATTTAACAAAGAATCACTCATTGCCCCCTTTTATTATTGATTTACAGCCCACTAACTGTTCTCCATAATGCCCAGCTCATTTATTATAAACCCTCACAACGCTGAATTACTTTTGTATAAACCATGGAGACCAAACGGTTTATTTCAATTTGAAATCGTCATAAATATCTTAGCTTTCTCTTTCTACCTCATTTGAATATCTATGTTATGGGCCAATATAATTTTCAGTGTGGGGACCATAGGGGAAGACAGGGAGAACTGGGACAAGGGAGAACTAATATGCGTCTGTTGTTTTCAGCCAATCAGCTTCTAGGAAACACGTTTCTGTGGCCCTTAGTTGCCTCCACCACATATCTATCCAGAATCAAATTGCAGACAACTTTGTCAGTACAGTGACAACGCTAAGATTGTTAGCATTGATGTAAATGTGTAAAGCAAGTTGAATGTGTACAGTACCTCACATTTATTGTGCTTGGGGTATCCTTAATTGCTACCTTCTTCATGGATATGTATAAGCTAAATATTGTTTAATATTTTGATTATTGAGTACGTGAATGGTTATAAATCTGGTAGGCATGGAGCGAACTGGGACTAAATGTACTGGCATGTTTGGGGCGAAGTGGGACGTGGCGTCCCACTTCCCCCCGTGAGTGTCCCACTTATACACATAAGTGTCCCACTTCTTTACATATTGTATATTAATTGTGTAAATGTGTTCATAAGCTGTTTGTACCCATTTACATATGTTTAAAATTCCCTTTATTCCTAGTAGATCTACCAATGGATGTAAAGAGATAAGTGTCCCACTTTACCACATCAGCGGTCTCACTTCTCTTTCTTTGCGATGTCCCAGTTCTCCACTTTTAAAACTTTTTTTCAGCAAATGAAAAAAAAGTGCTTCCCATTAATTACATCTCACAAAAATTGAAAATAATATTATGTCATAATATTCCCAGACTATATGATAGATATATACAAATTTTTAAAAGGCATAATCATAAAACACAAAGTAGAGTCAAATTACGACAGTGAAATGGTGTCCCAGTTGTCCTCGCCCTCCCCTATTTAGACGTTAAAGACGTCAGACTCTGACGTCTTAATACGGTCCCCGTGCTGGAAGGGTTACGTTAGTGCGTCAGACATACACTTTATAAAATGGTTTCCAGGCTCATGGATTAATCTGCATACAACGGAAGTGCAACCTTTTGTAAAAAACACGTAACTCTAAGACTTGTATTTCATACTTTCACAGCTTATTTAGCAAAATATATTGAGTCTATTGGGTAATTCTGCGCCAATTGAGAGCGGTTGTGTGTGTTTTGGTACCAGCTTCCATGTCATCAGCTGGTCATAGGTGCTCCATCAAGTGGTATGGCGTAAGATGATGTAACCAGCTGTGTCATCCAGATCACGTGTTTATACCTCACAAATAAAGCTGGTTTTCTCCCCTGCAAAGATTTAGGGGTAGATTTAATGTTCAGAACAAACAATATACCCCCCTTTAATGACGTTTTTATTATCAAATTAATTCAGATTTATTTTCATTCACACCAATGTAACTGTTAACTTGGTTAATAGTATGGACATATTTGTCTGACTTGGCTACATTGTCCCAAGTGTCAATCCAAGCCACCAGCTGGGTCAATATTTAGCCATTGTCGCAGACATTGGGCCAGGATGCGTTTGCTAGCACCGCCCTCAAACAAGTTACATTCAGCCAATGGTGTGTAAATGTTGTGGTGGCCAGATGTGATTATGGAATCTATTTATACCCCATATCTAAATCTACTTAATTTTTAATATCTCTTTCATTGGCCCACTACACATATCACCCTGATAATACGTAGTAGCAATGCTTTATTCACCAAAGCAAATACATCGCCAACCCAGCAAACACGAGGCGTTGACCAAATGTTTATTAAATGTTGGGCCAGCGTCGTAGACGATGGGCTAACATTAAACCAACAATGGCTCAATGTCATGTGTTTCTTGGGTATCAGGCATACTTCAAAACTCGAATACATCAATACGGTGATCAGTGGATTGGAATGTTTCAGTCATTAATATACACAATTTCGTTTCTTTTTTTGAAAGCATACTATCCAGAATATATAAGAAAATATAATATATTATTGATACTATGCATAAGCTGTCAGTTTTCCTAATACAATTCTGTTTCCTACTGTTAATAATCTTTGTAAATGTATACATATTAGGATATTGATAATAATATTTTAAAATATATTTGAATCTTAATACTGTATATCTAGGACAACATATTAGGAAATTATATTCATCTTCCAGTTCATCGCAGTTTGATTGCAAGCCTATAAACAGACCCTTGTAAACCACTAGTTTCTACGTGAAGTTTCTGAATGAGTTAACGGTAATCTACGTTGACAAATGGCTTCATATAAATACTCTGATTGACGAAGAACAGGCTGGTTATGAAAAGGGATATTCTACAATAGATAATGTATTCAACTTGGAGTCAGTGATACAGAAATACATCAGTAAAAAGACTTTATGAAAACTTTCGATAGTATTCCACATTCACACCTGTGGTATAAACACACCTGTGTATATATACATACAGACCTAAAGTCATGAATCAGAACGCCAGAACGATCAACTGAATATTTGTCATGAGAAATGGGTATCAGACAAGGATGTATCCTCAGTCCGGCATTGTTTGCGTTTTATATAGGTGAATTAATTTTTATTTACATATTGTAAAATGTGGCATCTTCTAGTCAATATGATCAAAACTAAACTTGTTGTATTCAATAGAGGAGTGATTTTGAAAAAGAATGTGAAATGGTATTCTGGTGAAGAAAATATAGGAAGTGTTATATATAGAAATAGTTCTAAACTCTTAGGTATAACTTTCTCTTCAACTTTGAATTTGTACTTAACGACCAATGCATTGTGCAGCCGAGCAAATAAAGCTTTTTACAGTTTATATAAATATACATATAGGTTTGGTAGGCTACAATAAACGTTTCTTTAACACTATTTTTTTAAATGCAGCTGCCAATATTATTTTATGAATCTGCAGACATATGGGGTCATGGTCATTTTGAAGCTGTCGAGTGTTTTCATTTATAATTTTGTAAACTTTTGGTGGGAGCTGGAAGCACAGCATCAGATGTTGCTGTACATTATAAGGTGTGTCAAAGACTGAGGTGTGTCTAATACTGCCTAAAATTGTTGAAGCTTCCTGATGCCAAAAGCTTGTTATAAGATGTTGAAAAAAATAGATGAAAATGGGAGGAAAACGTGGACAAATGATGTGGAACTTTTATTACATACTTCGGATTTAACTTTGCTTGGATACAGCAAGGGTTGAAAGATAAATCGTTTTTTCTTGAGGTATTTCATTTAAAATTGAAAAATTAATACTTGGCAAAATGGACACAAGACGAAGATAATAGCAGTATATTAGCAATATATCACACCTTAAAATCTGAATTGGAACCCGAGAGATTGCTGTCAATGTTAAATTGGAATTGTATGTCAATGCCTCGGCGCCACAATGGTTCATTGTAGTGGCAGGAGAGACAATGCCTGGGTGCTACAAGGGTTCATGAGACAATCCCTCACCATTCCCGGCTTAGAATGTAGTGGTCGGACAAAGCAAATAATGTAGTGCTGTGTATTAAAAGAGTCTATTGTGGTGCCATGAGACAATGCTTCTGTGCCACGACGTTCCATTGTAGTAACTCATTTTCTGCTGAAGTGGTTCTCTCCATTTACAGTAATGTAAAAATGTTTTCACTTAAGGCAATTTCCAGGTTCAAATGACAAGAAATGTGTATGTATATTTATGAAACATGGACATCCTCTAATTTATATTTGTATCTGTCCAGGAGAATAATGCAAAATGAAAGCAGTCTTTTTGTTGATTACTCAGTCAATTCAGAATGAATTTTTTTTTATAGAAATTTTGCAACCATCATTATCTAGTCATCTGGCAACAAACCTTTAAATGTAAAACTAGATATTTTTTTCTAAATACTTCAATAGTCAGACTATTTGACTTATAATGCACTTCTGAAAATACACCGGAATGAGGTAAATGGGCTTAATGAGAACTTTTTTAAATGTCAAATAGTCTAACATTTGAACTAGATAATTTTTCAGAATAGATGCCAAATAACTAGGAAATTGTGTTTAAATGATAAACGGTTAGCAATTGATTGGTTGATTGACCCCATCCCTGGACACACAATAAGTAAGTATTGAAGACAATATGTCATTCAGCACATCTGTGACCTGTGATCTGTCAACCTTTAAAACGCTCAGTTAAAAAAAAAAAAAATTACCCACTTGGAGTTGTGTCTCGCTACCGCGATCCACAACTCTATGTGGCTAAAATGTACTTCTATTTATACCACTTGAATTAAGATATTACATATTTTAAATACAATACTCGTTTCTCTTATACATTCTCTAAACATGGCTGAACATGGCTGAGGACGATATTCGCACTATGGGGGTTAAACACAGAACTGTTAATAATAATGAGAACATTTTATCGGGCTTATCTATCTGTGATCTGTCAGACACAGACAGCATTTTATCGGGCATATCTATGTGATCTGTTAGACACAGACAGCATTATATCGGGCACATCTATTTGTGATCTGTTACTAGGCACATCTATCTGTGATCTGTCAGACAGACAGCTTGGACGGCTTCTCCACCCTGTTTGACATACGTGTATATTATACTTTATCAAATAACAGGTTACGATGTTCATCCACTGCGGATGGATAAAGAAAATCCTTGTTTTCTTGGTGAGTATGCCTTTCCCATGAACACAGCTTCACCATGTATTCCAGTGAGAGCTAGTGAGAAACATTGCATAGAATAAACCCAGCTCAAAGCAATAATAGTTATCGTTCTAGTAATTCAAGATGTCAGATCCCGATATCGCATCCCCCTTCAACTTTTCAAATTAATACGTTGAAATATCATTGAAGCTCTACGAATCAGCACGTGAAACTGCATAAATATGTTGGGCTGCTATTGATAACAATACAATTTAGTAAATTGTTATTGAGATGCAAACATAAAATGTACACTTTTAATATTTTACTGATATAAATTTACACACACGCTGGACAAACAGTGCAATGATTATGACCTCATCATTATCGAGAATACGAAAAAATGAATAAATACATAAGGTTCATGATGGTAGGTTACAGTCCATTATTCCAAAAGCCCATTATCCCGAAACACATTGGTCCGAAAGCCCATCGAGACAAAAGCCCATTGGACCATCCAATTTATTCCTCCTTTCTTCTGGTTCTACTCCTCAGTCTCACCTTTTCTCTTTCTTGTTCCTCATTTTTTCACCATATTTTTTCGTCATCTTTTTTCTTTCTTTTCATCTTTTCTCCTCTTTTTATTCCTTTTTCTTTTTCATAATATTGCCTACATTTTCTGTATTAGGAACATTCCCTCTTCTTTCTCTTTGATTCAATGATTTTTTTAAGTTTTGCTTCCTTCTTCCTTTTCTTTTTCCACCTCATTTTCGGCCTTCCTCCTTATTTAGGTCATCTCTAGCAATAAGGGCCGTTCACGCTCTATACCGGGGGTTGGGGCGGCTGAAGTAAATGACATGATGAGTAAATACATGCTACCACCCCCCTTTTGATGAAACCTAAAAAGCATGACCCCCCCCCCTTTCTGGGCAGACGTACAGAGGAAGCGGGACACATCCCCTGTCGCCAAAGAAGAAAATGGACACCACCCCAGAAAGAAATCAGCCAGTCCAACTTCATCAGACAGGCTACGTAAGGGGCTAAAGAGCATCTACTGACAGGCTACCACAGCCCTGTCCATCAATAAAACCCGGCGTGAATGTGAATTCGAATTGAGCCAGCAGTTGTCCCTGGCCGGAGATTCCAGCTCAACAGCCGTCTCCGCACATCCTGAGCAATAGAAAGCTACATCAGCAACAGAAACCTGAGACCTGCCCAGACATGCCACCTACACCGGCACCCACAGGCCACCACGATTTTCTGGCCACCCGCGGTGACGTTGAACCTACATCTCCTTCAGCCTCTCCAGATGTGGGCCGGAACATAATCACTCCCAGCCCTTCTCCATATTCTATATGTCATCTCTATGTCTGATTGTATTTTGGGGGTGGCGACCACCTAGACTTTAATTTATTTCAACTATATTTTTGAAAAAATGTCATATTTATTAAAGTTCCACCCATCCTGTTCCGATATAAGTCCCATCCAATGGAAAATGTCACACCCATCATGTTCCGATATAAGTCCCATACCATGGAAAATGTCACACCAATTCAGATCCGATATGAATCCTATACCATGGCACGTCTGCAAATGTACATATACGGTGTGTATGTATATATATATATATGTGTGTTTGGTTTATGGGCAGGCCTTTGTATCAGCAGACATTAAATTATTCATATATTATATCACCATGCATGAATGCACACTGTTTTATTAGCATGGTCCGTGTCTTTCTGTATATTGTAGGACTTCTTTAGAATATGAACTGAGTTACAAACATGATCTCGTCTCTTTTCTGATTCACTACAAGAAAAGCAGTATTTGTCTCATTCTCGCATGTCCGCTTTGTTATCATAGCATCCGTCGCATCATCCACCTCTTTGTCCAACTTTATGGCTCCACACCGGCAACACCCACCACATCTCCTGTAAAACAAAACTACCTGCCTCTATTAAATACTAAGGGTTTAAAACTTTCTCCGTCAAACAGAGTTCCGCTTCTGCCTGATAATCAGGAAAAACTCCCTCAGCCAGCTCTTGCGTCGTCTCTCATAACATTCAGGGTGCCCAGGCAAGCAAGAGTCATCTGTACACAGAGCAAAACATCAGGCCACGTGAAGGGAGCATTTCAAAATGCTGCTCACTATAACGTAGGCCCCCGTGCATACCGAAATGTTGTGATTAACCCACAACTATGCAGAGAGATGTACTCACTGTGCAAGATATAAATTCCTTTAATTTATGAAACAAATACTAACTGCAGTTTTTTCATGCATACTCGTAGAGAATTAAGTCCTTTAACTGTCTTTCCCGGTCGAACAGTGATGTTAAACAATAAATTATTACTTACTTGGAGTCTGCGAGTGTAATTTTAATTGGTGGCTATTACATTCTTTAATTGAATCTTTTAAATGCAAAGCCAAATAAGTGAAGCTATTTGTTATTGGCCCGACGCATATGCAAGCCGCCCGAGACGAAGTCGATGGCGGCTGGCATATGCGGAAGGACAATAACAATGTCTAGCGCCCTACAAAATCATGTTATTACTCTTATTACCAACATATTTATTATTGTCTACGATTACAGCGTAGGCCATACCTACATGTCTACCCAGAAACTAACCACAGTCCACCTTGCTAAATATCACAGCTCACCTTCCCTCAACCAGCATAGTAGCTCAATGAACCGGCGACCCCCCGCCCGTCACCTCCCCCCCCCCGTCTCTCCCCCATCCTCTCCCCGGTGAGGTATATAGGTGGTACCAGCATAATAGATCTGTCGTATACCTGTAATTCCCCAGCAGACACAAGACGTTGAATTAATGTTGGCTTAACGTTGGTCCACCGTCTACGACGCTGAACCAACATTGATTCAACGTCTTGTGTCCGCTGGGTCCATGCCACCTTCCGTACACAAGACGAGCTGCCTACCAGACAGACAACTGCTGTACACAGAGAGAGTCTGCTGGCCCTACTAGTCGGGCGGATAGCCAGATATTACGCCCGCATAAGCAGCAATATCTCACTAGTAGCGCCCTCTCAAGTGGTAATAATAACTAATAATCAGTGGACTGTAATTATATGGGAATTCTCAGAACAGGTCGTCGTGACACATACTTCATTTACCTTGCCAAACTAAAATCACTTCACCTGGTCTTTATGGGGTAAGACCTAATCTTATTACTTTTTTGCATATTTTTAAAGACAATCCTATTGGTGGCTATGATTCTCAAGTCCAGATTTGTCTTCGATGCCTGGCACAAAGCATCGACCCCACAGGTTAGTGCATTTTTAATATTTGTTTATGCATAATTATGTCATAATTATAGATCTGTTTCTTGTGAATGTGATAATTATGTTTACTTAATGAGAACTGCTACACACAAAAAAATACATCACATTTTCGAGTAATTAAATAATCAAACAATTAATATATATATATTTTTCAGGACGAGAATGACCCGTTTGCAAAAAGATCGTCCCTCGATAATCATGATACTTTCAGCCAAGGACCTGATACTGAATACCACAGGTGATAAAAACATTTACTAAGATAACACTAACAATTGAGGCAATGATGTTCTGATGCATCAAACCAACAGTGGATCAGGGTGTACACGTAGTATACACGTCCCCACGTATTATTTAGCATAATGATCTACACAAACGTACACGTCAGCAGCAATCCACATTTACCCTGTATTAACAGGGCACATGTAGCCTATACACTAGATGGCGTTTTGTCCTCTTTGTCATTTGATATCATTTAATTCATGAGAAATAATGTTTTCTTGTCATTGTACTTCATATGATTGTGAATTGAATTTCAAACAATGCAATTGTATAATACAAGTTAATGAATTAATTATGTAAAATATGTATCTGGCATCGCGGAGAACATCATGTGACATGCATGTAGAAAGTGAGGACGTGCTACAATATTGATAAATCAAGCATTTTTATAAATGTCGGATTTTTTTACACTTTAAAATTCTGAGCTTGATATATACCCATATGGTATATTGACAAAACACGTTAAATTGTTCTTATACAGCAAAAGTTTAAAAGCCAGGATTTTCTCCAGGTAAACGTTTCAAAGTCAAAGAAAACTATCCTTCAATAAAACGACAAACGGTAAAAAGTTCACTTGAAAAAATGGGCAGTTTCTGTTATTTGTCTTTAACCAAAGGGTTTTTATCAAATTGAAATCATCATAAATGTCTTAATTAACTCTTTCTGATTCAATTGAATACCTATGTTATGGGTCTACGGCGATAAGAAATAGTTTCATTCTTATAGCGCGGGGATAGACTTTAGTTGTCAGAATGTGACATCTACAGACGTCAGATTCGTCAGATCCCCGCGCTGTAAGGGTTAAACTAATTATCCATCAAACCTTATCAAAGCAACTACAATGAACTACTAGATGTCACATATTAAAATCTACCATATTAGACTATTTATTTAAAACAAATTGTATTACTTTATTTTGATTCTGTTCCAGGTTTCTTGAAACTAATTTGTCGCTGGAAGTTAAAAACATATTTAGGACGTTCCACAAAGGTCTTCCTGATACTGCTTACAGTGTGAAACTGTTGAAAGTCCTGTCAGAAATTATGGTAAGTAGGCTATCATTACACATCCTTTAATATTTAACATAACTTAAACATTACTTTATTTTCTTCTGCTCTTGACACCATTATTACTTTCTCTGCCATGACATTCACCTTGGGATCACTTTCACCTTTTTTATCTGTTACAATTATAATGTCTTTATTTCGTAGCAAACAAATACAGAAAACACATTTCACATGCGTCAAAGTTATGACCTTCACATTGAGATCACTCTCACCCTCATTATTTGTCATGACTTCACCTCGAGACACTCCCATCCTTCTTATCTGTCATGCCCTTCACCTTGAGATACTCTCATTCTCCTTATCTGTCATGACCTTCACCTTGAGATCACTCTTACCCTTCTTATCTGTAATGACCTTCACCTTGAGATTAATTCCACCGTCCGTATCTGTCATGACCTTTACGTTGAGATCACTCTAACCATCATTATCTGCTATGACCTTCACCTTGAGATATTCTCACCCTCCTTATCTGTCATGACCTTTATTTTAGGATAACTCTCATCCTCCTTATCTGTAATGACCTTCACCTTAGAATCACTCTCACTCTTTATCTGGCATGACTTTCACCTTGAGATCATTCTCACCCTCTTTATCTGTCATGACCTTCCCCTTTAGATCATTCTCACCCTTCTTGTCTGCCATGACCTTCACCTTGAGATCACTATCATCATCATTATCTGTTATGACCTTCACCTTGGGAGTACTTTGCTGCCTGTTCCACCACGAATGCATTGATTTTGAGCGTTTATTAGCCCGAATGGCTAACGTCAATATAACAATCCGCTGATCAAATGAGCTGAGGACTCCATTAAAATGTATTCTGTTCTGTCACAACGGACCCCCACATTTTTTATATAATCCCTAATAGCACAAAACCACTTACCTGCAAGTGAAGTAAAGTATCTCTATAACCAGCCATGCCAAATCACCCAACCCTCATGTCATAATCTGTGGGTGCCTAGGTAAATTTATTTTCCGTCATCAGATTGCACTGTTTTTAAAGTAGATGTATCTTCATGATTAGCTAAGTAAACATTGTAGGCGCACAATGTAATGGCCCAAATGCGCAGCATGATGAAGAGGTAGCTTTTTAGTACAAAGTGCTTGGTTGCGAAGTGTCATGCTAACCATTATATATTTGATCTTAATATTTTCAACAGTCAAAATCACAAATTGGCCACATCTGAAATAACGCACAAACATCCGAATTTTTATTCACTGATCAATTAAATGGTATGCTCAGTTAAAGCTCTATATTCACCTAAAATGTTTGGCTTCAATATTACACCTGGAGCTATAGTGGGGCCTATCATAATGATGGGAGCTAGATTGGTTGTGAAGAACATTAAATTTACAAAGTTTTACACCTAAAAATAGCCAAACATGATTAATTAGTTTTACCTGCTAGTCCAGCTGATTTTTTTATTCCGATGATTGATTGTAATTCTGACTTTAATGTCTGTTATGTTTTACATAGGCCTGTAAATCCATAAAAGCATCACTGGTTGATGGATTATAATAGGTGAATAAAATGACCATTAAATTCAAATCAGTCAGCTAGAAATATCGCCATCTTTAAATGAGACACGTCAATTAAATATGGAGGACGTTTAAACCATCTTTTTTTCATATTGTATAAATTACAGGTGATTTTTTTTTATTTCTAACAATCCTTAAAATTATAACTAAAATTCATTTACAAGATGATATAGAGCGGGGGGTAGGTAATATAATTTTACACAAATATATAGCTTTAAGCGTAGCTTGTATGATCCCCCGTTACAAAAACGACCTGGTGAGCACTGCCATTGCTACTGTCAGTGAACTGGTCACCAGCGCTAACCACCTCACTGGCAGTCAGACTTAGATTAATAGTTTAATAGCCATGATTTAGAACTTATAATATACCATAACTATACCATAGAATATCTATCATCACATTTTTTTTCAATAGTAAGTACATTAAACTGAATAAGACGAATATTAAATAAAACAAACTGAAGAATCAGGGATGTCAGAAGGAGTCAGTCAACAGGAAGTCGGTTGCTACAAGTGTTATTCGCACATGCACGACAGAGCATATAGGAAGTCCAAGCCATCTATTGGTATTTTATTGTTTGACGGCCCACTGGCAGCCCGCCACTGGTCTACTGGCAGTGACTGCTGTCATCAGTCCGCTGCGGCGTCAGTGTGCTGTGATGATTGCTGTCGACAGTGGTTGTTTTCTTCAGTGGGCTGCAATGATTTCTGTCGTCAGTGATTGCTGTTTTCAGTGGACACCAGCAGCACATTGCAGACAACAGCTAGAGGTTTGCCAAAGTGTGTCTAAATATATATATCTATCCAGACATGCTTTATGTGACAACTAATCTTCCCGTATGATTGGTCATTCCAGAATACCAATGTTATATTTATCAAGCTCTATATAACTATTATGTTTATCTGTAGAAAGACGTGGATAACTTTGATCTCTCCCATGTCCAGCCACGGTTACTGGTGAACACCGCTAGAGGCTCTAGCGACCCGCATGGTGACCAGCATGGGGACATGTTCCCTGACAGAGGATTAATGCTCTCCTCCAACAACATCATGGACGTTTACCATCATTTTGGATGTAATATTGAGAGTATTAATGGTAGTAAAGACACTTCACCGCATTACCATCATTGTCGTCAGATTGATGTGGGCGTCAGAGTCACTGTAGACTGCATGCCGTCCGGCGTACACCAAATGTCTTCTCTCAAATGTGACAAACACGCTCCATCTGTCATCATGACACGTGGCACTTACCTCATGTCACCACTAGACGTCTCCACTGTATCACGCGGTGCATTATGGGTATTACCACTGCTGACGGTTCCTGGCAATAACCACCAGGTGTCGCTGATCATACAGAAGATGCTCTGGATGACCGGAAGTCACATCAAGGTTGACATTCAGAGGAATGATCAAGGTCGCTGGTCCATTTGTGATCAGACTGATTATGAAATCATCAGGAAACATTTGGGAGCGTTTTCATGCACTAAGCTTACAATTAAAGACTGTTTACTTCAATTGTTGTTATTTGCTGATGAACAAAGCTGGCTTGCCAAAGACTCCGTAACTTATCAGATCAAATGGTGGGAAGCGCTGACAGATTTGGGTTTATTTAACCCGGATTGTAAGCAAGCTAAACCTGTCTGCAAAAAAGTTATATATAAACCTTCTTCACTTACATCAGCTGGCATTCCTCCCAACAAGTATCAGTCAGAAGTATTCTACAAAAACACATGTAGCAAAGACCTTCAGGCCTCCAGAGACCCCCTGACAGACCCTCTGGCCTCCAAAGACTCCCTTTCTTATCCTCTGCCAATCTACCAACATATCCTCCTTCTTATTGTCTATAACAACCCATTTTACACAAATATTCCTGTTATTGAGCATCTTTATCGACCATTTTCCCCTCGTATTCTGTACTGTGGTCCAACATTTACTGGTTTAGATCATCCATCTCTGGTAAATTATGACATATCATTTATTACGTATGCGAAAAGCACAAAAGAGCATCTTGGGGGAATGTTCAGCACAGAATGCACGACGATGGCAATGGAGATGGGATTTCACAATGAACACGGTGTCCTTACATTACATGATGACGTCCTAATGTTCCCTCAACGACTACAAAACCTCCCACTTTCTCATATCTGGCTACATGCACTATGGAAATCTCAATCCACCGGCAATATTCTAACTAATATCTTAGAATGGAGTTTTTTCAAACAATATCGTAGTAATATTCTGACAATTTTTAGAGAAATCCGTAAGTTATCCCACACATCCCCGGTGGCCAAGAAGTGTTACAAGCAGCACGTGGATTTACAGGGACCATGGACACCAGCGGGTGGATACAGTGATATACACTTCATCCCCAGCTCCATATATAAACAATTCCATGAAATTGCTCAGACATATATACGTAATCATGTTCCCTTTGAGGTAGCCATTCCGAACATAATTCGCTGTCTGGTAAACCCCTCAGATGTGAGATTAATACCAGGTCGACTTGTAGAAGGGGGCAGTGTCAGAGACAAACCATGGGAAACATTGAGACATATCATCAACAATGAGACTATCTTCATGCACCCAGTAAAGTGGAGTGGTGTTTCCAGCAAACCGAGCAAGATCCAGGAATTCCTCTGCGAAACCGTTGTGGATTACGTATTTAAACCTGCCAGCGATCAACCTGCTATGTTATTGAATGAGGATCCAGCGTGGAATGTATTTTAGATCTGATTGTATGAGGCGTGCAGATTTCTTATAGGAGACTTCAATTTCATTGTCAGCATGGTTAAACCATGTTGCATTAGCCATACAGTGTCATCGATAAACCATGCACCATTAGCCATACAGTGTTATAGTTAAACCATGCACCATTAGCCATACAGTGTTATAGTTAAACCATGCACCATTAGCCATACATTGTTATAGTTAAACCATGCACCATTAGCCATACATTGTTATAGTTAAACCATCCACCATTAGCCATACAGTGTCATCGATAAACAATGCATCATTAGCCATACAGTGTCATCGATAAACAATGCACCATTAGCCATACAGTGTCATGGTTAAACCATGCACCATTAGCCATACAGTGTCATGGTTAAACCATGCACTATTAGCCATACAGTGTCATGGTTAAACCATGCACCATTAGCCATACAGTGTCATGGTTAATCCATGCACCATTAGCCATACAGTGGCACGGTTAAACCAATATAAAATACATGATGTGTGGCACAATTCTAGGATGAATTAGAGTGCACTACACATTGTATTTTGTTAAAATATTAGTGGTTTGGGTTTTGGATGAGTATTGGGTAGCTAGTTAGTTAGGTAGTTACTACGTTCTTACATACTGAAACAGGGATGTAGTATAAAACCACGTAAGATAGTGGTTTGGGTTTACAATTGATTTAGATTTCTACTAATTTCATTAACAACATTTTACTATAAGTGAAACTTAGAGATTCGGAATCGGTGAATACTTTTTGAGAAGATATCAGTATTACCAGAATCAGTATTACTAGTACTTTGAATCTATCAGAGAAATAAACAAGGGGGAGACACATAATATGGAATACACACTATTTGAATTATATGTGAAAAGGAGATTTATCTCTGGCGATAAATATTGATTTATTTTTATTACACGTACGTGAGTTGTGGCATAAGTATCAGTTGGATTATAAAGGAAACGATTATATTCACCACTCCGTATTGGGACGCTTGGATTACCCGTAACATTTAGGACACAGATGTTTGCTACAAAAATGAAAATTGTGTAAAATATCTGATGGAAAATAAAGTGGTTGATATCTAAGCCTCCATTACCGTCTCATGTGTTATCCGACGTATTCCGATAATAACACTTTGAAGTCCATCCATTGTTCACTGTTTAATGGTAATCTAATAAATTAACATTATCTCATTATTTTTGTTTGATTGGCACCCCTAAACCACTCAGAGTTACCGTATTCCCAACAACACCACAAAAAATAAGCTTTTATTTATGTCAAATTCTATTGTTTTAGACTAATTCTATTATAGTTTGTGATAATTATCGTAGTTTCTAAAATCTACAGAGCCCAAGATTCGTGAAATGGTAACTCCAAATATCATTTTGTGTATGAGTACGGTAACTCCTTGATGAGTTCAAGTTTCAAGTTCAAGTTCAAGTGTTTATTCTTTAAGCCTTACATGGAGGAATACAAGAAAATAACAGTGAATGTGATAAGCAAAACATACAATATAACTCATATTAATGTATATATTATTATGCAATCAATTACAGTTTTTCACTTCACACTTTCTAAAATAATTTTAATGAAATTCGCCAAACTACGTAATTTTGTTTTATCATTCATTATGCGTTTGAATTTGGGTGCCGAAGGGTGTATATGACAATACTTCGGTAGGTAAATGCGTCTCTGATCAGCAAAAAATGGACCGTTAAATATATAATGAAAGTCATCACCAATTTCTGACTGAGTACATTTAACGCATACTCTTTCAGATCTTGGGATGTTTATATAAATGCCAGTTTCTACAGGTAATTTGTGATTTCTGCACCTAAAACGACTAAAAACGGTTCTTAATTTCATAGGTAGAAAAGTAATGTAGAATTCTAACGATATATCCGACTTATACATACAGTAATTTATACATTTTGCATTTGATGCTACATCATCTGTCCAAGTCTGAAGGTATTGATCCTTAAGTCTAGTTTTAAAAACTTTTTTTAAATATTCAAGTGTACGGGGTATATTTTGATCTCGCCAAACATTGGATATATCCAAACCCAGCAGACGATAAAGTAGATTTGACAAAATATAGCCAGGGTGAATTATAAATACCTTGATTATACATTTTATACAATAAATTATACATTTTTACTGACAGTTTTGAAACTGGGCCTGAAATAATACGTGCCCGAAATAAAATACATCTTGATGTGTATTCAATATTCAATGGATAACGGCCCAATTCGCCGTAAAGCTGTAAATCAATCGGTAAATTCAACACTCTAGATTTTTTTTAAAGTGAAAACATAGCTCTACTTGCTTTATTAAAAACATTTTTTTTAGCTTTGCCAAACTTTCCATTATAATTAAATACAATACCAAGGTAGGTAAATTGTCTATGACATCAATGCTTGAATTTCGGAAGTTAAACTTGGGCTATTTTCGAACTTTTCCCCTTGAAAATATTACTATTTTTGTTTTGCTGGTAATAATATTTAACTTCCATATATTACAGTACGACTGCATAGCATCTAATGACATTTGAAGCTCTGTTGGTGACTGTGTCATCTGCATATAAAATAATGTACATTTTAATATATTCGTAAAGATCATCATCATTTTCTGTCAGTTCGGAAATATATGCTAAACCACCGTTTTTTGAACAAAGGAAACTTTCCAGATCTGATAAATAAATCGAGAATAACAAAGGCGATAAATTATCGCTTTGTCTGACTCCTACATTTAGTATTTGGCCACTTATATTCGCATTTCTGTCCATAGACTAACTCGGGAAACATTGTCAAAAGCTTTTTTGTAATCTATAAAACAACAATATATACGTTCCCCGTTTATTGAGATATAAATCGAGAAGTGTTTTGAGGACAAAAACGTGATCAATGGTAGAATGTCCTTTTTTGAAACCACCTGGCTCGGAACCAATAAGGCCATAGCCATCAATAAATATGCCTAGCCTTTGGTTTAGGACTGACGTAAATAATTGTCCGAAACAACTAACAATTGAAATACCCCTGTAATTATCAGGGTTACATATGTCGCCTATTTAACTTGATACTGCTAAGATCAACATTAGCCCTGTTCTGTCCAAAATGGCAAAAAAATATGTAAAAATCGATCGCTGTAGTTTTCGTGATCAGGACAAATACGATTAGGCTGTGTTTTACTTGGTCGTTATAGCTTGAGTTTGGTGGAGCACATGTGTACATACATAAGTACGGTAACTCATCCTGATGACGGTAACTCCTACTCTTAAGAAGACGGTAACTCTTACATCTCGATCTGCTCATCTAAAATATAAATGTAACTGTTATTAAAATAGACCTAATATGACAGGCATGTTCGTTATCTTGTATTACAGACACCTTGTGGATAGCTGATTAATAAACGTTTTCAGGGTTCACAGAACAGTGATAGGCTGTTTTGTCTTTTTCACCCAGGGCCTAGGTTATAAGGCTGCCATATCCACGCATACAAAATACATTGACAAAGTTTTATATAATGTTGGGCCAACGACTTACGTCGCAGATGGTGGACCGGCGTATAGCCAGCATTGGATTTATATCTCGTGTTTGTTTAGAAAGGCCTAACTATGCCCTCCTTCCATCTGTGCTGAATAACTGTGCATTAAATACGGATGATTCTTGTGTTTTGTTTATTACACCTTTATTACCAAGCTTTTATGATAATTATGCTTTTATGATTATGATTTTGGTGTCTACCATCAGTTTTTTTCAGGTATGCCGGATATAGTGGTGTGGTAAACAGCTACATTAGACATTGCATTGTGGGTAAAATCCAAGATGTCCGATACTTTTCCAAGGACAAACAATAAATGAATGCTATTTTTTACATAATTTACGTAATAATTTTGATAGCAGTATATTTTTGTGTTCCGTATTGTGATGTTTCATAGTCATATCATGTAGGTCTGGATTGTGGATCTATTTCCATCTAAAATCATCACAGTATTTGATAATATTCAAGATGGATGGGTGTTAGTCCTAGTTTTTTTAGTTTTAACACAAAAAATACATTATTTTGTCAAAAAATGTCATTATTCCTATTTCGAACAAGAATAGAAGTAGGTCTGTAATCATGGTTTGCGTGTCTACCTTGGGTTTCTCAGTGTGCCAATGGATTAAAATTTTCAGAGACAATAATAAATTTGCAAACTGAATATTAGTCTTGTCAAAACCAATATTTAAATATAACTATATTTGAGGACAATATCCACGATGATAAACAAAATGGCTAAAACTGAGCAATAAATATCTGTAACAGCGTAGTCATGAAATAGCGGTGAATGAGTGATTCTGAAATCTATGATGACGTTTTATCGTATGCCTCACCCAGTTGTGTTTACTTTCCTGGAAACATTTAAGATAACGCACATGGATTAAAATCCAAGATGGTGATGACTAATATATTGGTAATTAATGAAATATAATAATTGCTGCTCATTTGACAATAGAGTCAAAATAGATAAAAAGAACAAAATACATTAAAACAATCATCTAATTTAAAGTAATCTTTCTGACAAAGACGATCGAATGTTGTCGCAAATCAGCCCCTCTGAATAATGACGAATAACGAAAGTAGACCTTATACAAAAGACGGTTAATCATTGGGAGACACACGACCTCAGTCAAGTCAGTGTTCTGCTTGTGAGGATATATCAGCAGAGTCAGGATAACATATCTTCTGTTATAGATGAAGAAATAGATGACAGTACAATTTGAGATTATACACTCATGGGAGACACTGACTTCATTTCACTAAAAACAATCGATTTGAATTTGCAAACTCAGGCTTTGCAGTTTTGTGACAGTTACTTACTGAGCTATTTCAACATATAAAGATGCGTTGCCATTTAGGCATTTACGGTGGGGCATAACCAGGTATTGGTGCAGCATCACATGAATGAGCTGAATATATATGTGGTGCTGTCAAAATAAAAACGTATTTGCAATATATATAGGTCACATCACAAAAGATGATCAAAGTAACCCAATAGTAAGATTTATAAATCTCCTCTCGGCTCGTTGTTGACATAAGTATGATTGTTTTCATACTATGCATGCCGTAGGTGTTCACGTTTTTGAAAACTGATCAAGATATCTTTACTCTTTGTCAATGTTGATAAATATGTGGGCACAATAGCAAAGTCAAATTTACTTTCAGTCAGAATATGTAGCTCTTCTAATAGAAAGACCCGGAATTAATGAATCAACTTGGATTATAACAATATATATTGAATCCAACAATATATGTGTCAACATTTTTAACCATGCACTAAATCAGATATTTGGTTGATCACTGGAAATAAAGAAAACAGCACGAATATTGACACAATAATTCTTGTTACAAAGTTAACACCTGATATATGACTTAATCATCAGGTTTCTTGCAATTATTGGCTGGACAAAAATGTCTTCATTTTCGTGATAATTTTAGTTATGGCGGCGGTGATTATAAAATGAAAAGATCTAGAATCACTATAAATGCCACGAGTAAATGAAGCTTGACGGGTTGAGCTATGTTGCTGTCATAATATAGTTATTATGCACTTTTATCTGACAACAAAGAATCCACAGGAAAATAAAGTGAAAGTCACATTAAATCTGTCACTTTTGCGTTGCATGCTTTTCGCTAATTACTCACACAATTTTCATCCGATTGTCATTAAATTTGGCAAGCAATATTTTCTAGTCTAACGGCAACTTCCCCCAAAAACATAATATGTAGTTTAAAAGTTAGACCATTTGACATGTAGTTTTTTCGAATTATGACGCTCCTCTATAAACCCATTAAACGCTATCAGCTTTAATCACGAAATTCCACTACATGTCAAATGGTCTAGCTTTTGAATTACTCATTCAAATTTTGCGAAAGTTTCAGGGTAGGCGCCGGAATACTTGAACAGAGAGCTTGCAAAATTTCATGGAAATTGATTTAGAATTGACTGAGAAATTGGCGAAAAACACCTAACGCTGGTGGAAGTTGACTGCAACTATAGTATAGTGTATTGTAAACATCAAGAGGCTTGAAGCCATTGGATATAATTTTAACAATATTTGGACTAAGTTTACCAAATATATTATATAATCCTGTGTCTGGAGGGCAGTGTCATCTCATTCATCTCACCATCATCATGAGGCTCTCCAGGTCCAGTTTAGCCTACATGTGCACAAAGATGTCCTAAAACCGCATTCATTTCATTTTCCCCACGCTTTTATATGCAATAGTGGCAGCCCAGGACATATATGCTCATCTGCGTGCTCATGTGGCAAGGAGCACTGTCTGTCTGTATGACTGTTGGTGTCATATTATATCCCATATGTCTAATGATAGATGTGTCATGCGTGTTCAAAGGGTTATTATTAAAAAATAAATGTTCGCGGTGCTTGAAGCCATGGAGATAAATATGTTTTTCTGTCATTTATTAAAAGTTGGACAGCCACGGAGTCAACCTTGCGAAAATACCCAAAAGGTTTTCGCAAGGGAAGATGTGTCGAATCTTATGGGGGTCTAGATGGACTCGGTGAGCACCAAACTAGTTTAAATGAACTATTACAAAAAATGATCTAAATTAACCAGTTCGCATCATAAGTCAGACTATAAGCCGGCAGCCATCTTGGACACCATCTTCAATAACTATAAAAACACAAATGAATTCGTCAATTAGCGTTCCGTTACCATCAATATTGTAATGATGACAAATAATCACCATTGTTATTGAATTAGTTATTATGTATAATGGTGTTCAAATTTACATTAACGATCTGCTGGCTAAAAAGTCTCTTGTGCTAAAAAGGTTAAATATTGCCCAAAATTGCATGAGGCACTGTCCACTAAACTGGTTGAAATGGTGTATTACAAAAGACAATTGAGCTAAAATTAACGGAATTACACTATTTTCCAACGTATTACTATAATCCAACCTTAAAAGTGAAAAGCGAGACTGACATCTACGCTGGTGATTGTGCAGTGTTTGGTGGTGAATGTCAGTTTGTAACATGGATTGCCATGAGAAGTAAAAAAATATTTGAATGTGGCCGGCCGCCTTTTAGCCCTATATACATACATGTGCATGATTGAATTCCACTCCAATGGCAATATCGTTTTCACCACGTTGGTGTTTGGACCTAGTTTACCATGATCATGATAAAAAAAATATTTGTGAAAATGTCACGCAATCAATATGCTAGTAATGTGATAGACCCTACACAGTAAAATGTCAACGTAGAAAACCAGATAAAAAACTCAACATTTCCCGATTTCACATTCCAATGTACTGTAACTTAGGCCTACTATTTTTTCGGAAGGCATTATTTATCACCTTCTCAAATTACATTCATTGCTATATTGTGCTGTTAGGCATACGAGATCCTACGAGCCACATGTATGAGCAATAGGTGTCATTTTAGGCAAATCTAGCCTACATGTAAGATTATATTATAGTAAGTCCTTGAATAGGTTTTTTAAAGCTCCATGAACCATGCATATGCCTATTGTAGACATAGAGTGCGCTTTGGTATGACATTGCTCCAGCTAGTCTTGCAATGGTAATCAGGTAACGTAAGAGTTCAAGCGCATAGGTAAATAGTTTTATTTTATATACTATGTTTTGTAGTAGCCTACAATATTATGAGTGACGTTAGAATATCCTGGTCTGAGACCCATGCATTTTGTATTTTTGTATAAAAAACATGATTGAATTTTAATAAATGATTAGATCTTAGCCGCCTTCCTCTAAAGATATCGATTTGGGAAAAACACTCAGTGGGGGCTACGTAGTGACAGTGGTAAGGATACACAAGAACACTGTAACTTTATTTATGCTGTTGACAATAAATTGAGAACGGGATGTTGAAGCATAAAATATCATATATATTTTGAAGCTGAAAAATAAAATGACATCTCATTAATGTATATGCACCGAAACTATAGCAAGTCATAGTTTTCTTAAAAAAAATACCGTTACGATAACTCAAGTTACCGTCATCATTGTTTAGGTGTGTTAACACCACGTGGCATATAGAGGTGATGGCTGACTCTCCTCTGTATGATAGAGGTAATGAAAGAGTATTGCAGCCTTTCATGAAAATATTTCTATTTAGCCTGGGCTGAAATCTGAAACATGGAACATTTCTCGGGATTTTAGTGAAAACCTTTTTATCCACTTGTTTTTGCAAAATCGAATCTGTCGGATAGTATTCTATATTTGGTGACCTTCACCTTCAAATTAGCCAAACAGAAAATGGCCACCAAAATGCTGTCGCACATAAAGGCACAATTTATGGTTTCTGCGAGATTTGTATCTGATAATTTTTTTCTGGTGTCTTTCGGAAGAAATTACCTTTATTTGACCTTTAAATCCAGGATATCCGCAGTTTTTTATGTATTTACTACTACTATAAGTATACTGCTAAACATGTTGACGAAAATATGACTATTAGGGATTCCTTAAGGGATTAGGAATAAGCGTTACTGACGAGTAAATTTGAAATAAAAAAAACAAAATGGCCGCGAAATTCATCTCCATATGAACAAGAAACAAAATGGCTACCGAAATGTAAATTAAACCTCTTTTTTAATTTGTGGCTCGAAATTGCTCAATTTATTGATTTTGTATGACTTGGGAGGCGAAACAAACATTTCTGATGTTTATTATTAATTGTTTGACCTATATTTTATCGTAATATTCAAGATGGACGTCATTTTACATATTTTAAATAAAATAATTCTAAATACTAAGCACATGGAAGCATGTCAGCCTACACTTTACTTAAGCACAGTTTCGAATGACTTATAAGCTAATCTGTCATATCACGTAGTCTATTTTTTAGATTTCCAATAAACAAATGTCGTTTATAATATTATAGTTCACATGCATAAAAATCGCTTTTACTTGTGTGTTGACGGTGACCATTTTGAATTTGAAGGTCAAATAAAAGTCATTTTGATCGAAAAACATGAGACATAAATTTATCAATTCCAAATCATGCAGAAATAAGAAACCGTTCAATAATGTTTAACAAAAAAATAAAAAAGATGGTGTTTTGGCGCCCATTTTTTGCTTTGCTTATTTAAAGGCAACGGACACCAAATATAGAATGTTATCAGACAGATTCGAGTTCAGCACACACACAAATTATGTAAAAACAAGCAGAAAAAATATAGACTCAAATGCCGAGCAAAGACAGACGTTTGCATAACCCTACCCCCACATTTTAGACATGTTTGGGGTTATCCCCATATAAGCGGTAAAATATATAGTTCGTCCCTATTTTTTTACCTTTAACATCATATTTCATTGCTTGGAGACACTCCTGCAGGGATTATTATTCCTGATGGAATGTAACTGCGATAATGTATGCACGAGTTTATGGGTATTTTAATATAATTTAGTCCATAATTTAGTATTACTTATATTTTTGTCATCGAAATATGATTTTCTGGCTGTTCTCATGGACTAGATACAACAAATGACATCGATTTTGTGTTTGTATGTTCATTATTAGCGATAATGTAGCAGAAAACTGTTTTTTCTTATCAGTGGCGGTCATCTTGGATTTTTCATTAATGGCCAAAGGAAAACAATGGAAACAGTTTTTATTTGTTCAGTTGGGATATATAGATGTGATAAATCATCATCAATCAAAATCAACATGAACCTGACACAGAATTTTGATATGCTACATAGCGACATGCACTAAAACACCATATCTGTCATATCTCCTTTCCTTAAAACACTATATCTGTCATATCTCCTGTCCGCAAAACACCATATCTGTCATATATCGCCTCCCCGTTTTACATCCTTTCTAATCTTTTTCGTATCTTTCATGTTTACAATTATATATATTATTATTATAATATAATTGTATATCCTGGTCGGTATATTGTGAGGATCATTGTACACTCACGTTATAGATCTACCGCCCACCATTGACGCGCTATTAATGGTCATTTCATGAACTCATTAATTGAGACACCCGGTGCCATCAATTCTTCCATGACAATAAACACATTTCAGTACCCAACAGACACGAGACGTTGACTCAATGATGGTTTATTGTTGGGCTAGCGTCGCAGACGGACAGCCGACATCAAAACAACATCGGGTCAACGTCTGCGTGTTCTGTGGGAATGTTATACCACACGATGTACATCCTAAGTCATCAATGTTATACCACACGATGTACATCCTAAGTCATCAATGTTATACCACACGATGTACATCCTAAGTCATCAATGTTATACCACACGATGTACATCCTGAGCCATCAATGTTATACCACACGATGTACATCCTAAGCCATCAATGTTATACCACACTAGATGTTATACCACACGATGTACATCCTAAGCCATCAATGTTATACCACACGATGTACATACTAAGCCATCAATGTTATACCACACGATGTACATCCTAAGCCATCAATGTTATACCACACGATGTACATCCTGAGCCATCAATGTTATACCACACGATGTACATCCTAAGCCATCAATGTTATACCACACTAGATGTTATACCACACGATGTACATCCTAAGCCATCAATGTTATACCACACGATGTACATCCTAAGCCATCAATGTTATACCACACGATGTACATCCTAAGCCATCAATGTTATACCACACGATGTACATACTAAGCCATCAATGTTATACCACACGATGTACATACTAAGCCATCAATGTTATACCACACGATGTATATCCTAAGCCATCAATGTTATACCACACAATGTATATCCTAAGCCATCAATGTTATACCACACGATGTATATCCTAAGCCGTCAATGTTATACCACACTTGATGTTATACCACACGATGTACATCCTAAGCCATCAATGTTATACCACACTAGATGTTATACCACACGATGTACATCCTAAGCCATCAATGTTATACCACACGATGTACATCCTAAGCCATCAATGTTATACCACACGATGTACATCCTAAGCCATCAATGTTATACCACACGATGTACATACTAAGCCATCAATGTTATACCACACGATGTACATACTAAGCCATCAATGTTATACCACACGATGTATATCCTAAGCCATCAATGTTATACCACACAATGTATATCCTAAGCCATCAATGTTATACCACACGATGTATATCCTAAGCCATCAATGTTATACCACACAATGTACATCCTGAGCCATCAATGCTATACCACACAATGTATATCCTAAGCCATCAATGTTATACCACACTTGATGTTATACCACACGATCTACACCCTAAGCCATCAATGTTATACCACACGATGTACATCCTAAGCCATCAATGTTATACCACACGATGTACCTTCTAAGCCATCAATGTTATACCACACGATGTACATCCTGAGCCATCAATGCTATACCACACAATGTATATCCTAAGCCATCAATGTTATACCACACTTGATGTTATACCACACGATCTACACCCTAAGCCATCAATGTTATACCACACGATGTACATCCTAAGCCATCAATGTTATACCACACGATGTACCTTCTAAGCCATCAATGTTATACCACACGATGTACATCCTAAGCCATCGATTTTATACCACACGATGTATATCCTATGTCATCAATGTTATACCACACGATGTACACCCTAAGCCATCAATGTTATACCACACGATGTACATCCTAAGCCATCAATGTTATACCACACGATGTACATCCTAAGCCATCAATGTTATACCACACGATGTATATCCTAAGCCATCAATGTTATACCACACGTGATGTTATAGCACACGATGTATATCCTAAGCCATCAATGTTATACCACACGTGATGTTATAGCACACGATGTACATCCTAAGCCATCAATGTTATACCACACGATGTACATCCTAAGCCATCAATGATATACCACAAGATGTACACCTTAAGCAATCAATGTTATACCACACGATGTACATCCCAAGCCATAAATAATATACCGTGCAAATAATATTCACCGTGTCACCCTCATATGGGTCTACAATACAGTTATACATAAAAAACATAAATATTAATCGTTACTGAGTAATGTTTTATATCCTCACACATCTGCATCTCTTATTCACCGTGTCACCCTCATATGGGTCTACAATACAGTTATACATAAATTCAGCGTAATTATATATATCTCTGTCATTATATATCTTCATTATATAGGCTTACATACAAGAATATCGGGATTTCTATATATAGATATAACAATACGAGTCTAATTATCTACACTAATAATGAGAAATAGGCCTCTTATGGGGACGTTGGAAAAAGCTTTTGGCATATTTAACCAAAATAATATTTCTAGTTCGGTGCATGCAGCCTAAACCCCTTGACAATATATAGAATTTATTTAGAATTATTATGTTATTCTCGTTTCACATTTGTAACATAGCGTGAGTCACCAGTATTTGAAATTGTCAAGATCTCTCGTATTATATTATATTAGCCTACGCCTCGTCATGAATACCGTGGTCAACATACAGTGTGTGTAATATACTGCCAGTAAACCCAAAAAGCACTAGGCCTAGGCCTAAGTGCTCTTTTAAAATTAGTAACGTTAAATTGTCCCTTTGCAACACAGTATATCACAGCAAACACGCGACGTTGAGCCAATGGTGTTTTATTGTTGGGCCACCGTCTTCGACGTCGGCCCAACATTAAAACAACATTGGCTCAACGGCTCGTGCTTTCTGGGATGTAGCTGCCAGCCAAACGCGATACATTGGCACAATGTTGGGTCAATGATGGGCCAGCGCGACGAAGGGGTCCAACTTTGAGCATTGCAATGGTTCAGTGTATCGTGTTTGCTGGGTGAAAACTCCTCAGCAGGCACAAATCGTTGGCCCAATGGTGGACCCACTAGGCCCAATGTTGGTGCACTGTCTTTGACGCTGGTCCTACACTAGGGCGGCCAGCGACATAGGGTCAACGTAGGTCACTTAGGGTCAACGTAGGTCACATAGAGTCAACGTATTGTGCCTGAGTGTTGGGTCCAGCCCTGCCGCTCAAAGACAAATAGCAGTAACTGCTAACGTGTCAAGTGGGCGGTTAATGCTGTTTGCCTAAGTTGCACGACACCGTAGATTCCGCTCTGCTAAGCCAGAAGGCAGTAACTGCTTACTTGGCAAGTAAGCAGTTACTGCCTCTGGGCTTTGCAGAGTAACATTCTCTGTTAGTGTGGCGCAGCGAACGCATACCATCTGGCGAATAACTGCACAGCATCAGCAAAAATACCAAAAAAATCAACTACATGAATGATATAAAACTTTATGTACATGTATATGTAATAATGCATAGTTATGATAAAAAATCAATCGTTTTCTTTTATAACTTTTTAAATTGAAAACACGCCGTTTAAAATAACATCTTTATTTTAAGTGATGTCATTAATTTTATAACAATTTTCTTTTAAAATGTTTGAAATTCCATTATTTTGGTTTGAATAAAAATGATTTGTAACGGTTTCTACCATTACTAGTATATATAAGTCACAAATTAGCCTATGTCTACCCCACAGCCTTCACATCTGCGGATATCACCCATATTTCAATATTGAAAGATCAAGTTGTATCCTTCAATAGTTGCAGTGCTTTGAAGCTTCGAGATATTTTAGGCTTTGAGATAAGCTTTGATATATTTTAAGCTTTAAGATAAGTTTCGAGATATTTTAAGCTTTGAGAAAAGTTTTTTGAGATATTTTAAGCTTTGAGATAAGCTTTGAGATATTTTAAGCTTTGAAATAAGCTTTGGGATATTTTAGGCTTTGAGAAAAGCTTTGAGATATTTTAGGCTTAGAGACAAGCTTTGAGATATTATAAGCCTTGAGATAACCTTAGAGATATTCTACGCTTTGAGAAAAGCTTTGAGATATTTTAAGCTTTGAGAAAAGCTTTGAACTATTTTAAGTTTTGAGATAAGCTTTGAGATATTTTACGCTTTGAGATAAGCTTTGAAATATTTTAAGCTTTGAGACAAGCTTTGAGATATTTTAAGCTTTGAGATAAGCTTTTAGATATTTTAGTTGATTTTTTTAACAAATTATTCTCATTCGCCTTGAGACGAGAATTACTGAGAAATTATAAAGGGTCAAGTATAAAAACAATACATTGCATGTTGTTTTGTCATCTGACAGGTATAGGCCTATCATTTGTATGTTGTTTTGTCATCTGACAGGTATAGGCCTATCATATGACAAGTATATGCCTATCATTTGTATGTTGTTTTATCATATGACAGGTATATGCCTATCATTGTATGTTGTTTTGTCATCTAACAGGCATAGGCCTATCATCTGACAGGTATATGCCTGTCATTTGTATGTTGTTTTGTCATCTGACAGGTATATGCCTATCATTTGTATGTTGTTTTGTCATCTGACAGGTATATG
Source organism: Flabesymbios commensalis (assembly GCA_964017125.1). Taxonomy (NCBI): domain Eukaryota; kingdom Metazoa; phylum Annelida; class Polychaeta; order Terebellida; family Flabelligeridae; genus Flabesymbios; species Flabesymbios commensalis. The sequence goes on from OZ024913.1 coordinate 8,328,533, forward strand.
CCTGTCATTTGTATGTTGTTTTGTCATTTCACAGGTATATGCCTATCATTTGTATGTTGTTTTGTCATCTGACAGACCTATATAAGCCTATCATTTTTTAAATAATTTTATTTACATCATCATAAACAATCACATTTATACAATATACAATATCTTTATTGTATTAAACAGTCAGCTATTACAAATCAAGTACATTGCTGTGTTTGCCATGTAAGCAATTTAAGAAACTACTGTGATGAAAAAAGGAGTGCGGTCAGGCGAAATGAATCAATATGCAGTAAATTTCCATGAACGTATTTCATCGCCAACAACAAACAGATTTTATAAATATCAGTGTCGTTGGTGATGAAATATGTGATCTGTGCTTTGTCGAAACAATGTTCATGATTGAAATAATAGCGGATCTTAGCCATGGGTCTTACGGGACGAATGGATGTCACTGGCTTCGTCAATTTCAGCGTCCGCATCCATTCGTACGGAATCTCATTAGAGTAAGGTGGATCAAGAGGTGCTTTACAAAATCAAAAACTTTTCTGAAGTCAACGTTGTGATATCTATGGGACATACTTGGCAAATTTGTAATGGTGATCATGGTAATGGTAAACATCAAATTTCGTGTGGAACGTTGTCTATATCTGGTTTGAATCTTGGACGGCGGCTTTCGCTGATACGGTCGAACCAGAGTCCCACTGATCATTCTTCGCTATTTTAATTTGTGTTGTACGCTCAATCATAATCATGATATTAATCCTATAATAAAAATACAATTTATATTTTAATGTACTATTAGCAGTACTTTTAAGAACATATGAAATGGTTTTAACAACATTTCAAATATATACTTAAACACACATAAGTTCTAATTATAACTCTACGTTTTCCGGAGTGTCTTTTTTTACTACAATGAAACATTGTATAATAAGTTATGTAGTTATTTTATCTCTGGTTCTGGTGCGGGAAACATATTTACACAATTGGCAATAATTTCTTCTTTCTATCGTTACAATTATCTCTAGTTAATATGTACTATGTATAACAATAACTGAATAATTAATAAAAGTAAAATTAATACATTTATGATGTACATATTCTTAAGTAGCCAATGATGTTTTTGCATTGTAAATTTACGTACAAAAATAAATATTGTATTATAGTTTGTATGATATTTTGTATTATGGTCTGTATTATATTTTACCATTTTAGTTTTGTACATATTTAAATCATTGTACTATTGCATGTGTATAAAGAACGCCCATTGCAAATTAGTACGATGTATTAAATGGTCTACCCTTGATAAACAAAGTTTATTATTATTATTATTAAAAAAATGGGTAAAAAATACACCGTTCCAAACTTGTAGATACACAGCTTAGGAGAGACACTGAACTATAATTTTCAATATTACTCTTGTCTCTTTTTTTTATAAAATGGTACTACGTTTGATGCTTTCCATTGATTAGGAGCTTATTGTTTTAGGTACACTGTCTCAAAATATGTGGTGATACATAATTCATTGTTATTATTTAAGTTTGTTCCTGTATTGTTTAAATGAGGACCAATCACCACTTTTGTTTGATCTTTTGTCTCCGCACCAAGCCATGCATACGCCTATGTTTAGCTGTATGCAGGTGTCTAACTATCAATATCATGACGAATAAGCTCACGTTTTCTAAGTGTAAGTAAGTGTATTCGCATCTGTGTAAGATAAATTTAGGCCTACACTGCTCTGCTTAACGATAAATTATTGTCAAATAATATTACCACCACTGTGGAAATATATATAACTACACGTTTAAATACATAATCCACTTGGTATATAATTACCGATTATTTGATGCAATTATATGATTTGTTCGCCGATAAACAAACAAATAACATACACATATAATAACCTTATATACCGATTCTATTGTATTTATTGTAATGAGTGCATTTATATTACAAAAAGTCGTTCTGAAAGATATATTGTGTCTTCTAATAATATCTTCTAATCCAATGTCGGCACTACACTAGTTATTTATTTTTTAAAGTTTCTTTTATAGCGCCTACTCCCACTATGTGGATCCGAGCGCAAAACATATGTGTCTTTAGCAACTTCTTAAACTGCGGTAGAGCACCGGATGCACGGAGTTATGAAGACGATGTATGATATGATTTAGCAATTTTAACCACCAACCAGTCACCAATTTCAGTCACGGAATCAAAGAGTCAGGTACTGAATATTTCTCCTAGCATATCAACTTGTAAGTGCCACATATTAAAATGACAAAAACCTGCATTTTTTGATAGGAAACCACAGACCAATCATCAACATTTCAAATTCATGAAAGCCTAAAATGAACCCTCGTTTCATATGCGACTAAAAACTTTCTGATGTAAACGGCTTAATTAAAGACCTATGTGACACTGGCCTTATAGTCGCCCCAAGTGTTAATGACGCGTGGACAGAATGGTTAGAAACTGTCAATAACTGTATTGAGAGAACATTCCGAAATGTGTCATAAAACATTTCAATTCATGGGTCGACCAAAAATTAAGATCATTCCAGAAAGCCACATTAAAAGCTCACAGATGCGCAAAGCTCTCAGACAAATTGTCCGAGTGGACTGCTTATCGAAAGCTAAGAAATCTGGTTCAGTCAACATGTAACAAAAAGCAAGAACTTGGTTTGTCAATTAAAAAAACTTTAAAACTCTTGGTCATAGGCCTATGTCAAGTCCAAAACGGATAGTGGGGCTATGCCAAACCCATGAAAGCCAAGCTGACAATCTAACACATATGTTCAGTCATTCTTTGCAAACGATCATCAACCCAGTGATTGACTTGACGGTGAGACTGACTGCAAAAAAAACGAATTCAGACCTAGAATCAATTACAGTAGCGAGGTACAGTACAGAAAAGCATTTAGATCCTGAAAAACCACTGGCCCTGACAACTTTTCTACAAAGTTATCGAGATGTTTTTCTAGTTGTGTTGCACCATCGATTTGTAGCATCAGATCTCTGCATGAAGGTAAGTAAGTAAGTAAGTAAGTAAGTAAGTAAGTAAGTAAGTGAGTGAGTGAGTGAGTGAGTGAGTGAGTGAGTGAGTGAGTGAGTGAGTGAGTGAGTGAGTGAGTGAGTGAGTGAGTGAGTGAGTGAGTGAGTGAGTGAGTGAGTGAGTGAGTGAGTGAGTGAGTGAGTGAGTGAGTGAGTGAGTGAGTGAGTGAGTGAGTGAGTGAGTGAGTGAGTGAGTGAGTGAGTGAGAGAGTGAGTGAGTGAGTGATCGAGTGAGTGAGTGAGTGAGTGAGTGAGTGAGTGAGTGAGTGAGTGAGTGAGTGAGTGAGTGAGTGAGTGAGTGAGTGAGTGAGTGAGTGAGTGAGTGAGTGAGTGAGTGAGTGAGTGAGTGAGTGATCGAGTGAGTGAGTGAGTGAGTGAGTGAGTGAGTGAGTGAGTGAGTGAGTGAGTTAGTGAATGAGTGAGTGAGTGAGTGAGTGAGTGAGTGAGTGAGTGAGTGAGTGAGTGAGTGAGTGAGTGAGTGAGTTGAGTGAGTGAGTGAGTGAGTGAGTGAGTGAGTGAGTGAGTGAGTGAGTGAGTGAGTGAGTGAGTGAGTGAGTGAGTGAGTGAGTGAGTGAGTGAGTGAGTGAGTGAGTAATGAATGAGTAAGTAAGTAAGTAAGTAAGTAAGTAAGTAAGTAAGTAAGTAAGTAAGTAATTATGATAGGTCTCACCATTGCTTCACAAGATATATTGAATCTAAGCATTTTACGCTAGAATATACCTTTAAGTGGCTATGACATAAATTGGTACTGGATGCGGCACTTAACAATTGCCTTTTTTGTTGTTGGGGCTCTGCCCCAGGCCACTTTATTAACTTGGTCTGAAACACAGATTTTGGACAACGTGACGGCAGTCCATTCATGCGCTCAAAAACAGGTACACTTCATTCAAGAATAGTGAGTGAGTGAGTGAGTGAGTGAGTGAGTGAGTGAGTGAGTGAGTGAGTGAGTGAGTGAGTGAGTGAGTGAGTGAGTGAGTGAGTGAGTGAGTGAGTGAGTGAGTGAGTGAGTGAGTGAGTGAGTGAGTGAGTGAGTGAGTGAGTGAGTGAGTAATTATTAGATCTCACTATAGCTTCAGAAGATATATTGAATCTAAGCATTTTACGCTAGAATATACCTTTAAGTGGCTATGACATAAATTGGTACTGGATGCGGCACTTAACAATTGCCTTTTTTGTTGTTGGGGCTCTGCCCCAGGCCACTTTATTAACTTGGTCTGAAACACAGATTTTGGACAACGTGACGGCAGTCCATTCATGCGCTCAAAAACAGGTACACTTCATTCAAGAATAGGACCTCTGGCCTTAGTTGCGGGGAGGGGGGGGGGGGTATGGTCAATAACAGCATACACTATAGAGCTTCTTCACACGTTTCACATCTCCTCATGTGATTTCGGTAGACGGTCCCTGTTTTCTGTTCTACCCCCCCAATGATTGTATGGCCAGTTTCAGAGAAGAATTTGCATACTGCTCACCGATTAGCCAGCAATGCCATCATAATCACTGGTAGTGATTTCAAATATGCTATTAATTCTACAAGCATTCCCCTTCTGAAGAGAAGGGTTTGTATACTGCTCACTGTTTAGCCAGAAAGGACATCATTTAAAATGTGACGCAAAAGCTGACCTTTTTATCTCCAAATATGGTAGGCCCATTTGTCTCAAGGATTCCCCTCCAGGGATAAAGGTTTGTATACTGCTTGCTGATTGGCCATTAATGCCATCATTTATAAAACGTGACCTCACTAGCTGACCTAATCTCTGAGGTCAATATGATCGCCCAGTAGGCCTACAAACAACACATCACGTGTGATTTATCCACCACTGGAGATGAACTGAGGGGGGGGGGGGTCTTGATTTAATATTGTTATCCCTCAACCCAGAAAATACAATGTGTTCACCCAATGCCGATACAATGTTGATGTTGCGATGTCGCTGATGGTGGGCCAACATTAAATCGCATTGGGTCGCATGTTTGCTGAGCAGGTCCTATGTTGTTACATCTGGTATTGACATACATTAGCCTATTAGGCATATACACACTGTCAGATGATTGATATTATATGCATATGGCATCGTTGGGAAGGCGAGATGGGATCATCTCAGCACAAGTCACCACATCAAGCTCGAGCCTTTAGGCTCAAGCTTGATGTGGTGAGAAGTGCTGAGATCAGCCCATCTCGCCGTACCCAATGATGCAAATTTATGTATTTTCTCGTACGAATAATTATTTGAAGCGGCAAAACAAACTGATCGTTTTGGACTGATCTCACCAAACGTGTCGTAGTGAAAACCAACAGCATGAGTGCGAGAAAGACTGATAAAGGCCTGCAATGTCTCTTCTGGTTTGGTCATTCACTTCAGCAGGATCAGTGTTTTGTCAGTATAATAGACACATTCGTATGTGGGCCTAATATAAATGTTATCTAACCCGATAAAAACAACATAGGCCTACTGCATAGGGGAGACTGGGGCACCTTGAGACATGGGGCACCATGAGACAGGCCTGTTTGACACAGATAATATTTTGCGATTTGTGCGCCATTTGGTCAATGATACCAAAACTAACCAATTTCGATTTTCCACCCTATTGCTAATGACTATTGAACATCTTTGGCATGCATGTAAGCTTAGGTCCATTTTTTACATGAAAAGTAGATTTTTGAGATGATCAATATTTGGTTCTATAGATCACATAATACTTGATTTCCCTATGATTTTGATGGTATCTTCCACTTGTGTTATCACTTTATAACTTATGTATAATGGTTTGGTTCAAATACACCCCACACACGAACTATGATATCAGATGTGAGGTCAGTCAGGGTGGGGCACCTTGAGACACTGTCTCAATGTGCCCCAAAACTGTCTCAAGGTGCCCCAAGTTTGTCTCAAGGTGCCCCGAAAGTGTCTCAAGGTGCCCCCACTTTTTTTCAGGCACATATTTTACTGCAACATCTAACATTAGCCAACTGCAGGCTTTAGCTACAGGTATATGTGGTATTCAATCTTGATTTTAGTTAGATCCGCGTTGTTTTCAAGTACCTAATTTGTCGTCTCAAGGTACCCCATGTGGTGTCTCAAGGTGCCCGAGTACGGGGTACAATGAGACACTTTTTTGAAAATCTGTTTTGTTAAAAAATGTAAGGTTACACATTTCTGAAAATTTTCATCTCTTGCTCGAATATACCCCACTGGATGCTGTATCCATATGTGTCGTCAAAATATTTTATTTTGAAAATTAAATCTATGTTTGGGGGGTTTGAATTTTTAAGTCTCAAGGTGCCCCAGTCTCCCCTACTGTACATATGGCGTGTATACACACAGTAGTCAGCCTGAATAAATATGGTATTCGTTGGAGAAGGGTTTGTATACATGATACATGCATCTAGGCCTACTTTTTTCTATTTTTTTTAACTGTTAAATATAACTTCAAATGTCGTTTAATGTGTGGCACACACAATAAAGCGCCAAATGGCCACATTAGTTCTTTGACTCTGTCTTTACATGGTTTCTCCCGCATCACATCAAATTGGAGTTTTCGTATATTCAGCTATTTTAAGAGTGTTCTATTTATCGTCCAAGTTTTATATGAATAGCCCCTCCACCACCTTGCAAACACATGTACACATTGAGATTCAGTTGGTGTGTACCTAAAGTGAAATAGATGTCTGCTCACGAAATATCGGCATAAAAACGGACACTTTTGTTGATTTTATTTCAACACGGATAAACCTACTGCGTCAAAACAATTCTGAAAATACATTATTATCAAATAAATCAAACCATTATTAAGATAATAATACTATATGCTTTCATACCCTTCATACTATTCAGTAACCTGAATTTCTGAAAACACGTATCCCAAACATGTAGGGCATGTTTCTATCATATCCGTGACCTGCGTCGAATTCGAAAAAATCTGTCCTTAGATCTTGCCAAGCAAATTGCAGTGGCACTCGTCTGTAGTAAGTTAGATTATTGGAACTCACTTTTTCACAATATGCCAGAAAAGGACATCGCTAGATTACAACGCATTCAAAACTGCCTTGCAAGAGTGGTAACCAACGCCCCACAACTTAGTCGTTCCGTTCCAATTCTAAAACGATTACATTGGTTTCCTGTCAAGTTTCGCACTCATTTTAAAATATGTGCAATAATTTTCCGAACCCTAAAAGAAAACCAACCTGCATATCTGGCGGATTCACTTGTTCGGCCGAAATGCTCAAAATATCTACGCTCCACTAATTCGAATAGATTTGCTGTTCCTCGTATAAAGACTAAGACTGGGTCAAGAGCTTTCTCTATATCTGGTCCAGCGTTATGGAACGCCCTGCCTGTGCCAATACGTAATGCCAAAACAATCTTAACATTCCAGAAATTACTTAAATCCCACCTATTTGACCTGGCTTTTCCACCCTAGCCTATCAGCAGCCCGGCTCCCTGTTGACGAACCTACTTTGGCCTCGATTATGACACGTGATCACGCTAAGGATTTGTGCGCCTCTGAGCTCGGTCCGCTGAGGATATATATTATTGATTGATTGATTGATTGATTGATTGATTGATTGATTGATTCTGATCTCTAAAGTTGATCCCGGCGCTGAAAGAGTAACAAATTTATAATTGCCGTAGACCCATAACATAGATATAAATGAAACGGGAAGAGCTAAATGAGACATTTATGATGATTTAAAATTGAAAATAAAACTTTGATATCTTGGTTCATATAAACATGTCTCGGTTCTTTAAGGGTTCACTTCCCCCCCCCCCCCCGTCAATACAACCCTGGATACACCACTGAATACGCACAGTATCGCTCAAATTTAAAAATAAATAATTATTATTCCCAAATAGCGTAACCATCTAGAATAATTACTAACACTTCTTCTCACCACAGTTAATTGTTCCCTATTTGGTATACACATATTTATTGGGATTTCCAAGTAGCACATGTGCTAATACAAAGGATCTCATCTCCCTTATGTGAACAATATATATTATTCTAAATGCCTCATTAGCATGATATCTTTCCATTTAATTAAGATGACATCTGTCATTAATTGGTTATAATTCAATTAACAATGCTGTCGATGACCTTTACTTCATAATGCTGCATAATCACCAGCATACATCTTTGAATGCCACGCCTAGTCATGTACTGACTCACCCTTAATAGGCTAAGCAAGGGTTTAGTTTTGTACAAACCATGGAGTACAAAGGTTTTTTTTCCAATTTGAAATCATCATGAATGTCTTAGCTACCCCTTTCCGCTTCATTTGAATACCTATGTTATGGGTCTACGGTTATTATTAATATTTTTACTCTTACATTGCGGGGATCGACGTCACAGACGTTACATTCTCACGCCTCAAGTTGATCCCCGCGCTTTAAGGCTTAATAGGCCTACATTGCTAAGCACGAGTCGTTTTTAATCCATTTTATTAATCGATCAAATCACAGTTATTGGGAAAGAAATAAGTGTTTAAAAATCAAGATTTTCCAATGTTTGGTCTCAAATTGAACAAATGTGAGTATTAATATTCACCCACTTGAAGTTGTGGGTCGCGGTAGCGAGACACAACTTCAAGTGGGTGAAAATTTAAATAAATTAGGAAGGAGGAGAGATAACAGCCTTAATGCCAGCAGGTGGTCTGCTGGATCGATACAGGCCTAGGCTGCAGTGCACAGCTGAAGGAGGAGAGTTAACAGCCTTAATGCCAGCAGGTGGTCTGCTGGATCGATACAGGCCTAGGCTGCAGTGCACAGCTGAAGGAGGAGAGTTAACAGCCTTAATGCCAGCAGGTGGTCTGCTGGATCGATACAGGCCTAGGCTGCAGTGCACAGCTGAAGGAGGAGAGTTAACAGCCTTAATGCCAGCAGGTGGTCTGCTGGATCGATACAGGCCTAGGCTGCAGTGCACAGCTGAAGGAGGAGAGTTAACAGCCTTAATGCCAGCAGGTGGTCTGCTGGATCGATACAGGTCGATACAGGCCTAGGCTGCAGTGCACAGCTGAAGGAGGAGAGTTAACAGCCTTAATGCCAGCAGGTGGTCTGCTGGATCGATACAGGCCTAGGCTGCAGTGCACAGCTGAAGGAGGAGAGTTAACAGCCTCAATGCCAGCAGGTGGTCTGCTGGATCGATACAGGCCTAGGCTGCAGTGCACAGCTGAAGGAGGAGAGTTAACAGCCTTAATGCCAGCAGGTGGTCTGCTGGATCGATACAGGCCTAGGCTGCAGTGCACAGCTGAAGGAGGAGAGTTAACAGCCTTAATGCCAGCAGGTGGACTGCTGGATCGATACAGGCCTAGGCTGCAGTGCAGAGCTGCAGCAGTAACGTCTCATAAATTTGAAAAGTAAGCAGTTACCGCCTCTTGCATTTCAACGTCAGCATTTGTCTCTTCTTGTATTCTAAGGATTGGTAACCACCATAGCTTTATCATATCAGACTATGGTGTGTACCGGTTCATCTGCTCTCTGCAAAAGCAAAAGGCAGTAGCTACTTACTCGGAAAATAAGCAGTATACTGCCTTTTGACTTTGCCCGGCAGATTTGGTGGTTATTCTTCTAATATATTTGCTTCAGTGAAGAATGGTCAGTCAGACAAATATGTCTGCTACATGTTTTGCTTCTACTTTTCCTTCATTTGAAGCTTACGCAATTTACAGCTCCAAATGACGATTTTTTTATATTAAAGACATGTCTTAGTTAGCTCTTTCCACTTCATTTGAATACCTATTTCTGACGTCAAAATACGGTCCCCGCGCTGAAATTGTTAAGTTAGTGCGTCCGCAGCCCTGCGTCCGCAGTAAACTTTATGAAATGGTTTCCAGGCTCGTGAAAAAATTTGCATGAAACGGAAGTGCAACATCTCAAAAACCACATAACTCTTGTATTTCATACTTTCACAGCTGATTTAGCAAAATATAAAAGGTCTTCCTGCACTATTTGACAACCTTTGTGTGTGTTTTGGTACCAGCTGCCAGCTCAGAATAATTATAATAATAATATATAAAAATGTTAACTCTGGTTTATAGCATGGACATATTTGGCCACACTGGGCCAGCATGCGTTTGCTAGCACCGCCCTCTAATAAAATCATAAAAAAAAAATACTGGATCATTGCGTGATCAAGATCTGCTGAAGGCAGATCGAAACGTCGCAATCGTTTCACCCTAAGTTCCAAAATGAGTAAAATTTAATCACTTTCTATATGAATCTTGGCACAATGAATGACATATTCTCTACCTTTATTTTTGTTTGAAATTTACAAATTTGACAACGAGTCATGAAGATGCAAACCGATGGCCGTCGATCATGCAGTTTGAACAAAAATAGCACTATATTCACATTACAACTCTTTGTATTGACTATACAAGTTTCGCCGAAACCATAAGAGCAGACCAGATCCCCGACTTTACTTACCAAATGTATGAGTATGTGTGAGTGCATTAAAGTGTAGACTATATAATACCTTATCCGGCGAGTGTGTTTCGTATTTAAACTAATTCACAATTCCAATATATCTCTGGACAATCAATGGTACACGTCCAAGTTCATCATACATTATTTCATTTATTGTGAACCGTTTTACTTTTAATATAAGTTTACAAAAATCAATCCCATCATAATACCATTTATCATATAAACTCTTGACTTAAATGATTTTAGTAACACTTTCCATCTAGTACAATATCTATGCAAAATATCAAGACCTGATTGTAAACCGGAAGAAGTTTCAGCAAGCAAAACGCCATCATCCGCATTAAATAATTAGTACAAACAACTTTATAAAGCCTATGTTAATCCATTGTTTCTAAATAATTTACATACATTGAGAAGAGAAAGGCTTGTGTACAATCAAATGAATCAGTAATATAATATGTTGGTCCTCTTACTTTAGATTTGACAGTTGAATATATACTCTGTATAATATTTAACATTTTAACCAGAGCTCCCAGTTTTAAAACTTTATACCATAGATTGTCACGTACTACATAATCAAATGCCCTGAAATAATCTAAGAATGGACAATGAAGTTTCTCTTTATTGCCGAAAAAACAACTACTAACATTATTCAAGACAAACATTTTGTCAATGGTACCCATTGTAGATCGGAATCTACGTGTGAAAGTCAGTATTGTGGGGAGCCTCCGTGACCGAGACGTAGCGTGCTCTTCCTCAGACCGCCAGGGCACGAATTTCGAATCCTGTGTCTGGAGGACAGTGTCATCTCAATCATCTCGCCATCCTCAGGAAGCTCTCCTGGCCCAGTTTAGCCTATATGTGCACAAAGGTGGCCTGAAGCCCGATTCATTTCATTTGTAGATCGGAAACCACCTTGTGCTTCAATATAAACATAAATATGTTCAGCCCAATGGCGGAGTCTATTATTTTTTTTTGTGTGAACTAAATCAACAGATATCTTAAAACATCACGTTAAACGGCCTAAGAAATAATGGAAGAACTGATTCTGTGCCATAAATTATAAACTCAGTCAATATTAAATCAAACCCTATCGCTTTATCCAGGCTAAAATCATCAAAAAATCGGTGATTTTATTTTGGTTTCTTAATATGACCATATGATGTAAACATGTCCATAGACCAGAACTGCAGAAGTTTTTTTTTATTTTACTGCTGCGCATTCACCAGTTAGGCTAGATATAGAGACGAAATTCCCGTATTTCTTAGTTTTGACATGGTTGTTTAAAAATTCTACATCAGACAAAGGTAATAGAGAGATATCTGTCAATGTCAAACTGGAATTATATATCTAGCCTAGCTAGTTTCAAATGTTTCATAAGTTAGCAATAGAAGAAGGTAGACACAGTGCTATTATCTTAGAAAATATGTAAATATTGTGAAAGTATACAGGCATGTGTAAAAGGAAACAGACATGAGAGGGAATGCCTGGGTGCCACAAGGGTCTATTGTGAAGACATGAGAGGCAATGCCTGGGTGCCACAAGGGTCTATTGTAGTGACATGAGAGGCAATGCCTTGGTGCCACAAGGGTCTATTGTGATGACATGAGAGGCAATGCCTTGGTGCCACAAGGGTCTATCGTGATGACATGAGAGGCAATGCCTGGGTGCCACAAGGGTCTATTGTGATGAAATGAGAGGCAATGCCTGGGTGCCACAAGGGTCTATTGTGAAGACATGAGAGGCAATGCCTGGGTGCCACAAGGGTCTATTGTGAAGACATGAGAAGCAATGCCTGGGTGCCACAAGGGTCTATTGTGATGACATGAGAGGCAATGCCTGGGTGCCACAAGGGTCTATTGTAGTGACATGAGAGGCAATGCCTTGGTGCCACAAGGGTCTATTGTGATGACATGAGAGGCAATGCCTTGGTGCCACAAGGGTCTATCGTGATGACATGAGAGGCAATGCCTGGGTGCCACAAGGGTCTATTGTGATGAAATGAGAGGCAATGCCTGGGTGCCACAAGGGTCTATTGTGATGACATGAGAGGCAATGCCTGGGTGCCACAAGGGTCTATTGTGAAGACATGAGAAGCAATGCCTGGGTGCCACAAGGGTTTATTGTGATGACATGAGAGGCAATGCCTGGATGCCGCTAGGGTCCATTGTGATGACATGAGAGGCAATGCCTGGATGCCGCTAGGGTCCATTGTGATGACATGAGAGGCAATGCCTGGGTGCCGCTAGGGTCCATTGTGATGACATGAGAGGCAATGCCTGGGTGCCACAAGGGTCTATTGTGAAGACATGAGAGGTAATGCCTTGGTGCAACAAGGGTCTATTGTAGTGACATGAGAGGCAGTGCCTGGGTGCCGCTAGGGTCTATTGTAGTGACACGAGAAGGAATGCCTTGGTGCAACAAGGGTACATTGTGATGACATGAGAGGCAATGCCTGGGTGCCACAAGGGTCTATTGTGATGACATGAGAGGCAATGCCTGGGTGCCACAAGGGTCTATTGTGGTGACTCATTTTCTGCTGAAGTAGTTGTTTCTATTTTTCAGTCATATAAAAATATTATCACTCAAATGACGAGAAATGTCTTTATTTATGAAACATGGACGTCATCTAATTTATATTTTTTTATTACAGTCTATCCGACGGTGGAGAATGATCTTTTTTTTTGACTACTCAGTCAATTCCTAATGGATTTTTTTGAATTTTTTCAACCATTATTATCTAGTCATCTGGTAACAAACCTGGAAATTTCAAAATTCATCTAATTATTTTAATAGTTAGACTATTTGACTTGTAACGCACTTCTGAGAATAAACCAGAATGAAGTAATTGGGTTTATTAGATATTTAATAAATGATAAATTGTCTAACATTTGAACTAGACATTTTTTCAGGATACAAGCCAAACTACTGGAAATAGTGTTTAAGTAAAAAATGGTTAGCAATTGATTGGTTGATTAACTCCACCCATGGACAGAGAATAAGTATTGAAGACATCATTCTAATAATCTATTTTTTATTCGGTGGAGAAAATGAAAGCTCTCAATTTGTGATTTATTCAATTCCCAAGCGATTTTTACGAGATTTTGCAACCATTATTATCTAGTCATTTGCCAACAAACCTGAGAATTTCTAAATTTTTCTGTCATTATTTCAATAGTTAGACTATTTGACTTGTAACTCATTTCTGAGAATAAACCGGAACGAGGTAAATGGATTTAATTATAAATTTACTAAATATCAAAAGGTTTAAGTTTTGAACCAAACAATGTTTTTTAAAATTTTCAGAAAATCAGTTAAGACTTGATTGGTTGATTGACTATTGACTCCACCGCTAGACAGACAATAAGTAAGTATTAAAGACAATATGTCACTCAGCACATCTGTGACCTTTGACCATTAACCCTTAAAACGCTAAGTTTTACATTTAAATTTTACCCACCTGAAGCTCCAAGTGGATAAAATGTACTTCTATTTGTTCAATTTGAATCAAGATATTACATCTTTTTATAATTATACTCATTTCTTTTATACATTTTCTGAACATGGCTGAACAAGACTAAGAACGCGATTTTTTAGGAATTTTCCAGGATATATGCCAAATGCCCAGGAAATCGTGTTTAAATAAAAATCGGCTAAGAAAGGATCGGTTAATTGACTCCCCCAGCCCTACCCCCCCCCCCCCCCGGGACAGACAATATGTATTGTAGACAACATGTCACTGAGCGCATCTGTGACCTCTGACCTATCAACTCTTAAAACGCTACGTTCTAAAATTTAAATTTTACTAACTTGGAGCTGTGTCTTGCTACCGCGATTCACAACTCCAAGTGGGTAAAATGTACTTCTATTTATACCATTAGAATTAAGATATTACATCTTTTAATTATAATACTCATTTCTCTCATACATTCTCTAAACATGGCTGAACATGGCTGAGGACGATATTCGCACTATGAAGGTTAAACATAGAACTGGTAAATAATAAGGGTTGGACATCCCAGCAAACACGAGACATACACCCAATGTTGGACCAGCGTCGTAGACGGTGGACCAACATTGGGTGGATGTCTCGTGTTTGCTGGGATAGAACTGGTGAATAGTAAAGAGAGCAATATATCGAGCACATCTATTTGTGATCTGTTATTGGGCACATTTATTTGTGATCAGTTAGACAGACAGCTTGGACGGCTTCTTCACCCTGTTTGACATACGTGTATATTATACTTTATCAAATAACAGGTTACTATGGTTATCCATTGCGGATGGATAAAGAAAATACTTCTTTTCTTGGTGAGTATGCCATCCCCGTGAACATGGCTCCACCATCTATTCCAGTGAGAGCTATTGAGAAACATTGCATAGAATAAACCCAGCTGCTCAAAGCAATAATAGTTATCGTTTTAGTAATTCAAGACGGCAAATCTCGATATCGCATCCCCCTTCAACTTCAAATTAATACGTTAAAATATCACTGACGCTCCAACAGTAAGCACAATAAACTGCATAAATGTGTTGGGCTAGCTGCTATTGATAACAATACAATTCAGTAAATTTTTATTGCAATGCAAACATAAACTGTACACTTTTTAAATTTTACTAATATAAATTTCCACAAACGCTGGACAAAGATTGCAATGATTATGGCCTCATTTAATGTATCACAAAAAATGAGTTAATACATAACGTTTATGATGGTAGGTTCGCAAGCCCATCGGGACAAAAGCCCATTGGACCATCCATTTTACTCCTCTTGTCTTCTGGTTCTACTCCTCATTCGCATACTTTTTCTCTTTCTTGGTCTTTTCATCTTTTTTCCATTTTTATTCCTCTCTCTTTTATATAATAGGACCAACATCTTATGTTTTATGCATATTCCCTCTTCTTTCTTTTTCTCTCTCAATGATTTTTTACAAATTTAGCTTCCTCCTTCCTTTTCTTTTTCTACCTCATTTTCGGCCTTCCTCCTCATTTAGGTCATCTCTAGCAATATGGGCCGTTCACGTTCTATATCAGCGGTTGGGGCGGCTGAAGTAGATGACAGGATGTGTATATACATGCTACCCCCCCCCCCCTTTGATGAAACCTAAAAAGCATGACACCCCTTTCTGGGCAGACGTACAGAGGAAGCGGGACACGTCGCCTGTCGCCAAAGAAGAAAATTGACACCACCCCAGAAAGAAACACCCCTAATCAGCCCGTCCAACTTTATCAGACAGGCTACGTAAGGGGCTAAAGACCATCTACTGACAGGCTACCACAGCCTGTCCACCAATACAACCCAGCGGATGGAGCGGACTCTAAATATAACACACCATCCACTGTGAATTCGAATTGGGCCGTCAGTTGTCCCTGGTCGGAGATCCCAGCTCAACAGCCGTCTCCGCACATCCTGAGGAATAGAAAGCTACCGGACATCAGCAACAGAACCCCGAGACCTGCCCGCGGTGACATTGAACCTGCATCTCCTTCAGCCTCTCGAGATGTGGGTCGGAACATATCATAATCACTCCCGGCCCTTCTCCATATTCTATATGTCATCTCTATGCCTGATTGTATTTTGGGGGTGGCGACCACCTAGAATTGAATTTATTTGAACTATATTGAACTATATATTTGAACTATAACTAAAAATGTCATATTTAAAAATGTCCCAGCCATTCTGTCCCGATATAAGTCCCATACAATGGAAAATGTCACACCCATCATGTTCCGATATAAGTCCCATACCATGGAAAATGTCACACCCATCCTGTCCCTATAATGAGTCCTATACCATGGCACGTCTGTATATGTACATATACGGTGTGTATGTATATATATATATATGTGTGTTTGGGTTATGGGTAAGCCTATGTATCAGCAGACATTATATTATTGATATATTATATCACCATGCATGAATGCACACTGTTTTATTAGCATGGTCCGTGTCTTTCTGTATACTGTAGGACTTCTTTAGAATATGAACTGAGTTACAAGCACGAATCTCTTCTCTTTTCTGATTCACTACTAGAAAACCAGTAATTGTCTCATTCTCGTATGTCCGCTTTGTTATCATAGTATCCGCCGTATCATTCATCTTTTTGCCCAACTTTATGGTTCCACACCGGCAACACCCACCACATCTCCTGTAAAACAAAACTAACCACCTCTATTAAATACTAAGGGTTTAAAACTTTCTCCGCCAAAACAGATTTCCGCTTCTGCCCGATAATCAGGAAAAACTCCCTCAGCCAGCTCTTGTGCCGTATCTCATAACATTCAGGGTGCCCAGACAAGCAAGAGTCATCTGTACACAGAGCAAAACATCAGGCTACGTGAAGGGACCATTTAAAAATTTCAGATGTGTGACATTTGCCGTAGGCCCCCGGGCATACCGAACTGTTGTGATTAACCCACAACCATACAGACAGATGTACTCACTTTGCCAGATATAAATTCCTTTCAGTTACAAAACAAATACTAAATGCAGTTTTTTCATGCATACTCGTAGAGAATTAAGTCCTTTAACTGCCCGTCCCGGTCAAACAGTGATGTTAAACAATAAATTATTACTTACTAAGAGTCTGCGAGTGTGATTTTAATTGGTGGCTATTAAATTCTTCAATTGAATCCTTCAAATGCAAAACCAAATAATTGAAACTATTTAAAGTCATATACGGCTAAGATATATGAAAACACATATTGTACTATATTTGGCAAAAATTATTCATGTTGTTTATGGGCAGACTTTGAGCGTAATATCATGTATGAAACTCCACCCAGCACAAATAGAGTGTACACTTCCAGTATTAATTCTTTTAATAACTAATAACCAGTGGACTGTAATTATATAGGAATTCACAGAACAGGTCATTGTGACACATACTTGATTTACCTTGCCAAACGAAAATCACTTCACCTGGTCTTTATGGTGTAAGACATAATCTTATTACTTTTTTGCATATATATATTTAAAGACAATCCTATCGGTGGCTATGATTCTCAAGTCCAGATTTGTCTTTGAGGCCTGGCAAAAAGCATCGACCCCACAGGTTAGTGCATTTTTAATATTTGTTTATGCATAATTTTGTCATAATTATAGATCTGTTTCTTGTGAATGTGATAATTATGTTTACTTAATAACTGCTGCACACAAAAAAATACATCACATTTTTGAATAATTAAATAATCAAATAATTAATATATATATTTTTCAGGACGAGAATGACTCGTTTGCAAAAAGATCGTCCCTCGCTATTCGTGATACTTTCAGCCAAGAACCTGATGCTGAATATCACAGGTGATGAAAACATTTACTCAGATAACACTACCAATTGAGCCAATGCTGGTCTGATGCATCAAACCAACAGTGGATCAGGGTGTCCACGTAGTATACACGTCCACACGTATTATTTAGCATAATGATCTACACAAACGTACACGTCAGCAGCAATCCACATTTACCCTGTATTAACATGTAGCCTATAGATGGCGTTTTGTCCTCGTTGTCTTTTGATATCATTTAATTCATGACAGATAATGTTTCCTTGTCATTGTATATTGTATTTCATATTATTGTGAATTTAATTTCAAACAATGCAATTGTATAATACAAGTTAATGAATTAATTATGTAAAATATGAACATCATGTGACGTGAATGTAGAAATTGAGAACGTGCCACAATTATTGATAAATTAAGCATTTTTATAAATGTCGTATTTTTTACACTTCAAAATTCAGAGGTTGATATATACCCACATGATATATTGACAGAACACGTTACATTGTTCTTATACAGCAAACGTTTCAAAGCCAGGATTTTCTCCAAGTAAACGTCTCAAAGTCAAAGAACACTATCCTTCAATAAAACGACAAACGGTAAAAAGTTCACCTGAAAAAATAAGCAGTTGCTGTTATTTGTCTTTAACCAAATGTTTTTTATCAAATTGAAATCATCATAAATGTCTTAGTTAGCTCTTTCTAATTCAATTGAATACCTATGCTATGGGCCTATGACCATTAGAAATATTTTTACTCTTACAGCGCAGGGATAGACTTTCTACAGACGTCAGATTCTGACGACTAAAGTTGATCCTCGCGCTGAAAGGGTTAAAACTAATTATCCATCAAATCTTATCAAAGCAACTACAAAGAACTATTAGATGTCACATATTAAAATCTACCATGTTAGACTATTTATTTAAAACAAATTGTATTACTTTATTTTGATTCTGTTCATGCTCCAGGTTTCTTGTAACTAATTTGTCGATGGAAGTTAAAAACATATTTAGGACGTTCCACAATGGTCTTCCTGATACTACTTACAGTGTGAAACTGTTAAAAGTCTTGTCAGAAATTATGGTAAGTAGGCTATCATTACACATCCTTTAATATTTAGCATAACTTAAACATTACTTTATTTTCTTCTTCTCTTGACACCATTATTACTTTCTCTGCCATAACATTCACCTTGGGATCACTCTCACCTTTCTTATCTGTTTTAATAATAATGTCTTTATTTCGTAACAAACAAGTACAGAAAAAAACATTTCACCTGCGTCAAAGTTATGTCCTTCATCTTGAGATCACTCTCACCCTTATTATCTGTCATGACCTTCACCTTGCGATCACTTTTATACTCCTTATCTGTCATGACCTTCACGTTGAGATCTCTCCCACCCGCATTATCTGTCATGCCCTTCACCTTGAGATACTCTCATCCTTCTTATCTGTCACGACCTTCGCCTTGAGATACTCTCTTCCTCCTTATCTGTCATGACCTTCACCTTGAGATCACTCTCACTCTCATTATCTGCTATGACCTTCACCTTAAGATCACTCTCATCCTCCTTATCTGTAATGACCTTCACCTTAGAATCACTCTCACTCTTTATCTGGCATGACCTTCACTTTGAGACCACTCTCATTTTTCCTTATCTGTCACGACCTTCGCCTTCAGATACTCTCACCCTCTTCATCTGTCATGACCTTCACCTTGGTATCATTCTCATCCTTCTTATCTGTCATGAACTTCACCTTCGGATCACTCTCCCGTCATTATCTGTCGTTACCTTCACCTTGAGATCACTCTCACCCTCCTTATCTGTCATGGCCTTCACCTTTAGATCACTCTCACCCTCCTTGTCTGCAATGACCTTCACCTTGAGATCACTATCATCATCATTATCTGTTATGACCTTCACCTTCGGAGTACTTTTCTTTGAGCGTTCATTAGCCCTACTGGCTAAAGCCAATATAACAATCTGCTGATCAAATGAGCCGAGGACTCCATTAAAATGTATTCTGTTCTGTCCCAATGGACCCCCCGATTTTGTATATAATCCCTAATAACACAAAACCACTTACCGGTGAGTGAAGTAAAGTATCTCGATAACCAGCCATGCCTAATCACCCAACCCTCACGTCATCATCTGTCGGGGCCTAGGTAAATGCATTTTCCGTAATCAGATTGCACTGTTTTTAAAGTAGATGTGTCTTCAGGATTAGCCAAGTAAACATTGTTGGCACACAATGTAATGGCGCAGCATGATGAAGAGGTAACTTTTTGGTACAAAGTGCTTGGTTACGAAGTGTCATTCTACCCATTATATATTTCAACTTCAATTTTCAACGCTCAAAATCACAAATTGGCCACATCTGAAATAACACACAAACATGCGAATTTTTACTCACTGATCAATGAAACGGTATACTCAGTTAAAGCTCTATATTCACCTAAAATGTTTAGATTCAATATTACACCTAAAGCTATAGTGGGGCCTACCATAATAATGTTGGGAGCTAGATTGGCTGTGAAGAACATTCAATTTAGAAAGATTTACACATAAAAATAGCGAAGCATGAATAATTAGTTTTACCTGCTAATCTAGCTGATTTTTCAACCCGATGATTGATTGTAATTCTGACTTTAGTTTCTGTTATTTTTAATATATATACTGCAATGCAGCATCATTCACCATAACATTTTAAAAGTTTCCTTTCGGTATATTCTAGATCAGCATCATTTACACTAGATTAATCTATCCTCTACATAGGTCTGTAAATCCATAAGAACATCACTGGCTGATGAATTATAATAGGTGAATAAAATGACCATTAAAGTCAAATCGGTCAGCTAGAAATATCGCCATCTTTAAATGAGACACGTCAATTAAATATGGAGGACGTTTAAACCATCTTTTTATTCATATTGCATAAATTACAGGTGATTTTTTTTATTTCTAACAATCCTTGAAATTAGAACTAAAATTTATTCATTTACCTTTTTCTTCGAAAGATTTAAATAAAACAAACTGAAGAATCAGGGATGTCAGAAGATATCAGTCAACAGGAAGTCGGTTGCTACAAGTGTTATTCGCACATGCACAACAGACCATAAATAGAGAACTCCAAGCCGGTCGTCCATCTATTGGTAGTTTATTATTTGTCCCACTGGTGGCCCGCCGCCAGTCAACTGGCAGTGACTGCTGTCATCAGTTTGCTGCGGCGTCAGTGTGCTATGATGATTGCTGTCGACAGTGCTTGTTTTTTTCAGTGGGCTGCGAAGATTGCTGTCGTCAGTGATTGCTGTTTTCGATGGACACCAGCAGCACATTGTAGACAACAGCTAGGAGATTGCCAAAGTGTGGCTAGCTGGGAATTAGGAATGTCTAAATATATATATCTATCCAGACATGCTTTATGTGACAACTAATCTTCTCGTATGATTGGTCATTTCAGAATATAAATGTTATATGTAGGGCCTATTTATCAAGCTCTCTATAACTATTATGTTTATCTGTAGAAAGACGTGGATAACTTTGATCTGTCGTATGTCCCGCT
The DNA here is from genome assembly GCA_964017125.1 of Flabesymbios commensalis. Taxonomy (NCBI): domain Eukaryota; kingdom Metazoa; phylum Annelida; class Polychaeta; order Terebellida; family Flabelligeridae; genus Flabesymbios; species Flabesymbios commensalis. The sequence goes on from OZ024913.1 coordinate 8,349,839, forward strand.
AGAGGCTCCGGTGACCCGCATGGTGACCCGCACGGTGACCCGTATGGTGACCCGCATGGTGACCCGCATGGTGACATGTTCCCTGACAGAGGATTAATGCTCTTCTCCAACAACATCATGGACGTTTACCATCATTTTGGATGTATTAATACTGAAAGTAATAATGACAGAAAAGAGCTGTGGTGATTGCTGTCGTCAGTGATTGTTGTCATCAGTGATTGCTGTCGACAGTGATTGCTGTCGTCAGTGATTGCTGTCGTCGGTGGGCTGTGGTGATTGCGTTGCTGTCGTCAGTGGGCTGCGGTGATTGCGTTGATGTCGTCAGTGGGCTGCGGTGAGTACTGTCGTCAGTGGGCTGCGGTGATTGCTGTCGTCAGTGGGCTGCGGTGATTGCGTTGCTGTCGTCAGTGGGCTGCGGTGAGTACTGTCGTCAGTGGGCTGCGGTGATTGCTGTCGTCAGTGGGCTGCGGTGATTGCGTTGATGTCGTCAGTGGGCTGCGGTGATTGCGTTGATGTCGTCAGTGGGCTGCAGTGATTGCGTTACTGTCGTCAGTGGGCTGTCGTGATTGCGTTGCTGTCGTCAGTGGGCTGCAGTGATTGCGTTAATGTCGTCAGTGGGCTGTCGTGATTGCGTTGCTGTCGTCAGTGGGCTGCGGTGATTGCGTTGATGTCGTCAGTGGGCTGCGGTGAGCACTGTCGTCAGTGGGCTGCGGTGATTGCTGTCGTCAGTGGGCTGCGGTGATTGCGTTGCTGTCGTCAGTGGGCTGCGGTGAGTACTGTCGTCAGTGGGCTGCGGTGATTGCTGTCGTCAGTGGGCTGCGGTGATTGCGTTGATGTCGTCAGTGGGCTGCGGTGATTGCGTTGATGTCGTCAGTGAGCTGCAGTGATTGCGTTACTGTCGTCAGTGGGCTGTCGTGATTGCGTTGCTGTCGTCAGTGGGCTGCAGTGATTGCGTTAATGTCGTCAGTGGGCTGCAGTGATTGCGTTGCTGTCGTCAGTGGGCTGCAGTGATTGCTGTCGTCAGTGGACTGCAGTGATTGCGTTGCTGTCGTCAGTTGGCTGCGGTGATTGCTGTCGTCAGTGGACTGCAGTGATTGCGTTGCTGTCGTCAGTGGGCTGCAGTGATTGCTGTCGTCAGTGGGCTGCAGTGATTGCGTTGCTGTCGTCAGTGGGCTGCGGTGATTGCTGTCGTCAGTGGGCTGCGATGATTGTTGTCCTCAGTGGGCTGCAGTGATTGCTGGCGTCAGTGAGCTGCGGTGATTGCGTTGCTGTCGTCAGTGGGCTGCGGTGATTGCGTTGCTGTCGTCAGTGGGCTGCGATGATTGCTGTCGTCAATGGGCTGCAGTGATTGCGTTGCTGTCGTCAGTGGGCTGCAGTGATTGCTGTCGTCAGTGGGCTGCGGTGATTGCTGTCGTTAGTGGGCTGCGATGATTGCTGTCGTCAGTGGGCTACGGTGATTGCGTTGCTGTCGTCAGTGGACTGCAGTGATTGCTGTCGTCAGTGGGCTGCGGTGATTGCTGCCGTCGGTGGGCTGCGGTGATTGCTGTCGTCAGTGGGCTGCAGTGATTGCTGTCGTCAGTGGGCTGCGGTGATTGCTGTCGTCAGTGGGCTGCGGTGATTGCGTTGATGTCGTCAGTGGGCTGCGGTGATTCCTGTCGTCAGTGGGTTGCGGTGATTGCTGTCGTCAGTGGGCTGCGGTGATTTCTGTCGTCAGTGGGCTGCGGTGATTGCGTTGCTGTCGTCAGTGGGCTGCGGTGATTCCTGTCGTCAGTGGGTTGCGGTGATTGCGTTGCTGTCGTCAGTGGGCTGCAATGATTGCTCTCGTCAGGGGGCTGCGGTGATTGCTCTCGTCAGTGGGCTGCGGTGATTGCTGTCGTCAGTGGGTTGCGGTGATTGCGTTGCTGTCGTCAGTGGGCTGCGGTGATTCCTGTCGTCAGTGGGTTGCGGTGATTGCTCTCGTCAGTGGGCTGCGGTGATTGCTGTCGTCAGTGGGCTGCGGTGATTGCGTTGCTGTCGTCAGTGGGCTGCGGTGATTGCTGTCGTCAGTGGGTTGCGGTGATTGCTGTCGTCAGTGGGTTGCGGTGATTGCGTTGCTGTCGTCAGTGGGCTGCGGTGATTCCTGTCGTCAGTGGGTTGCGGTGATTGCGTTGCTGTCGTCAGTGGGTTGCGGTGATTGCTCTCGTCAGTGGGTTGCGGTGATTGCTCTCGTCAGTGGGTTGCGGTGATTGCGTTGCTGTCGTCAGTGGGTTGCGGTGATTGCGTTGCTGTCGTCAGTGGGTTGCGATGATTGCTGTCGTCAGTGGGTTGCGGTGATTGCTATCGTCAGTGGGTTGCGGTGATTGCTATCGTCAGTGGGCTGCGGTGATTGCTCTCGTCAGTGGGTTGCGGTGATTGCGTTGCTGTCGTCAGTGGGCTGCGGTGATTGCTCTCGTCAGTGGGTTGCGGTGATTGCTCTCGTCAGTGGGTTGCGGTGATTGCGTTGCTGTCGTCAGTGGGTTGCGGTGATTGCTATCGTCAGTGGGTTGCGGTGATTGCTATCGTCAGTGGGTTGCGGTGATTGCTCTCGTCAGTGGGCTGCGGTGATTGCTGTCGTCAGTGGGTTGCGGTGATTGCGTTGCTGTCGTCAGTGGGTTGCGGTGATTGCTCTCGTCAGTGGGTTGCGGTGATTACTCTCGTCAGTGGGCTGCGGTGATTGCTGTCGTCAGTGGGTTGCGGTGATTGCGTTGCTGTCGTCAGTGGGCTGCGGTGATTGCCGTCGTCAGTGGGTTGCGGTGATTGCTATCGTCAGTGGGTTGCGGTGATTGCTCTCGTCAGTGGGTTGCGGTGATTGCGTTGCTGTCGTCAGTGGGTTGCGGTGATTGCTATCGTCAGTGGGTTGCGGTGATTGCTATCGTCAGTGGGTTGCGGTGATTGCTCTCGTCAGTGGGTTGCGGTGATTGCGTTGCTGTCGTCAGTGGGTTGCGGTGATTGCTATCGTCAGTGGGTTGCGGTGATTGCTCTCGTCAGTGGGCTGCGGTGATTGCGTTGCTGTCGTCAGTGGGCTGCGGTGATTGCTGTCGTCAGTGGGCTGCGGTGATTGCTGTCGTCAGTGGGTTGCGGTGATTGCGTTGCTGTTGTCAGTGGGCTGCGATGATTGCTGTCGTCAGTGGACTGCAGTGATTGCTATCGTCAGTGGGTTGCGGTGATTGCTCTCGTCAGTGGGCTGCGGTGATTGCTGTCGTCAGTGGGCTGCGGTGATTTCTGTCGTCAGTGGGCTGCGGTGATTGCTGTCGTCAGTGGGCTGCGGTGATTCCTGTCGTCAGTGGGTTGCGGTGATTGCTCTCGTCAGTGGGCTGCGGTGATTGCTGTCGTCAGTGGGCTGCGGTGATTGCCGTCGTCAGTGGGCTGCAATGATTGCTGTCGTCAGTGGACTGCGGTGATTGCTGTCGTCAGTGGGCTGCGGTGATTGCGTTGCTGTCGTCAGTGGGCTGCGGTGATTCCTGTCGTCAGTGGGCTGCGGTGATTCCTGTCGTCAGTGGGCTGCGGTGATTGCTGTCGTCAGTGGGCTGCGGTGATTCCTGTCGTCAGTGGGTTGCGGTGATTGCGTTGATGTCGTCAGTGGGCTGCAATGATTGCTGTCGTCAGTGGGCTGCGGTGATTGCTGTCGTCAGTGGGCTGCGGTGATTTCTGTCGTCAGTGGGCTGCGGTGATTGCCGTCGTCAGTGGGCTGCAATGATTGCTGTCGTCAGTGGACTGCGGTGATTGCTGTCGTCAGTGGGCTGCGGTGATTGTGTTGATGTCGTCAGTGGGCTGCAATGATTGCTGTCGTCAGTGGGCTGCGGTGATTCCTGTCGTCAGTGGGTTGCGGTGATTGCGTTGCTGTCGTCAGTGGGCTGCGGTGATTCCTGTCGTCAGTGGGCTGCGGTGATTCCTGTCGTCAGTGGGTTGCGGTGATTGCTCTCGTCAGTGGGCTGCGGTGATTGCGTTGATGTCGTCAGTGGGCTGCAATGATTGCTGTCGTCAGTGGGCTGCGGTGATTGCTGTCGTCAGTGGGTTGCGGTGATTGCTGTCGTCAGTGGGCTGCGGTGATTGCTGTCGTCAGTGGGCTGCGGTGATTTCTGTCGTCAGTGGGCTGCGGTGATTGCGTTGCTGTCGTCAGTGGGCTGCGGTGATTGCTGTCGTCAGTGGGCTGCAGTGATTGCGTTGCTGTCGCCAGTGGACTGCGGTGATTACTGTCGTCAGTGGGCTGCGATGATTGCTGTCGTCAGTGGGCTACGGTGATTACGTTGCTGTCGCCAGTGGACTGCGGTGATTGCTGTCGTCAGTTGGCTGCGGTGATTGCTGTCGTCAGTGGGCTGCAGTGATTGCGTTGCTGTCATCAGTGGACTGCGGTGATTGCTGTCGTCAGTGGGCTGCAGTGATTGCTGTCGGCAGTGATGCTGTCGTTAATGATTGTTGTTTTCAGTGAACCACCACCAGCCGCTGCAGACAACAGCTAGCGTATTGACGAAGTGTTCCTGCTGAATTAGTCATTCTAGAATATTTATATTATATGCATTTATCAAGCTCTCTATTATTATTATTATGTTTATCTGTAGAAAGACGCGGATAACTTTGATTTGTCCTATGTCCAGCAACAGTTACTGGTGAACACCGCTAGAGGCTCTGGTGACCAACAGTCACATATACTGGTGAACAGCTCTGCTGACCCGCATGGTGGCCCGCATGGTGACCCGCATGGTGACCCGCATGGTGACATGTTCCCTGACAGAGGATTGATGCTCTCCTCCAACAACACCATGGACGTTTACCATCATTTTGGATGTAATATTGAGAGTATTAATGATAGTAAAGACACTTCACCGCATTACCATCATTGTCGTCAGGTTGATGTGGGCATCAGAGTCACTGTAGACTGCATGCCGTCCGGCGTACACCAAATGTCTTCTCTCAAATGTGACAAACACGCTCCATCTGTCATCATGACACGTGACACTTACCTCATGTCACCACTAGACGTCTCTACTGTATCACGCTGTGCATTATGGGTATTACCACTGCTGACGGTTCCTGGCAATTACCACCAGGTTTCGCAGATCATACAGAAGATGCTTTGGATGACCGGAAGTCACATCGAGGTTGACATTCAGAGGAATGATCAAGGTCGCTGGTCCATTTGTAATCAGACTGATTATGAAATAACCATAAACCATTTGAGAGCATTTTCATGTACTAAGATTACAATTAAAGATTGTTTACTTCAATTGTTGTTATTTGCTGATGAACATAGCTGGCTTGCCAAGGACTCCGTAACTTATCAGATCAAATGGTGGGAAGCACTGACAGATTTGGGATTATTTAACCCGGATTGTAAGCAAGCTAAACCTGTGTGCAAAAAAGTTATATATAAACCTTCTTCACTCACATCAGCTGGCATTCATCCCAACAAGTATCAGTCAGAAGTATTCTACAAAAACACATGTAGCAAAGACCTCCAGGCCTCCAGAGACTCCCTGCCTGACCCTCTGGCCTCCAGACAATCCCTGTCTGACCCTCTGGCCTCCAGAGACTCCCTTTCTCACCCTCTGACAATCTACCAAAATATCCTCCTTCTTATTGTCTATAACAACCCATTTTACACAACAATTCCTGTTATTGAGCATCTTTATCGACCATTTTTCCCTCGTATTCTGTATTGTGGTTCAACATTTACTGGTTTAGATCATCCATCTCTGGCAAATTATGACATATCATTTATTACGTATGAGAGAAGCACAAAAGAGCATCTTCCAGGAATGTTTAGCACAGAATGCACGACGATGGCAATGGAAATGGGATTTCACAATGAACACGGTGTCCTTACATTACATGATGATGTCCTAATGTTCCCTCAACGACTACAAAACCTCTCACATTCATATACCTGGTTATCTGCATTCTGGAAATTTCAAGGCACCGGCAATATTTTAACAAATATGTTAGCTTGGAGTTTTTATAAACAATATCGTAGTAATATTCTGACAATTTTTAGAGAAATTCGTGAGTTATCCCATACATCTTTGGTGGCCAAGAAGTGTTACGAACAGCACGTGGATTTACAGGGACCATGGTCACCAGTGGGTGGATACAGTGATATACACTTCATCCCCAGCTCCATGTATAAACAATTCCATGAAATTGCTCAGATATATATTCGTAATCATGTTCCCTTTGAGGTAGCCATTCCTAACATCATTCGCTGTCTGGTAAATCCCTCAGATGTGAGATTGATGCCAGGTCGACTTGTAGAAGGAGGCAGTGTCAGAGACAAACCATGGGAAACGTTGAGACATATCATCAACAATCAGACTATCTTTATGCATCCAGTAAAGTGGAGTGGTGTTTCCAACAAACCCAGCAAGATCCAGGAATTCCTCTGTGAAACCGTTGATGATTACATATTTAAACCTGCCAGTGATCAACCTGCTATGTTACCATTGGCTGAAGGCCAGGATCAAGGATGGGCAGTATATTAAATCCATTTGTATTTGCTAGCCCACCTGTTTTTATTTTCATTCTTTAGCATTATATATACACTGTGTGAACTGTGTCAACAATATTCATTAAAATTTGTTGTATCAAATATTTTATACTTGACAAATCATAACCTCAAAAGTGCATAGATATAGACAATAGACAACAGACAATCGAAAATAGGCTTAACAGATGCCTTGATCAAAAAAATGTAGGAATTGCCATACAAATCATGCCTCTAAGTTGATTTGGAGGCTCGATATCTTCAACTATTTGTTTGAGGACTTTCGGATGATTTTGATAGTTGCCATATTGAAAATATTTCTTTGGCAATTTCTTCTCTATCAAATAAATGTTAACAGCCTGATTCTGACTCAGGATATGTCCCTGAACAAAATGATACTGCTCAATGTGGGTCCTGGGGATATTCTAAGAAACAAATCCCAACTTCAAAAGTGCATACGGGTAAATATGTAATTTTTTGTCATTTTTTTGGACGATATCTTGAATCACACAGAAAGTATTATAATTTTGCAATTAAAAATATTTTCAACAGATTTCTTGACCACTTCAATGTAGAATTAGGTACCAAAATCGTGTTTCCAAGTTGATTGAGAGGCAAGATATGCTCAATTATGAATTTATGGTGAGTTAGGTCAGAATTGACGGAGAAATTGCCGAAAATCATGCGATCCTGGTTATTTGACGGCGAGTATAGTGTAAAGATCAGTAGGGCCGGGATATAACTCGTGGCACTGGGTAGCCTAACAGTTTCACTCATATCTACCGGATTTAAATCCAGAGGAGGGTTTAACTGGGACAAATTATATTGCAGTTATTGCATCACCATGTATATAAATACCCCCCCCCCCTGGTGTTGCCTATTTGAATATTGTGACATAGTCACTAGCACCAGACTGTCATCTCTCATCCGGGCATCCATTATTTTAACCTTTATATGTTGTAGTATCATCAAAGATCTGTTTTACAGTATATTTATGTTGCTACTAGTACTAGGTCAATAGATTTGACCCCTAATTGTTTAATTATCTACATGTTTCTGCGGCTATTATCACTAGCTATAGGCTGCGTTCTCCCCTTACAGAAACTGACGTCTGTAGACGTCAGATTCTGACGACTAAAGTGGACCCCCGCACTGTAGGAGTAAAAATAGTTCCAATGGTCGTAGACCCATCACATAGGTATTCAAATCAATCAGAAAGAGCTAACTAAGACATTTATGATGATTTCAAATTGAAAAAAAAACTATTTTGTTGCGATGTTTTTGACAAATTAATTCAGCGCTTTAAGGGTTAAATATTTTATAATTTTGTATGCCATAGCATCAACAGGGATCTGTTTTACAGGATATCTTTGTTGCTGCCAAGTCACCATCTGCAGAGTGACCCATCATTTATGATTACCGTGTCATACTGAGTATGATCATTGATATATATTAGATTGACTTTCTACTAGAATAAAGTGTATATATATTTGTCATAAGTTTTGCTACCCTTTCTGGAGCTTACTTATTTGTTAGTACCGTTGAATTACATGTTGGATTCTTTCCCCCTTAATATCAATCTTGATTAATTACTGATTTTGCTTCATATGATTCCATTGTTATTGTTTGTTTGATACATTTTATTCGATCGTTATTTTCATAATATCCCCGTTTAAATTTCTTACGTCGAGATAGTTACTTTTCTGCATTTATAAGTCCTGACAAATTTGGCTGGAGTATTCACTTAACCGTGACAATACCGTGACCGCCGTGGTTATGTACTTCATTTCTCACCACCTGTATTAGGTAAGAAAATAACATGGGGCTCGAAATAAAGCACTGTTTAAGATTATTTGGACAGTAAAAAGAAATAGCATTCCCATCCTCACCTCGGACATCACATCTCTCTTGGCTATATTTTCTTTTATTCTAAAATGTCCTAATGTATCTCAGTCAATAGAGTTAAAAGCTTTCTTATAATCTATTAAGGCTTTTTAATATCAATAACATATCTTTTGACTTGAGAGGCAATAAACATTTTTGCAAGTTCACGTTTTATCACTTCGATTTATTACTTTGTTACTATTTACGACGTATAAGTATGTACAATATTATTTCTACATATTTAATTTACTGTTTTATAATAAATAAAGACACGTTCGGGTCAACGTTTAGTTGGTTGATTAAACATCATAGCCTAATAACTGTTTGAATATTTAGGTCATGTGAGTGATAGCTGAAGCAGTCATCGGCTTGCGAAAAGTGAGTAGTGGAGTACTGACTCCAACTGTTACCCTAGGCTACCTGTTTGAGAATAGCTCCTAGTCATAGGTGTTGTGAGTGATACCCATATAGATGTTGCTTGTGATCTGTAATGCTATTGTTGGAACAAGTCTTGTTGGTAGGCCTACCTTCTGCTCATGTAGTAATTCATCGTTCATTTATGAAACCATCTAACAAAATTAGAGTCGTTGTTGTAAACCCAGTGTCGTAAAGATGAAATATTTAATAAAGTATCATATGAATCAAATTGATACAAATATTTGATAGCCATAAAAGATTAAATTATACGATGAAATGTTAGTACGAAATGTTAGGTATGTTGATAAGATATTACTTATTATTCCTTATAACAAACTTCAGTATATCTGTAATAAAGTAAGACTATAATTACAAAAGTCGTAAATATGAAATATTTGAACAAGTAGGCCAATGAATAAAATTGATGCAGATATATGAAATCCATATATTTATAAGATGAAATGTTAGCATGAGGTGATAGCTGTTTGGTACAAAGTGGTTGGTTACGAAGTGGACATTATACGAAATGTCTATAACTGTATTTTGGTACGAGGTGGTAGCTTTTTGGTACAAATTGGTTGGTTACTAAGTGGACATGGTACGAAGTGTATGTTACTGTATGTCGGGACGAGGTGGTAGCTTTTTGGTACAAAGTGGTCGGTGATGCAGTGGACATGATATAAAATGTCTGCTACGCATTATATCTTTCATCTTTAATTTTAACGTTCAGAAGAATAAATTGACCACATATTCAGTAGCGTACAAACATGCAAAAATGAAATGTGTATGACAGTGTAATATATCTGTATGTTTTTACTTTCTAGCGCTGCATAAAGTCACGTAATTTGGCAGCGTGAATATATGATTCAAAATGTTATAGTTATTGACAGATGTATTCTCAACCCAGCAAATCGTTCTGACCACAATACAAAAACCTGTTTAAATGTTTGAATAAATACAATTTTGCTCTTGATCGAAAATTATTAAAATGAGATGTTCACAATGATAATAACTTATTTCAGTCTTGCGACTGACCGATATTGTTAATGTTTCTCACAAAAAATAACAGTGAATAAATAGAAATGAAATAGTGTCTATATTCTAATTGCAAACAATAGCAAATAGATGTTGTTTATTTTTTATATATGACAAACCCATTGCACTGAAAAAAGTTGACTATCAAAATAATTTAACACCGCTTGCTGGTGAATGGGAGAGGCTCGAATATTACTCCAAGTTAATCTTCTTGAATACAACCCCTTTTTTCCTCGCCTGACTAAGTTGGGCGGAGGTTATGGTATCGCCTTAAATATCTAGATGTTCGTCTGTTAGCGTTTCGTTTCCGGAGCAGATCTCATATTGTACACACACATCCCATAGGGGGTGTTAATGTGCCTTTTGGGGCTTATAAACTTTGACCTACTTAAATGGCCGACCATCGACCATACCATCGCCCATAATTAACTTTATTATGCCTGATATCTGGTAAAGTTTCGTTTCCGAGCAGATCTCGGAAACCCATGGGAGGTTTCTGTCATATTGCACACACACATCTCTTAGGGAGTTTAGATGTATTTTTTGTGGTAAATAGCCGACCATCTGACATAATTGACTTTAATATGCCTTATATTAGGCAATACTAGCAAGTAGTGTAGGTTCATTTGTATTTTGTTTGATAAAAGCAAAAACTCACTTGATTTTGACAGAAGATATCATGAGCTTTTAAAAAAATTAGGGTGGCATTTAACATATTAAAAGTGATAAATCCACACACTCCAAATATGCCAGTATATGTCCTACACATAGACATGAAGTATCTGGATGTACGTTTTTTGAGACAAGCAAACTAATAATATCATTAAATTTTGGTTATATACAAAATCTACGGGGGAAAATTCAAAATGGCGTCCAAAATGGCTGCCAAAAATCCTTAGGCTAATAGTAGTAGGCCTATACCTTTGCAAATATTACAAAGTAGAAATAATATTTTTAGAAAAAATCAAATTTTATTTAAAGACATGTATTGATCACAAAGAATACATGATTAGCAAGTCATTAAACATATGCAGATGATATAAACGAACAATCTGAATATTGTTTAATATTGTCTATAAACGCGATGCAGACAATACTGGTTAAATTGGTGTGTATCAAATAATATTTTTTTTAAAGAATGGGCATCGATTGAATTAATAATCTTATGAATTCATGGACAATAACATCTCAATCATCACAGTCCTCATTCATCCCTGGTTGAATAGGTATGTTGTTGCATTTAAAAACCCAACATCCGCAAAGTTCAGTACATGGGATATTGTTCTTGCGACATCTTCAATTCCTTTCGCCTCCACTTTTACAGCCACATTTTATAAGGTGCAAGACAGCTTCAGGAGCGGGTGGGTTCACACAGCGAACAGGGGAGAAGTGATTTGAATCTTTGCCGAATGTCCAGCCAAATGCAGCTGGTTCTTGGAGACTCGGGTGATCTTCACTAGCTTTTTTCCAAGTGACCGACGAATATGTAAGTCAAGTAGACCACAAGTTGGTGGGAGGTTTTCTCCTTCAGCTGCACGGTTTGAGTAGAAGAACCAACGAAGCTCATTTACTTTTGTGTATATACACACAAAGCGTTCCAACTGAGCATGCATCAGAGGTAAGATCATTGTCATTTCCCAGCATCGCTAGAGCGTCCAGGATCTTATCATCACAAGATATGAAGGTTGAAGCACGAGTCTTTAGTTCTGCCTGAAAATCTACCAGACATATTAGAACCTGCTAGAGGATGAAATCCCAACAGTGCAGAAGCACGCTTAGACCTCAATTTGTTAGATATATGCCCTGTACCGATATGTTTCTCTTTGTCGGGCCCTTTCCTGTGAAGAAGGTTGTAGATATTGGCAAGTTTGGATACATGTGGACTAGCAACAACAAGACGTCTGTATCTGGCGAGCTCTGTATCATTAGGAAAATTTGGAGCATGTAATATAAGTAAAGTGTCTGCTTCTTCTTGACTGTGAGAGAGGAGTGAATCCAGAATATCAACATTTCCTTTTGTGTGTGTTCCTGATGTTGCCAAATACTCTGTCAGTTCGCCTTTGGTGCAGATATTGGAGAGAAAGTATTTTAATGAAATATTCTGGATCAAAGTGTTGTGTTTTACATGGTGATATGTAGACTTCCCTTCGTCCTCTTTGTCCTCATCTGTTCCTTTAGTGATGTTATTATGTACCGATCGAACACCAATCTGACCTCATCATACTGACAGTATGTGCTTACAGTGCTCGATACACATGATACATGTTTTTACATTTAGAATTTGTGTTACTGTTGTAGGTGAGGAAAGTCCAGCCTCGACCCATGCTTGGTCAATACCAATCCCTTCCACATATTTACCCAAGGCAGCGAGTGACCAAAATATAATGTGCAGCTCACCAGGGCAAAACAGAAATTGTTTTTTGATGTCCTCGCGCTCCATCCACAACTTCATGGCCAAGTCGTAGAGCTGAAGATCAAGAGTCTCAACAGTAATAGCTTCTGATCCCATGGCATGAGTAGCATAGCTCGTGCTCTCATCAGACTGGTGAATAAAGTGTTATAATCTGTTGGTGGCAGACGTATTAAAGGTGATACTAAGTCTTGGAGCCAGGTGGAGACAACAGAGAGTTAAAGGCGCCCCAATGTTCCTGGAGAAGATGATCGTTGTTTTATATCTACTTGGCTTTCAAATCCAAAGACCCAATGACCCATGCCATGTCCTCCTCTGTATTTGGCTGTGTGCTTGACTTGCAGGAATTGCAAGCACACTTTTTCTTTGTTTGTACTAGTTTGTCACATGATAAAATATCACATGGAACAGTAGTTTCTAGTGTTTGAGAGATTGATGACCGATCTATGTGAAGAGTTGTTGTTTTACATTCGTCACATGCAGTCTGGTATACAGCAGTGGCATTGCCATGGAGTGTATTCATGCCACAAGGCGTTGATTCAAGGAAATCTATGTTGTGTGAGTGCGAACCAAACAAAATGGTTGTTCACAAACCAAGGTAGTCGATTAACCCCTCCCATCGACTTCATCTTCTCAAGAACAGAATTTGCAATAGCTGTCTCTATCTCCACAACCTTTTTCTATGATATCTAGTTGGCCTAACGTTTCTACAAGCGACTTGGACCTGGTAATCTCGTGCACATCTAGAGCTAAGCCAACGTTAAGGGGAGTTTCTATGCAGCGTTTAAAAATGAGATTCATGCTTTGTTGCAAAGGTAACCTGCCTATCGGACTTGTATGCACACACAAAATGTTGTGCTAGTACTGATATACTTTGGTTGATACTTTCGATTCTGCTAGGAGATTTAACTTGATGTGAACCTTGGATGGCATGTTTGCAGAAGAGATGTAACAATGTAGGTGGTTCATAATTACCAAACGTTCCTTAAAATTTACACGATGTTGCATTTTATCTGCTTTCAAAAGGATCTTTACATCTTTTCTAACACTTTCTGTATCTTCGGTCAAAGCACCGACTAACAGTTATTCTTTTAGTTTAATACAAATTATTTGTCCAGGTTTAGTTTAGTCTGGAGGCCTGGTGAAGTGCACATCTGAGCCGTTGCCTAGAATCAGTTGCTTTTGGTATGGTTTGTATCGTGGGCTGTTGGGTAAGGCGAACCCGTTAGATTCTAGCATACCGATATATGAGTGTTCTATTTGGGTCATGTTTAAGGTTGAACTGATGCCTGAGTCATTTATTTCAGGTTCCACCATGTGTAGTATCTCCACGTCAGAAACTAACTGGGAGGAAATAATGTGTTGTTTTGTGACTCTTTGTGACTCTGTTTTGTGAGCTTTTTCTATGTCTCGCTTTGCATGACTTAGATACAAAAGGTGATATTTCATGTCCTCTGCAACGGCTGTAAGGAGATCAGATGTGCCAATGATATTGCTCAATCTAACTTTTAGCAGTTTATTATCTGTCTCCTGGCCAATGGCTTTCAACTGAGCTCCCATATTTTCATTTGAAACATTATGCAACTTATCTGCTTTATCTTTCTGACAAAAGATTTTTGGTGGTCGCCCTTTTGCCATCTGTTTTACATCGTGGGAGCTACCTGTCATTTTTCCTTTCACATATCTGACTTTTGCTCGTTGAATGCATGTTTTGTGTGTCAGTACCGTATAGTCTTTATAGTACCGTAAACCGGGGCTATTTTGCCACCCCGGGGCTATTTTGCCACCCCCTTTGATAATTGATAAAATTATCTGTTTTTTTATAAATACCATAAATGGTCAATACCATATATAATAAATACCATAAATAGTATTTATTGAAAACCAGAGGATTTTATCAATTATCTAAGAGGGTGGCAAATTATCCCATGGGTGGCAAAATAGCCCCAGTTTACGGTATGTCTTGTGATATGACACACCATACCGTAACAGTTAATCTGAAAACAAACCTTTTATTCGATTCCTTATAGGAACATCTAACATCAGAGATTGTAATTAGTTTGTGTAATCAGTTCGTTTGCTGCCTATTTGACAGATCAAGCATAGTTCAAAATCAACAGTTTTTGTCATTTTCGTGGATACCAACACCAACATTCCATCTATGTTACTGTAATGGGATATGGTTAATGTTAATGATATGGATGTCTTGTATATACGTCATAAAATATACAAGTGAACCTTAATCTATTGAAAACAGTCACTGTCAAAGACTGGAACTCCAAAGTCATCTTTCATGTATCTATTATAAAAAAAATGTATATTTTAGCTAAAAGTGTTCAAGATAAAAATATTAGTAGTCTGTATTAGTATTAGTATAAATGGGAGTTAGTGGTAAAAACGTCACCTTTGTATACAATTTTCCAAACAGTACATGCTGAAACAAAATATAGCATTGACATTATATGAATTTTAGCGTACATTTTAAGGCGTTTTACTATGGTGGCGGCCATCTTGGATTTCGGTGTTTCACAGTGCTCAGAAAAAATGCCACCCCAACTTTTTTGAAGCTTATGATATATATGCCGTAAAAATATTAAACTCGATTGAATTCCATGTGGCCAACTAAATCTACTGTTATGGTACAAGCTATATCACAAGAGATATTAGACAAGCACGGAATCAGTTTAAACAAATAACATTAGTAGAATAGCGACATCCGACCGGGATCTGCAAGAAAGAGAAGAATCCAAGCATCTGACAAAATAATAGAACTGTCACAGATTTAACATCTAATATCGAGAATCACTTCCCAAAGAGAGTATGGCTACCACTCTGGCCAGCCTCTCGGTAGAAATAAATCTGATTATCACGAAATTGGACTCACCTGGAGAAAGGTTCAATAACTATAACCTTGCGAAAATAATAAACACAGACAATAAACTGTCAATAATTGTAAATGAACACATACTTCACAAGGACGAAATGATACCTAACAAATTCCCAGCCTTCACTCTTCTCGGAGCATATAGGACAACATTAAGTAGATGAATCAGAATAGGCCACAATGTTAAAATAAAATATAGCTAACGAAACGAATCCTGAAGGGACTACCAATGACAAAAAAAAAATATAAGTAATAAATGCAAATCCGATATTAAATATGAAATTACCTCGAATTTAATTTGACGCTGATCCATGATCACTACGCACAACAAGAGACTATTACATTGTTACACATTTTTCGGAAGGGGCCGGAGAAAAAAACCAAAGAACATGGCTACCCACAAAGGGAATATGATTACGGATATATATCCTAAGTAATTTCATGGAATTGTTTATACATGGAGCTGGGCATGAAGTGTATGTCGCTGGTGACCACAGTCTAATATACGTTCCATGCTGGGTTTTTAGCCAATGGTAACATAGCAGGTTGATCACTGGCAGGTTTAAAAATGTAATCATCAACGGTTTCACAGAGGAATTCCTGGATCTTGCTAGGTTTGTTGGAAACACCACTCCACTTTACTGGGTGCATAAAAATAGTCTGATTGTTGATGATATGTCTAATGGTTATCCATGGTTCGTCTCTCACAAGAGCTCCTTCTACAAGCCGACCTGGTATCAATATCAAATCAAAGGGGTTCACCAGACAGCGAATGATGTTAGGAATGGCTACCTCAAAGGGAACATGATTACGAATATATACCTCAGCAATTTCATGGAATTGTTTATATATGGAGCTGGGGATGAAGTGTATATCACTGTATCCACCCACTGGTGACCATGGTCCCTGTAAATCCACGTGCTGTTCGTAACACTTCTTGGCCACCAAAGATGTATGGGATAACTCACGAATTTCTCTAAAAATTGTCAGAATATTACCACGATATTGTTTATAAAAACTCCAAGCTAAGTCATTTGTTAAAATATTTCCGGTGCTTTGAAATGTCCAGAATGCAGATAACCAGGGATGAGAATGTGAGAGGTTTCGTAGTCGTTGAGGGAACATTAGGACATCATCATGTAATGTAAGGACACCGTGTTCATTGTGAAATCCCATCTCCATTGCCATCGTCGTGCATTCTGTGCTAAAAATTCCTGGAAGATGCTCTTTTGTGCTTTTCTCATACGTAATAAATGATATGTCATAATTTACCAGAGATGGATGATCTAAACCAGTAAATGTTGGGCCACAGTACAAAATACGAGGGAAAAATGGTCGATAAAGATGCTCAATAACAGGAATATTTGTGTAAAATGGGTTGTTATAGACGATAAGAAGGAGGATATGTTGGTAGATTGGCAGAGGATAAGAAACGGAGTCTTTGGATGCCAGAGGGTCAGACAGGGGGTCTTTGGAGGCCTGAAGGTCTTTGCTACATGTGTTTTTGTAGAATACTTCTGACTGATACTTGTTGGGATGAATGCCAGCTGATGTAAGTGAAGAAGGTTTATATATAACGTTTTTGCACACAGGTTTAGCTTGTTTACGGTCCGGGTTAAATAAATCCAAATCTGTCAGCGCTTCCCACCATTTGATTTGATAAGTTACGGAGTCCTTGGCTAGCCAGCTATGTTCATCAGCAAAGAACAACAATTCCAATAAACAGTTTTTAATTGTAAGTTTGGTGCATGAAAACGCTCCCAAATGTTTCCTGATGATTTCATAATCAGTCTGATCACAAATGGACCAGCGACCTTGATCATTCCTCTGAATGTCAACCTTGATGTGACTTCCGGTCATCCAGAGCATCTTCTGTATGATCAGCGACACCTGGTGGTTATTGCCAGGAACCGTCAGCAGTGGTAATACCCATAATGCACCGCGTGATACAGTGGAGACGTCTAGTGGTGACATGAGGTAAGTGTCACGTGTCATGATGACAGATGGAGTGTGTTTGTCACATTTGAGAGAAGACATTTGATGTACGCCAGACGGCATGCAGTCTACAGTGACTCTGACGCCCACATCAATCTGACGACAATGATGGTAATGCGGCGAAGCGTCTTTACTGTCATTATTGCTCTCAATGTTACAACCAAAATGATGGTAAACGTCCATGATGTTGTTGGAGGAGAGCATTAATCCTCTGTCAGGGAACATGTCACCATGCGGGTCACCATGCGGGTCAGCAGAGCTGTTCATAAGTATATGTGGACGTTTGTCACCAGAGCCTCTACGGGTGTTTACCCTTATATGTGGCTGGTAGGACAGATCAAAGTTATCAACGTCTTTCTTCAAATAAACATAACAGTTATAGAGAGCTTGATAAATAAATATAACAATAATATTCAAGAATGATTAAATTGGCGGTAATATTAATTGTAGACTAACATGAATTTATTATATCTATCCAAATATCATTAGAGTGACAACTAATTCACAGATAGCCACACTTTGTCAATTCGCTAGCTGCAACGGCTGCTTGTGGTTCACTGACCACAGCAATCACTGACGACAGCAATCACTGACGACAGCAATCACTGACGACAGCAATCACTGACAACAGAAATCACTGACAACAGCAATCACTGACGACAGCAATCACTGACGACAGCAATCACCACAGCACACTGACAACAGAAATCACTGACGACAGAAATCACTGACAACAGAAATCACTGACGACAGAGATCACTGACGACAGAAATCATTGACAACAGAAATCACTGACGACAGAAATCACTGACGACAGAAATCACTGACAACAGCAATCACTGACAACAGAAATCACTGACAACAGAATTCACTGACGACAGAAATCACTGTCGACAGCAAACACTGACGACAGCAATCACTGACGACAGCAATCACTGACGACAACAATCACTGACGACAGAAATCACTGACAACAGCAATCACTGTCGACAACAATTACTGACGACAGCAATCACTGACGGCAGAAATCACTGATGACAGAAATCACTGTCAACAACAATCACTGATGACAGAAATCACTGACAACAACAATCACTGACGACAGCAATCACTGACGACAGAAATCCTGACGACAGCAATCACTGACGGCAGAAATCACTGATGACAGAAATCACTGTCGACAGAAATCACTGACGACAGCAATCACTGTCGACAACAATCACTGACGGCAGAAATCACTGATGACAGAAATCACCGACGGCAGCAATCACTAAAAACAATCACTGACGACAGAAATCACTGTCAACAACAATCACTGACGACAGAAATCACTGACGACAGAAATCACTGTCGACAAGAATCACTGACAGCAGAAATCACTGATGACAGAAATCACTGTCAACAGAAATCACTGACGACAGCAATCACTGTCGACAACAATCACTGACGACGGCAATCACTGTCGACAACAATCACTGACGACAGCAATCACTGACGGCAGAAATCACTGATGACAGAAATCACTGTCAACAACAATCACTGACGACAGAAATCACTGACGGCAGAATCACTGACGACAGAAATCACTGACGACAGAAATCACTGTCGACAACAATTACTGACGGCAAAAATCACTGATGACAGAAATCACTGACGGCAGCAATCACTGAAAACAACAATCACTGACGACATCAATCACTGACAACAGCAATCACTGACGACAGCAATCACTGACGGCAGAAATCACTGACGACAACAATCACTGACGACAGACATCACTGACAACAGCAATCACTGACAACAACAATCACTGACGACATCAATCACTGACAACAGCAATCACTGACGACAGCAATCACTGACGACAGAAATCCTGACGACAGCAATCACTGACGGCAGAAATCACTGATGACAGAAATCACTGACGGCAGCAATCACTAAAAAACAATCACTGACGACAGAAATCACTGTCAAAAACAATCACTGACGACAGCAATCACTGACGACAGAAATCACTGACGACAGAAATCACTGTCGACAAGAATCACTGACGGCAGAAATCACTGATGACAGGAATCACTGTCGACAGAAATCACTGACGACAGCAATCACTGACAACAACAATCACTGACGACAAAAATTACTGACGACAACATTCACTGAAAACAACAATCACTGACGACAGCAATCACTGACGACAGAAATCACTGACGACAGCAATCACTGACAACAACAATCACTGACGACAGAAATTACTGACAACATCAATCACTGACAACAGTGATCACTGACGACAGCAATCACTGACGACAGAAATCACTGACGACAACAATCACTGAAAACAACAACCACTGACGACAGCCATCACTGACGACATAAATCACTGACGACAACAATCACTGACGACAGAAATCACTGACGACAGAAATCACTGTCGACAACAATCACTGACGGCAAAAATCACTGTCGACAACAATCACTGACGACAGAAATCACTGACGACAGAAATCACTGTCGACAACAATCACTGACGGCAGAAATCACTGATGACAGAAATCACTGTCGACAACAATCACTGACGACAGCAATCACTGACGACAGAAATCACTGTCGACAACAATCACTGACGACAGAAATCACTGACGACAGAAATCACTGTCGACAACAATCACTGACGGCAGAAATCACTGATGACAGAAATCACTGTCGACAACAATCACTGACAACAGCAATCACTGACGGCAGAAATCACTGACAACAGCAATCACTGGCGACAACAATCACTGACGACAGCAATCACTGACGACAGCAATCAATGACGACAGAAATCACTGTCGACAACAATCACTGACGACAGAAATCACTGACAACAGAAATCACTGACGACAGGCATCACTGACGACAGAAATCACTGACGACAGCAATCACTGACAACAGCAATAAATGACGACAGAAATCACTGTCGACAACAATCACTGACGGCAGCAATCACTGACGACAGCAATCACTGGCGAAAACAATCACTGACGACAGCAATCACTTACGACAGCAATCACTGACAACAGCAATCACTGACGACAGCAATCACCACAGCCCACTGACAACAGCAATCAATGACGACAGCAATCACTGACGACAACAATCACTGACGACAACAATCACTGACGACATCAATCACTGACAACAGCAATCACTGACGACAGCAATCACTGACGACAGAAATCACTGACGACAGAAATCACTGACAACAGCAATCACCACAGCCCACTGACAACAGAAATCACTGACAACAGAAATCACTGACGACAGAAATCACTGACGACAGCAATCACTGACGACAGCAATCATTGACAACAGCAATCAATGACGACAGAAATCACTGACAACAGAAATCACTGACGACAGAAATCACTGACGACAGAAATCACTGACGACAGCAATCACTGACGACAGCAATCACTGACGACACCAATCTCTAACGACAGCAATCACTGACGACAGCAATCACTGACGACAGCAATCTCTGACGACAGCAATCACTGACGACAGCAATCACAGACCACAGCAATCTCTGACGACAGCAATCACTGACGACAGCAATCACCACAGCCCACTGACAACAGAGATCACTGACCACATAAATCACTGACGACAAAAATCACTGACGACAGCAATCACTGACGACAGCAATCACTGACGACAGCAATCACTGACGACAGCAATCACTGACGACAGCAATCACCACAGCCCACTGACAACAGAGATCACTGACCACATAAATCACTGACGACAAAAATCACTGACGACAGCAATCACTGACGACAGCAATCACTGACGACAGCAATCACTGACGACAGCAATCACCACAGCCCACTGACAACAAAAATCACTGACCACATAAATCACTGACGACAAAAATCACTGACAACAGAAATCATTGACGACAGCAATCACTGAAGAAAACAATCACTGACAACAGCAATCACCACAACCCACTGACAACAGCAATCACTGACAACAGCAATCACTGACAACAGCATCACTGTCGACATCAATCACTGACGACAGAAATCACCGACGACAGCAATCACTGACGACAGAAATCACTGACGACAGAAATCACTGACGACAGAAATCACTGACGACAGAAATCACTGACAACAGCAATCACCACAGCCCACTGACAACAAAAATCACTGACAACAGAAATCACTGACGACAGAAATCACTGACGACAGAAATGTCTGACAACAGAAATCACTGACGACAGAAATCACTGATGACAGAAATCACTGACAACAGTAATCACTGACAACAGAAATCACTGACAACAGAAATCACTGACGACAGAAATCACTGACGACAGAAATCACTGACGACAGCAATCACTGACGACAGCAATCACTGACGACACCAATCTCTAACGACAGCAATCACTGACGACAGCAATCACTGACGACAGCAATCTCTGACGACAGCAATCACTGACGACAGCAATCACAGACGACAGCAATCTCTGACGACAGCAATCACTGACGACAGCAATCACTGACGACAGAAATCACTGTCAACAGCAATCACTGAAGACAACAATCACTGACGGCAGAAATCACTGACGACAACAATCACTGACGACAACAATCACCGACGACAAAAGTCACTGACAACAGCAATCACTGACGACAGCAATCACTGACAACAGAAATCATTGACGACAGCAATCACTGAAGAAAACAATCACTGACAACAGCAATCACCACAACCCACTGACAACAGCAATCACTGACAACAGCAATCACTGACAACAGCATCACTGTCGACATCAATCACTGACGACAGAAATCACTGACAACAGCAATCACTGACGACAGCAATCTTTGACGACAGAAATCACTGAAAACAGCAATCACTGACGAGAGCAATCACTGACGACAGCAATCACTGACGACAACAATCACTGACGACTGAAATCACTATCGACAGCAATCACTGACGACAGCAATCACTGACGACAGCAATCACTGGCGACAACAATCACTGACGACAGCAATCACTGACGACAACAATCACTGACGACAGCAATCATTGACAGCAGAAATCACTGATGACAGAAATCACTGTCAACAACAATCACTGACGACAGAAATCACTGACGGCAGAAATCACTGACGACAGAAATCACTGACGACATAAATCACTGACGACAGCAATCACTGACGACAGCAATCACTGAAGACAGCAATCACTGACGACAGAAATCATTGACGACAGCAATCACTGACGACAGCATTCACTGACGACAGCAATCACCACAGCCAACTGACAACAGCAATCACTGACGACAGCAATCACTGAAGAAAACAATCACTGACAACAGCAATCACCACAACCCTCTGACAACAGCAATCACTGACGACAGCAATCACTGGCGACAGCAATCACTGGCGACAGCAATCACTGTCAACAGCAATCACTGACAACAACATCACTGTCGACATCAATCACTGACGACATAAATCACTGACAACAGCAATCACTGACGACAGCAATCATTGACGACAGAAATCACTGACAACAGCAATCACTGACGACAGCAATCACTGACGACAGCAATCACTGACGACAATAATCACTGACAACAGCAATCACTGACGACATAAATCACTGACAACAGCAATCACTGACGACAGAAATCACTGACAACAGCAATCACTGACAACAGCAATCACTGACGACAGAAATCAATGTCGACAGCAATCACTGACGACAGCAATCACTAACGACAGCAATCAATGACGACAACAATCACTGACGGCAGAAATCACTGACGACAACAATCACTGACGACAACAATCACCGACGACAAAAGTCACTGACAACAGCAATCACTGACGACAGCAATCACTGACGACAGAAATCACTGACAACAGCAATCATTGACGACAGCAATCACTGACGACAGAAATCACTGTCAACAGCAATCACTGAAGACAACAATCACTGACGACAGAAATCACTGACGACAGCAATCACTGACGACAGCAATCACTGACGACAGCAATCAATGACGACAACAATCACTGACGGCAGAATTCACTGACGACAGAAATCACTGTCGACAGAAATCACTGACGACAACAATCACTGACGGCAGAAATCACTGACGACAGGAATCACTGTCGACAACAATCACTGACGGCAGAAATCACTGACGGCAACAATCACTAAAAAACAACAATCACTGACGACAGAAATCATTGTCAACAACAATTACTGACGACAGCAATCACTGACGACAGCAATCATTGACAACAGCAATCACTGACGACAGCAATCACTGACGACAGAAATCACTGTTGACAACAATTACTGACGGCAGCAATCACTGAAAACAACAATCACTGACGACATCAATCACTGACAACAGCAATCACTGACGACAGCAATCACTGACGACAAAAATCACTGACGACAACAATCACTGACGGCAGAAATCACTGACGACAGCAATCACTGTCGACAACAATCACTGACGGCAGAAATCACTGACGGCAACAATCACTAAAAAACAACAATCACTGACGACAGAAATCATTGTCAACAACAATTACTGACGACAGAAATCACTGACGACAGAAATCACTGTCGATAAGAATCACTGACGGCGGAAATCACTGATGACAGAAATCACTGTCGACAACAATCACTGACGACAGACATCACTGACGACAGCAATCACTGACGACAGCAATCACTGACAACAGCAATCACTGACGACAGCAATCACCACAGCCCACTGACAACAGCACTCACTGACGACAGCAATCACTGACGACAGAAATCACTGACGACAACAATCACTGACGACAGCAATCACTGACGACAGCAATCACTGACGGCAGCAATCACTGACGACAGCAATCACCACAGCACACTGACAACAGAAATCACTGACGACAGAAATCACTGACGACAGAAATCACTGACGACATAAATCACTGACGACAGCAATCACTGACGACAGCAATCACTGACAACAGCAATCACTGACGACAGCAATCACCACAGCCCACTGACAACAGCAATCACTGACGACAGCAATCACTGACGACAGAAATCACTGACGACAACAATCATTGACGACAGAAATCACTGAAAACAGCAATCACTGACGACAGCAATCACTGACGACAGCATTCCCTGACGACAACAATCACTGACGACAGAAATCACTGTCGACAGCAATCACTGACGACAGCAATCACTGACGACAGCAATCACTGACGACAACAATCACTGACGACAGCAATCACTGACGACAACAATCACTGACGACAGCAATCATTGACAGCAGAAATCACTGATGACAGATATCACTGTCAACAACAATCACTGACGACAGAAATCACTGACGGCAGAAATCACTGACGACAGATATCACTGACGACAGAAATCACTGACGACAGCAATCACTGACGACAGCAATCACTGACGACAGCAATCACCACAACCCACTGACAACAGAAATCACTGAAGACAGAAATCACTGACGACAGAAATCACTGACGACAGCAATCACTGACGACAGCAATCACTGACGACAGCAATCACTGACGACAGCAATCACTGACGACAGAAATCATTGACGACAGCAATCTCTGACGACAGCATTCACTGACGACAGCAATCACCACAGCCCACTGACAACAGCAATCACTGACGACAGCAATCACTGAAGAAAACAATCACTGACAACAGCAATCACCACAACCCACTGACAACAGCAATCACTGACGACAGCAATCACTGGCGACAGCAATCACTGGCGACAGCAATCACTGACAACAGCAATCACTGACGACATCTATCACTGACGACATAAATCACTGACAACAGCAATCACTGACGACAGCAATCATTGACGACAGAAATCACTTACAACAGCAATCACTGACGACAGCAATCACTGACGACAGCAATCACTGACGACAACAATCACTGACAACAGCAATCACTGACGACAGAAATCAATGTCGACAGCAATCACTGACGACAGCAATCACTGACGACAGCAATCAATGACGACAACAATCACTGACGGCAGAAATCACTGACGACAACAATCACTGACGACAACAATCACTGACGACAAAAATCACTGACAACAGCAATCACTGACGACAGCAATCACTGACGACAGAAATCACTGTCAACAGCAATCACCGACGACAGCAATCACTGACGACAGAAATCACTGTCGACAGCAATCACTGACGACAGTAATCACTGACGACAGCAATCATTGACGACAACAATCACTGACGGCAGAAATCACTGACGACAGAAATCACTGTCGACAACAATTACTGACGGCAGCAATCACTGAAAACAACAATCACTGACGACATCAATCACTGACAACAGCAATCACTGACGACAGCAATCACTGACGACAGAAATCACTGACGACAACAATCACTGACGGCAGAAATCACTGACGACAGCAATCACTGTCGACAACAATCACTGACGGCAGAAATCACTGACGGCAACAATCACTAAAAAACAACAATCACTGACGACAGAAATCATTGTCAACAACAATTACTGACGACAGAAATCACTGACGACAGAAATCACTGTCGATAAGAATCACTGACGGCAGAAATCACTGATGACAGAAATCACTGCCGACAACAATCACTGACGACAGACATCACTGACATCAGCAATCACTGACGACAACAATTACTGACGACAGAAATCACTGACGACAACAATCACTGACGACAGCAATCACCACAGCCCACTGACAACAGAAATCACTGACGACAGCAATCACTGACAACAGCAATCACTGACAACAGCGATCACTGACAACAGCAATCATTGTTGACAACAATCACTGACGACAAATATCACTGACGGCAGAAATCACTGATGACAGAAATCACTGTCGACAACAATCACTGACGACAGCAATCACTGACGACAGCAATCACTGATAACAGCAATCACTGACGACAGCAATCACCACAACCCACTGACAACAGCACTCACTGACGACAGCAATCACTGACGACAGAAATCACTGACGACAACAATCACTGACGACAGCAATCACTGACGACAGCAATCACTGACGACAGCAATCACTGACGACAGCAATCACCACAGCACACTGACAACAGAAATCACTGACGACAGAAATCACTGACGACAGAAATCACTGACGACATAAATCACTGACGACAGCAATCACTGACGACAGCAATCACTGACAACAGCAATCACGGACGACAGCAATCACCACAGCCCACTGACAACAGCAATCACTGACGACAGCAATCACTGACGACAGAAATCACGGACGACAACAATTACTGACGACAGCAATCACTGACGACAGCAATCACTGACGACAGCAATCACTGACGACAGCAATCACTGACGACAGAAATCACTGACAACAGCAATTACCACAGCCCACTGACATCAGCAATCACTGACGACAGCAATCACTGACGACAACAATCACTGACGACAACAATCACTGACGACAGAAATCACTGAAGACAACAATCACTGACGACAGCAATCACTGACGACAGCAATCACTGACGGCAGAAATCACTGACGACAGAAATCACTGACGACAGAAATCACTGTCGACAACAATCACTGACGACAGAAATCACTGACAACAGAAATCACTGTCGACAACAATCACTGACGGCAGGAATCACTGACGGCAGAAATCACTGCCGACAGAAATCACTGTCGACAACAATCACTGACGGCAGAAATCACTGATGACAGAAATCACAGTCGACAACAATCACTGACGACAGCAATCACTGACGACAGCAATAATCACAGCCCACAGACAACAGCAATCACTGTCGACTACAATCCCTGACGACAGAAAATACTGTCGACAACAATCACTGACGACAGCAATCTCTGACGACAAAAATCACTGACGACAGCAATCACTGACGACCGCAATCACTGACAACAGCAATCACCACAGCCCACTGACAACAGCAATCACTGACGACAGCAATTACTGACGACAGAAATCACTGACGACAGCAATCACTGACGACAACAATCACTGACGACAGCAATCACTGACGACAGCAATCACTGTCGACAACAATCATTGACGACAGCAATCACTGACGACAGCAATCACTGACGACAGCAATCAATGACGACAACAATCACTGACGACAGCAATCACCACAGCCCACTGACAACAGCAATTACTGACAACAGAGATCACTGACAACAGAAATCACTGACGACAGAAATCACTGGCGACAACAATCACTGACGACAACAATCATTGACGACAGCAATCACTGACGGCAGCAATCACTGACGACAGCAATCAATGACGACAATAATCACTGACGACAGCAATCACTGACGAAAGCAATCACTGACAAAAGCAATCACCGACGACAACAATCACTGACAACAGCAATCACTGACGACAACAATCTCTGACAACAGCAATCACTGACGACAACAATCACTGACGACAGAAATCACTGACGACAGCAATCACTGACGACAGAAATCACTGACGACAGCAATCATTGATAACAGCAATCACCACAGCCCACTGACAACAGCAATCACTGTAACCCACTGTCGACAGCAATCACTGACAACAGCAATCACCGTAACCCACTGTCGACAGCAATCACTGACGACAGCAATCACTGTCGAGGATGAGAGTGATCCCAAGGTGAAGGTTTATTATGACAGATAATTAGGGTGGTATTAATTTCAAGGTGAAGGTCATGACAGATAAGGAGGATGAGAGTGATATCAAGGCGAAGTTCATGGCAGAGAAGGTCATAATAATGTCAATAACGGAAGGAAACGAAGTTAATATATTAAATATTAAAGGAGGTATAATGATAGTCACCATAATTTCTGACAAGACGTTAAACAGTTTTAAACTGTAAGCATTATCAGGAAGACCCTCTTGGAACTTCACAAATATATTCTTAACTTCCAGCGACAGATTAGTTTGAATAAACCTGGAGTGTAAACAGAATGAACATGAAGTAATACAAAATACAAAATATATAAATAATGTAATATGGTATATAATTTTTACTATTCAATAGTTCAGAGCAGTTGGAGATGGACATGGCTTTGATAGGATTTGATAGACATTAAAGACAAACAACAGTAACTGCTTGTTTGTCATTTAAACATACTGATTTTGAAACGTTTACTGCGTAAAAACAATGTAGCGTGTTTTTAAACATAATATATCTGCATATATCAACCTCTAAATTTTTCAGTGTAAAAAATCCCGACATTTCTAAAGATGCCTAATTGATTATTAATCGTGACATGTCCTTTATTTCTACATACGTGACATGATGTTCTTTGCGATGCCAGAAACAGATTTTGCAAACTAACCTAATTCATTGTAGATTTGTATTATAACATTTAACTGTTTGATATTCACTTTAAAATGGTTTTATTGTCACAATGATATGAAGTACAATTATACAATAACAAGGAAACATCATACACATTATATAGTATTAAATAAATTATATCAAATGACGAGGAGGTCAATACGCCATCTGGTGTATAGCTAGGCTACATGTGCCCTGTGAACGCAGGGTAAATGGGCATGTGGGTTTAATTGCTGCTGACTTGTACGTTTCGTAGCTCATTATACTAAATAATATGTGTAAACGTGTACACTACATGACCAACATCAAACCAATAGTGATCGGCGTGTACACCACGTGTACACGCTAATCTACTGTTGGTTTAAATCATCAGACCAGCATTGGCTCAATGGTTAGTGTCATATGAGTAAATGTTTTTATTACCTGTGGTATTCAGTATCAGGTACGTTTCTGAAAGTATCACGAATAGCGAGAGACGACCCTTTTGCAAACGAGCCATTCTCATTCTAAAAAAATATATATGGAATCATCTTAATTATTGCATTATTTTTTTATTAAAACAATATGACGAAAATTAGACGTAGCAGTTATATTGTAAACTAAATTATCACATTCACAAAAAAACCAGATCTATAAATATGACATAAATATGCATAAATAAATATTAAAAATTGCTCTAACCTGTAGTGTTGATGCTTTATAAAAGTCAAACCCGGACTTGAGAATCATAGCCACTGATAGGATTGTCTTTAAATATATGCAAGAAAGCAATAAGATTATGTCTTAGTAATAATATTACCCACTTGGATGTTTTGTTTCGCTACCGCGACCCATAGCTTTAAGCTACCGCGATCCACAACCTCAAGTCGTTGAAAATTACACATATTTGTATAATTAGAGACCAAACCATTACAAATCTTGATGTTTAAACAGTCATTTCATTCCCAATAGCAGTGGTTTTAATGAACACTGAAACAGATTAAAAACGACTATTGTCGTGATCAGACAGAAATGACTTTAATTCTTTCAGGCCTGAATTTACCATTGTCATCTTCATCCACAAGCCGCGACATTGTGCCGCCATTCTCAACTTGTAGTGGATGAAGATGATTTGAGGTGGTTGGAAGAGTAAGGAAAATTGTCATGTATTGGTAAGCCAGTTTCATGGGAATTTTCGTTCTAAAACTCTTGGTTGTAGGAAAATTAAGTCTGTTTTCAGGGATGTAAAATGATGCTTTAATGCATCCTGAGAGCTTAAAGGGTTAATATGTACAATTTGAATCATACTTATGTTAATACGGCAATAAAACGTATTTAAGAAAATGTCAATAACAGCATTTCTTGGACAAAACAGCTAACTGAGCCTAAGGTTGTGGCTCTGTTTGACGTTCAGTAGAGCAGTCTGATTATGACTGAATAACTTGTAATATATTGTATGCCCCATTAGGATCATAATACTATATTTGACGAAATCATTCCTAAACATTTTTTAGCAGTTCTTCCATTTAATGCAGTAGGTCTATGTAAGCCAACCGATGGTAACTAATAGTATTGTTGTATATTATTGTTGTATTGTTGGAATATTTATAGGGGGATTAAGAAAAAAAACATAAATTAAATTAAAGTCTGAATTAAAATAAATCATAGGAACAAAAGAATCAGCTAGACTATGAATAAAATGTATTCAAATAAAAAAATAAAATTATTATTCATGTTTGGCTATTTTTTAGGTGTAAAACTTTGTAAATGTAATGTTCTTAACAACCAATCTAGCTCCCATCATTATGATAGGCCCCACTATAGCCTCAGGCGTAATATTGAATCCAAACATTTTACGTGAATATAGAGGCGAGTATAGAATAAAAATATTTAAAGTAGCTCTCAATGTTTGTTATGTTAATGTACCACCAACTATTGTACAAGCCCATAAAAAGGTACTAGTGAATACATATGCATTATATTTATCACAAATGACCATACTAACTACTTTTCGAGTGGATAAAGGTCATGAATCTGAGAATAGCAATGCAAATTTATTCTGAGGCAAAACAATTCCGTCAAAAATATATATGTGCATGGTAGAAACGGTTGCTTAAGATGGTTCATATAGAATCTATGTTGGTGGGCCAACATTGGGCCAACATAGATTCAAAAAGCCGTTTTTTCAACATTTCAACGTAAGTCAAATTGCCAATCTACTGAACAATCGTAGTATTCCTAGTAAACCACTTGAGCCGAACTTTTCTACATATAATTATGTAGAATGTCTTCCAGCATTGTTTAGTGATGGTAACAAATCTAATATTACATAAGTATGATGAGTTTTAAATAAGCGCTGCATTTTTTTAATACTGCAGATCTGCTCATAAATTTACACAACGTTCAACTAGCAGATTCATTTCGGTGAGGTATAGGGAGTTAAATTCAAACCAAAGACTTCAAACAATACAATGTGCAGAAAGATGGCCGCCATGCTAACATGAAAAAACTCTGCAATTATTCACGTTTCAATTAAACTCTCTGCTTGCTAGTAAAACAATCATATTTTGAGGAGCACCCGCCTCAGAATGCCATAAACAATATAAAAAGAACACGAGATGGTCCCATTGCTTTGCAATGCCAAAAGGCAGCATCTAATTAGTGAGCAGATACTGCCTTCTCGCCTTGGAGAACATTTTATCGGACTATAATCGCTCATCAAAACAATCCGAGACGACTGGCAACGATATTCGCTCAAGTACATAATTAAATGTTAAGTCACCCACAAATACCACACGGAAAATAGTACTCGATATGATTTATCTTTACAACATTTTGTACGAAGGATAAGAACGCTATAGTGCACTACAAATAACATGTTTTTTTTCAATGTTGAGCAGAAGGAGCTCTCAGTACGGCTCTCAAGTGACCTTAACATTTACTGTAATGGGAAAACAAATAATTATGGCGAGGTTTATTTATTTACTGAAATTCACAATATAAGACTAACAATAGATGGCACACATATATCATTGATATTTATAGATAATAACAAATTTTTAACCAGATGTCTCTTTTATGTGACATCACTGATAATGGCCAGGTGTCGATCAGTCCAATTAGCATCAATTACCATAATTAATAAAGAACAATTTAACAAGTTTTGTGAGCTTAATTATGACGGTTGTAGATTGTTTATAAGTTAGTTGGTTAATCGGTTGGTTTCTTGGTTGATTATTGGTTGGTTGGTTGGTTGGTTGGTTGGTTGGTTGTTTTTTAGTTAGTGTTAGTTAGTTAGTTAGTTATGGGCTAACTAACCAACGGGGCGAAAACTAGGGTCTTCAGGCTGGATGTAAACTCGTGGCTCCCTAGCACTGTCCAGAAGGTACCACTGAGGGTGCCACCCACATCATAATCCTTAAGGCCGAATGCGACTAATCGTACCTACTGAGTGTATCGAGCACAAACCACTCTGCTGAATCAACCAGGTTAAGCAACCAACTTAGGCCTCATTCTAATTTTTTTTTTTGGGGGGGGGGGTGACCGTCCTGGGTTCGAACCCTTGACGTGCCCTTTTTTTTATGTCATATATGACTTTATATATAACTCTAGAGTCTAGAGTCCCCCAATAACCTTTGAGGCTCACTTCCGACAATGTGGACTCGAACCATTAAGGCTCACTTCAGAATTCATTAATGCGTTGAAGGACATATTTAAATGCCATATCACTACTCTGGTTGGTTGGTTGGTTGGTTGGTTGGTTGGTTGGTTGGTTGATTGGTTGGTTGGTTGGTTGGTTGGTTGGTTGGTTGGTTGGTTGGTTGGTTGGTTGGTTGGTTGGTTGGTTGGTTGGTTGGTTGGTTGGTTGGTTGGTTGGTTGGTTTTGTGAGAGTTAGGGTCCATGGTTAGAGTCGGGTGAGGGTTCCAGTACCTGGTTCCCCATAAAACCCGGTATCGACCTGTCAACCGTATTCTCATCATAGCCTAAAGGGTCTGACTTTCGTCACCCCTTCAAGGGCATGCCTTTCCATCTTTCCAACCTAGTGCACTGACCGAGGAAAAGTATAGCCTGATTTACAAAAAGGAAAACAATCATACTAATTGATATAAATTATACCTCATTTAATGCATTTACTTATGTAGTCAGATCTTGACTTGCGTCTAATCCGGTAACTGCTGGATTGTCCAGTGGGGCTTTCCCAAATCTACTTCTCACCAAGAGATCACGTAGATTTTGTCCCCTTTTAAATGCTGTTACGCACCGTTTATACAGGATGTTTGGATGTTTCGCTTTAAGTTTATTGAAGGAATTCTCCACTAATTTAGCTGCCTCCACCGCAGTTGCAGAGTAGGTGATAACAAATGAGGTGACGCCACTATCCTTAGGGGAAGGTACTGTATTTAAGCCGAATGCAGAATACGTTTCCAGGGCTAATTGCCACTTCCTTTCCGCTTCAAGTCGCCCAATCTTATTTAGAGTTATGTCTCCTGTATTCTCCTGATACAGGACTCTCAGATGGGTCGCCCTGCAGCTCCCGGAATTAAAGTGTGTGGCAACTGCTGTGTCCTTCTCAAGCCGTACATCCGAACGATGTACAGTATGTTTATTCTTTTTCTGAAGGAGAGCCCAGTTTCTCCCACATATAATTTATTGCATTTCAAACAAACTATACAGTAAATACCGTTAGTTGAATCACAATTTTGTGTGGTAGGTATTTGAATTTGATTCCCGGCATCCAGTACGCCCCCCATGGTCTTACCACTCTCTACAAATTGTGTCAAACATAATTTACAGTTCCTAGTAGTACATCTTTGAGAAGATCCCTTGTTCGGGTTTTTTCTCAATTCAAACAATGTTTTATCTTTGATCTTTTCGCAAAAAACGTTCCGAGTAACCTCTCCTAACTAGCGCTGCAAAGAGTTTCCTACACGCTATCATTACATCTTGTTTGTTATTACATATTCTAACATATCTAAGGATTTGTGACTTAATTAATCCCTCAAAGGTATGGTTTGGGTGATGTGATTTCTTGTGTAACAGTTCCAAAGTATCTGTTGGTTTAAAATAAGTTTTGGTATCAAATGTACCTGCCTCCTTAAATCTGTTTCCTTTGTAAACCACTGTGTCTAAAAAATGCATTGATTCCGAGCTCAACTCTGCCTTCACAGTAATCGAAGGGTGATGGGTATTCAAAATTTTCACAAATTTGTAAAACTCCTCCTTGGAGTGTTCCCAGATCATAAAAATATCATCTAGGAACCTCCAGTACACTGAGGGTTTTAGGACGCATTTTTCTAATGCTTTTTCCTCCCACTCTGCCAAAAACAAATTAGCATAATTTGGTGCAAATTTCTTACCCATCGAAGTTCCCCACGTTTGTAGGTACCAATGGCTGTTGAAGTCAAAATCATTGTTTTCTAAATTAGTTTTTGATAGTTCTAAAAAAAATTTATCAGGTCTATTCGGGTCTGGATTCTTAATAAATATTTGTTTGACAGTTTCGCTTACCGCTAGTTGAATCACAATTTTGTGTGGTGGGAATTTGAATTTGATTCCCGGCATCCAGTACGCCCCCCATGTTATTACCACTCTCTACAACTATTTGTGTTGATGATTGGTTCGTAGGTAGGTAGGTAGGTAGGTAGGTTGGTTAGTTAGTTAGTTGGTTGGTTGGTTGGTTGGTTGGTTGGTTGGTTGGTTGGTTGGTTGGTTGGTTGGCTGGTTGGCTGGTTGGCTGGTTGGCTGGTTGGTTGATTGGCGGTTGGTTGGTTGGTAGTTTGGTTGGGTGAATATGGAAGTAAGAGGAGAAAATTTAGGAGAAAGGAGAAGGAAGAATAAACCAGAAATAGTGGAGGCAGAAGAAAACCAAAGAAGGAAGAGGAGCATTAAGAAAAAGAAGAAAAAGAGGAGGAGCGAGGTGGAATATCGAGAGTAGGAAGACAGACAGACAGACCAGGGACGCATCATGATAATATAAGGTCATCTCTGCTAAAGGAAGAGTTGATCTAAATGAGAAAGAAGAGCTAAAAGGAGTAGGAAAACGGAGACGAAAAAGGTAACAAAAGAAAAAAGAGAAATAATCAATGAGTAGGAGGAAGACAGAGCAAGAGGAGGGGGGGAAAGGCCTAATACAGATGCTGTATTATGCAAACGAAATAGGAAGAAAAAGAGGAAAAAGAAGATAAAGAAAGACTACAAAAGGCGGAAGAAATGTGAAAAATGAAGGGAGACAAAGAAATAAGCAATAGATGAAGAAGGGGAAGGAGTAAAACCAGAAGAATAGAAGAGTAAAATGGAAGGTTAGTTTTGAACAGGTAATATTCAATGTGATTTCGGTCCAATGGGCTTTCAGACTAACAGGCTTTCGGAATAATGGGCTGTATAGTAACCTACCAAGACAACGTTTTTGACAAAGCCATCATGGACGTCACGCAATTGCTCATTTTTGTATACTCGACAATAGTTTGTGATACATTAAATGAGATCATAGTCATTGCAATGGTTTTATCAGCGTGTGTGCACATTTATATTAGTAAAATATTAAAAGTGTACATTTTATGTTTACATCTCAATAACAATTTACTAAATTGTATTGTCATCAATAGCAACTTTGAAATCAATACATTTATGCTGATAAACATGCTTATTGTTAAAGCTTCAGTGATATTACAAGTACTAATTTGACAAGCTGAATATGGATGTGATATCGGGATTTGGCATCTTGAATTAATAAAACTATGACTATTATTGTTTTGAGCAGCTGGGTTTATTACATGCTGGAATATATCGTGGAGCTATGTTCATGGGGAAGGCATACTCACCAAGAAAACTAGTATTTTCTTTATCGATCGGTTGTGCATGAACATCGTAACCTGTTATTTAATAAAGTGAATACACGTATGTGAAACAGAGGAGTCCGTGACGACGCCGTTCAAACTGTCTGTCTGACAGATCACACATGGATATGCCCAATAAAATGCTATCTGTGTTTAACAGATCACACATAGATATGCCCGATAAAATGCTGCCTGTCTAACAGATCACACATAGATATGCCCAATAAAATGCCGTATGTGTTTAGCAGATCACACATAGATCTGCCCAATAAAATGCTGTCTATGTCTAACATATCGCATAGATATGCCCGATAAAATGTTGCATATGTTCAACAGATCGCATAGATATGCCCAATAAATGGTTGTCTCTGTCTAACAGATCGCATAGATATGCCCAATAAAATGTTGTCTATGTTTAACAGATGAGATAGATATGCCCAATAAAATGCTGTCTATGTTTAACAGATCGCATAGATGTCCAATAAAATGCTGTCTATGTTTAACAGATCACACATAGATATGCCCGATTAAATGTTGTATGTATCTTACAGCTCACACAGAGATGCCCAATAAAATGCTCCCTTCATCATAAACCAGTTCTATGCTCAACCCTTAAAGTGCCAATCATGTCCTTAGCTACGTTCAGCCATGTTCAGAAAATGTATAAGAAATGAGTATTATAATTAAAAGATGTAAGCTAACAGATTGATTCAAATTGAACAAATAGAAGTACATTTTACCCACTCGAAGTTGTGAATCGCGGTAGCGAAACACAACTTCAAGTGGGTGAAATTTAAATTAAAGAACTTAGCACTTTACGGGTTGATAGGTCAGAGGTCACAGATGTGCTGAATGACATGGTGTCTTCAATACTTACATATTTTTTGCCCAGCGGTGGAGTCAAGCAACCAATCAAATTTTGCTAACCGATTTTCATTTAAACACGTGGTCATTTGGTATCTATCCTCAAAAAATCGTAAAACAATGTCGGGTTAAAAAGTTAGACCGTTTGACATTTAGTAAATTTCTAATTAAAACTATTCACCTCATTCCGGTTTATTCTCAGAAATGCGTTACAAGTCAAATAGTCTAACTATTGAAATACTTAAATGAATTTGGAAATGTTCAGATTTGTCGGCAAATGATTAAAAAATCGTTGCAAAATGTCATAAAAATCGCTTGGGAATTGATAGTAATTAACAAATTGACAGCTTTCATTTTGGACCACCGTAAAAGCAAAAAAATCATAATAAGAATATTATATCTGGGATGTAAATAAAAATATTTGTCGTCATATGAAGCTGGAAATTACCTTAGTATTAACAAGTATAAATGACTGAAAAATAGAAACAACTTCTTTAGGAGGAAATGAGAAATTTGTTTAGTTTTGACCAACTTGAGCTTAACTTTATGAGCTTTTCAAAAGGGCGCTGATTAGAAGTGTTTGTTTTGACGAATTGTCATAAATTAACAAAGAACCTTGCATATAATGTTGAGCCGTCACTATTTTACCGTGCTCCCAAGCATATAGTGGCATATGCGCCTGAAAGTGACGGTGCGTCTAGCTGCGCATGCGCAAAAATAAGTTAATTCTTTAAGCCCTCACGATGCATTAAACCATCATTTTACAACAGACTAAATTTTCCTACAAACAAGAGTTTTAGTATGAAAATTTCCATGAAACTTGTGTACCAATACATGACAATTTTCTTAAATTTTTAAACCACATCAAATCATCTTCATCTTCAATTCTCGGCTTGTAGTGGCTGAAGGTGACAATGGTAAATTCAGGCCTGAAAGGGTTAAAAAATTCACACAAACGGGACGTCTGAAACCCTAATATTTCCGATATAGGCGCATGTGCCTATATTTCCGACATATGCGCGTGTGCCTTTATGTGAAGTTGGTTAAAAATGTAAAACCATCCTTCCCAGAGCTCACATATTTTGTTTTACAGTAGAGTATCTTGCACAGTTTTATGTATTCTACTGATATAAAAGTCAATGATGGTCGTAAGATATCTGACAGGGTTTGTCAGATATTAGGCATATAAATGTTAATTATGGCCGATAGGTGGCCATTTTGAATTTGATCGAGTTGCAATTTTCAAGGCATGTTTAGAGACTGAAACTTTACTATATCCGATGTCTGCCGTAGGGGGGGGGGGGGGGGTAAATCCCGCCCGATGCAGGTTTTTCACAAAAATATCATGTTTCTCCCCTGTCGACGTTGGGACATTATCTCGATGTTTGTGTCCTTTGGCAAGGTACTTTACCCTCACATGCTTCACTTGACTCAGGTGTAAATAGGTACATGTTAGGACGATGATGGAAATGTGTACGATAAAAAAATAATGCTCCAAAATGGCTGGAGGATTGTATGCTCTCCGTAGAGTTGACATTGCGCACGAATGAGCAGGTCTAGAGACCAGGGGGTGAGTTATTGTAAAGTCGGTGATAAATCTTCAGCCTTTATATCTGACTTTAAACCTGCACCTTCACCTTAGTGGCCCTCTATTAAATGGGTACTTTATATCTATTATTACATGTGTTACGCTTACGTGGATTGCATATTGATTTTTTTGACGTTTATAACACGTGGTGTATTCATAAAAATGGGTCAGATTTTCCTAATTGTCCACTTTTTGAACACAACAAGGAACTGAC
Organism: Flabesymbios commensalis; assembly: GCA_964017125.1. Taxonomy (NCBI): domain Eukaryota; kingdom Metazoa; phylum Annelida; class Polychaeta; order Terebellida; family Flabelligeridae; genus Flabesymbios; species Flabesymbios commensalis. The sequence continues at coordinate 8,387,892 of OZ024913.1, forward strand.
AAGGAATCAGCAGTGATATACATGTTATGCACACTATCTAAAATAATGGGTTTCGCCAAAACAAAAACGCGTGTTATCCTTTACAAGAAACAATGGCCACCAAAATATATACTGAAGTTATCCAAATAATTAACACATGATTAATGAATTTGCCACATACGAATACCAGAAAATAGCTTTTTGGAAACCATCATTAGAGAAGTCACCAAGCATGTCGCATGCACTGGGAATAGAGTAAAATCTTCGTGATTTCAACACATACCCTGACCAGGGACATCAGAAGTGATCAGTAATGTAAAGGAGAACATGTAAAGGAGCACGACTGCTGTATATCAGAGTATGCCAAAGTGAGATCACATCAGCATTATTGTGTTTTTTCTGTAAAGTAATTCACACGATTAAAAAATCTCCATGTTTTTGTACTATCTCAATGAATGGATACGCAGTATCATATATGAAATATTTGACCAATAGTAAGGTAGCTTAGTATCAAATCTTAGAATTATCGTTGCAGGACGGATAAAAGCACCAATGTTTTAGAGCTCAGTAGCCTATCCTGAGCAAAGATAGCCTAGGAGTCCAAAATTATGTTCTAGTTAAGACGAAAAAATTACATAATCCAATATGGCAGCAATATGGTTTTCAGATATATCTAATATAGTGGTGTAGTCAGAAAGTAGTTTAGACATTGAGTAAAATCCAAGATGGCCGCCACAATAAGTTGAAATCATTTTCGACGGAATTGACGCAAAATCATGATTTTGGTGTGTACCATAGCGTTTTATACCTTGATGACATCGCTAGGCTCTGGCACAGTGACCTCCATTTTTAAATGTAATAGCTCTAATACGATCAAAAGTTTACGCCTGCTGAAAATGGCTAGTTTTCGTAGGCACTTGAATTATTCGTCTAATTTTCATGGCATCCGATTTTTTTGGTAGGCAGTGCGAAGTATGCCTGACATAGTGCTGTAGCCAGAACGTACTTCACGCTTTGCATTGTGAGTAAGATCAAAGATGGCCGCCATTTGTGCAAGGTCAAAACAATTGCTATGCTTTTCGACAAAATCGGAGTAGATTCACGATTTCGGTGTTTGTCATTGATTTTTCAGGTATGTTCGATTTAGTTATGTGACCAGAGAGTAGCTTAGACATTGCATTGTGGGTGATATCCAAGATGGCCGCCATTAGAAAAAGTCAAACAAAATTCGACAAAATTGAAGCAGATTCATGACTTTAGTGTCTAACATAGCATTGTCATCACCTAGTGGTGTTATCTAGAAATCATTGTAGACATTTTAGATTCCAAGAAAAAATAAACGTAACGATGAAAATTAGGTTTAATCATGGTTTAATGAAGTCATCCACATGAATCTTAAATTTAAATAAATTATCCACGTGGTAGATTTAATAATTATTCGTCATGGCATTATACATTGAAAGTAATAATTTTTTGTGAGAGTTTATCACCTGAATTTTTTTTTCGTGCTGGTTTAACACTTACAACGATGGAATAATTGTGTATTTATAAACCATGGAGACCAAAAGGTTTTTTGAATTTAAAATTATCATAAATGACTTAGTTAACTCTTTCTGGTTCATTTGAATATGTTATGGGCCATGCATATTTTACTCTTTCAGTGCGGTGACCGACTTTAGACGTCAGAATCTGACGTCTACAGAGATCAGGCTCTGACGTCTAAGGTCAGTCCCCGCGCTGAAACGGTTAAGAAAGATATTTGTAATTTATCAAATACTCCAGCCCCCATTAAGATTGTGTAGCCTCCCCCCCCCCCTCCTAACAGGCTGGCGCCAGCTGTGCCTCATCTAACCTCAACGTGGCTGAAACTGAGGTGTCAGCCACAGATTACGCCCCCACAAAACCGTGTACAACTACTTTCGGGCGCTCATATCCTCGATTAATCAGGTGAATAGCAGCATTTTTAAAATCAGTAACATTTCACCTACATATCTACGCATCATCAGGTCGTTTTTCACTGCTTCGGTAAAACGTTGTGATTGCGCTCTTACAGAAATGTGAGTGCTCATCATCGCTCTCGATCACCGCTGTGTTGGAAAAAAAGTCGTTTCCCAGATAAAACGAAATGATCAGTCCACGAAGTTAACACTTACATCGCGGGGATCGATTTTAGACGTCAGAATCTGATCTCTGTAGACGTCAGATTCGGACGTCTAAAGTCGATCCCCCCACTGGAAGAGTAAAATATTTATAATGGCCGTAGACCCATAACATATGTATTCAAATGAAGCGGAAAGAGCTAACTAAGATATTTATGATGATTTCAAAATGACAAAAAACTATTTGGTCTCTTGGTTTAGAGGGAGACGTGGTGCAATGGTTACAGCGTGGCACTCTGCCGATGTCGCTGCCTGCTCTACGGTCTCGAACCCTGCTTAGTTCAGGATTTTCAGATACATATCATGTTTCTCGTGGTAGGATAGAGATGGCAATGAGTACGATATACGATAAGTTCAATGCGCCAAAATGGTTGGAGGACTGTATGCTCTCCTTGGAGTTGAAATGGCACACGAATGAACAGGTACAGTGACCGGGGGGGGGGGGGTGTAATGTAAAAGTCGGTTGATATATCCTCAGACTTGATATCAGATTATAAACCTGCACCTTTACCTTTATATAAAGATATTTCAGCATTTTAAGTGTTAACAATGTGGTGCTGTTATCTGCTGACCACGTGTTATCTACGTCTACACAGGTCATTATGTAGGTAGGGCTACTCTCTGATAAATCAGGCAGGGATATCCAGCAACCACTATGCGGTCAAGCAATGTTGATTAGTGTTGGATTAGTGTCGGGGCGACGTTGCAGACGTTGGTCCAACACGGAATCGACATTGGGTGGGTGTCTGTGTTTGCTGGCTCCGGTTTAATATCAAACTACTGAGGAAATACCAACACAAATGAGGCATTGGTTCAGTGCTGGCTTCATGCTGGTCCAACGTCTGAGACGCTGGCTCATCATGGAACCAACACTGAACCAATGCCTCGCACCTCTTGTAATATCACATCTTGCACCCATACACACTGATACATCATGCACTTTGATGGCAAAAGCAAATGTCAAGTTGAGATGTTGGCCTTTTGTTGCTTTAGGGGGCCACCATTCAAACTCCGGGGGGGGGGGGGGGGGTTAGTATTTGTGGCTGACATATTATTTATTTCACAAATACTACAGCCCGCCCCCACCCCCTGTAGATCGAATGGTGGTCCCTTTTATATTTGGTCACCGTCTGCTACGCTGGTCCAACATCTAAAAAATGAAATGAAATGTTATACATATATGTTTTGTGTTTGCTGGGCAGTGTGTCGATGGCGCGCGCCTATACTTTAATATCAGCTTCTAACTAACAGCTTCTAATATCACATCTTATCTTGTACCTGCACCAGTACATGTCTTCTGATAGCCACTTAGTAAACAGGAGATACATAACCAGTGTTGGTTTAATGTTGGGCCATCGTCTGCGACGCTGTCCCAACATTAAACCAACGTTTGTTCAACATGTCGTGTTTGCTATGCACCTACTGTTTTATTGTGGACTTTGAACGCTGTGTGTGATTAGCCCCTTACTGCCGTATGGTATAAGACCATATTATGACACCACTTTACCTGCGACGGCATCATATTTCACCGTCATGTTGTGAATAATATTACACTGAGGCTATCGCCATTAACGTCATCGCCTGTAGGAGAGATTGACGGTGTCCAGTGTGGAAAACTACATTTGCCGTCAGCTGGATGTGAATCCTAATGCTCTCGCACACTGAGAGAACACTCAAACCATCGAGGTACAGACATTTTCCTTTTGATTTTAACGATATTATATTTTTATCACATCTAAAATATGATTTTCTGCGTATTTCGTCATTTTGTCCGCGTTTCTCCAGCCCATGTTTGATTAAAATCGCTACTTTTCCCCGCTAACCCCTTAAACGGCTAAATTAAATGGCTTATTTAATTTTTCACCCGCTTGAAGCCAGTGTAAAGTACTCATTTTTGTTTGATTTGAGAACTAACGTTTGCAAATATTTAGCACATATTTTGTTCCCAATAACTGTGATTTGATCAGCTAATAAAACTGATTAAAAACGACTTTAGTCGCGTTTAGCGCTTTAACCCTTTCAAGCCTGAATTTATCATTGTCATCCTCATCCACTACAAGCCGCGAATTGCTGTCGCAATTCTCGACTTGTAGTGGATGAAGATGATATGAAGTGGGTGAAAAATAAAAAAAAATACCATGTATTAGTAAACCAGTTTCGTGGGAATTTTCATTCTAAAACCCCTAGTTGTAGAAAAATGCAGTGTGTTTTCAGGGATGTTAAATGATGCTTCAATGTATCGTGAAGGCCCCAAGGGGTTAAGGGTTTACACACTGTGACATAATGACAGTTGAGATAGATATATCGTTTCCTAGCAACCAGATTATCATATGTGCTACTAGAAAGAGTGTTTCATATGACACTCTCACGACTAGGGTGAAAATACCATAGATAACAGAGAATCCATGGGAAATACCACCTGAAATAATTTATTAAAATATATTTACATTGACAACGCTCAAATATTTTATATAAATCAATTTCAAATCATCATACATGTCATAGTTAGCTCTTTCCGCTTCATTTGAATACCTATGTTATGGGTCTACAGTCATTATAATTTTGTTAACCCTTTCAGTGCTTTAGAGGTAAGAATCTGATGTCTGTAGACGTCAGATTCTGACGTCTACAGACGTCAGATTTTGACCTCTAAAGACTGAAAGGGTTAATGCTGGCAATAATGATAATCATCGATCATGAATTATAATTAACTGATGACATGTACATCCACCTGTTTGACTTTGTATGATGATGTAGTGAAGAGTTGCCGTGTTGACATAGGCCTATATCATTTTTCAGTAACATTTCCTGGGGGAGGTATCACAATAATAGGGCTGTACCAGAGAGTTCGGCACGTGAGAGGGCTGTACCAGGGAGTTCTATACCGGAGCAAACGTGTTTTCTGCGTAATAATCATATACAAATAATGTGGAATGCCATCATTTTTTTCAAATGCGCTAAATGTATATAGCAAAGCGACATGAGTTGCTTCCTGCGATTTTCCGAACATTTTTTTTACCACCGCCCCCTGGTACGCCCCATAATACTATGCATCGTAATAAAGCCCTGATAAACAACATATAATATATACCCGGAGATGTAAAACACCATATACCCGGACATGCAGGATAAATAACGGATTTCCACAGAACAAAGTATTATTCGTTGTGATTTATACAATGTAGATAATACATACAGTACATTCTATTTACCTGCTCTTCCAATGTGTCATCATGTTAGGAGCAATTAACTATAATCAAATAGCAATATATTTACACCAAGAACATTACATATGCAGATTTATATATAAAAACGTATCCGAAATAATCAAAACAAATATCGAAATATTATAATGATAAACACAGAGATAATTCACAGAAAGACAAGTATGTGTATTGTTCTAATGAGGTAATAAATATCTTTATACGTAGGCCTAACTCATAAATCCACCCGTATGCATACACCAAATTTTTTTTATAATTATACATAATATTATAAATCTACAATAATAAAAGCAATAAAATGTCAAAGTATTCTAATACTGTAGATCTGGTAATTTGCGCAAATTTTCATTATTCTTTAGTAGCGCTATTAGTAGAAGAGCTGGAACTGTGAAAAAATCGGTCCGTACAACCCACCATACTGACAAAATCTGACTATATATTCTGTTAGAGCAAACCTTCATGATCATTTATAGGGTGGGCGTAAAGTCAAATTGTGGTACCAGTTTTTTATTTAGACCGATTTTATGGGGGTACCCTCAAACCTGTCAGGAATTAGGGGTTAGGGTTACGTAAACGCCTGTCGTTGCTATTCTGCTTAACCAATTGACAAACGCGATATATCATATAACAGATAACCTAATGTCCGTTCTAATGATATATCACACACTGCAGTAAAGCAAATAGCTGTCTCTATACATAAATTCAAACATAATTTTTATTGTGAAATAATCAGAATGAACAACAAAACAAGCTGCTCAGCATGGTCAAAGAAAACAACAAACTAAAACGTAATTATTGGACATATCCATATCTGGCCTTTGTTTTTTTGAACCAGATATGTCTATGCTTAAAATAAGAATGTTATTTATAATTAGAAATGCCACATTTTTTTGTAATGGCAAAATAATGCAGCCTTTTATGAAAATGTGTGTCTTTAGTCAGGACTGAAATTTGAAACATTGAAGTTTGCTCGGCATTTTAGTGTATAATTTGCTAACCTGTGAAACAGTCCTCTCATGGCTTTTCACTGAGTACGCTAGAGACGGATTTTCTGTCTAATAATTTGCTATCCCGTTGTTTTTACATAATTTGGGTGTGCTGTTCGAATATGTCGGATAATATTCTATATTGGGTGACCTTGGCCTTCAAATAAGCAAAACATAAAATAGCTGCCAAAATGTAACTAGAACCCCATATTTTCTATGGTTCATCACACATAAAAGCACAACTTTTGGTCTCTGTCAGATTTGTATTTGAGAAACTTATTTCGAGTATCATTGGAAAGAAATTACCTTTATTTGACCTTCAAATTCAATACGCCGCCATTTTTTAATATTTACTGTCACTATATATAATTACACTACTAAATATGCTGATGATAATATGACTTATTTGTAGTAACTTGGTGAACCAAGAATAAACTTTACTGCCGAATAAATTTTGATAAGAAATCTAAAATGGCCACGGCATTCACCCTAAAATGAACCAAAAACAAAATGGCTATCAAAATGTAAATGACACCTCGTTTTTCGGTTTGTCGCACGGAAATGCCTAATATATGATTTTTGCATCAATTGGAGACCGAAGCACTCATGACTGATGATTATTAATCATCGTCTGACCTAGATTTTACCGTAAAATCCAAGATGGCCGTCATTTTACATATTTACAATCAAAATCATGCCGTCATTCTTAATGCGGAGCACATCAAAGCATGTTAGAATCTAATGTAATTAAACCTAGTTTCGAATGCCTTGTAAGCAAATCTGTCGTATTACCTAGTTCATTTTCAAATTTCGTTTAAAAAAGTGATTTTTGCTGTTATATTATAGTTTAAAAACACATTTTTTTGTTCTGACGGTAGCCATTTTGCATTTCAAGGTCAAAGAAAGGTCATTTTGATCCAAAAACATGAGACATAAATTTCTCAACTCTAAATCATGCAGAAAACAGAAATCGTGGATTTATTTGTCGAAAAAAGGAGAAGAGATGTGGTTTTGGCAGCCATTTTTCGTTTGTCAAATTTGAAGGTGTAGAACACTATATATAGGACGTTATCTGACTGATTGGTATTCAGCACACCCGAATTATGTAAAAACAAGTGCATATCAAATTATAAACATAAATGCCGAGCAAAGTTCTATATTTCAGCTTTCAGCCCAGGCTAAATACACACATTTTCATAACAGGCTGCTATATTCTTACATTAAAAAAATATATCAACATTTATAAAACTAAATACCACTGAGTGGTAAACAAATACATATCTGGGTTCAAAAAACATAGACCATATGGAGATATGGCCAATAATTATGTTTTATTAAGTGGTTTTCATTGACCATGTTGACTAGTTTGTTTTGTTGATAATTTTGATTACTTTGTGAAACAAATTATGTTTCAACTTATGTGGAAAGATGACTGTTTACTCCACTGCAACATGCATATTATTGCAACAGAAATTTAATTTCCATGTGTAGATTAGTAAACTATAGCAGCAACAAAAGACGTTCACGTAACATAACCCCCAAATCTAAACAGGTTTGGGTGGTCTCAAGGACAACTAGAATATATCAATAATCACCAGAACCGTATGCTGAATGAAGTGAGCTCAGTCCCATTAAAGTTACACCCATGGAATCAAATTTAATCTTACCTTTTTCCCAAGACATTGTTTATTCTGGTAATATAAAGCAGTTTTAGCCAATACAATTAGTATAATTTATGCTTCATTCTTGTAAAGATTTCAGAAAACAATCCATAGCAGATTTACTATTGGGATGTGACTTGGTCAAAGTTGGTATATTCTCACAATACACAATTGAACCTAAGACCAGACGGACCCAACAGTTAGGTAATTTAATACTGAGTGTATTGATTCTAAAATTTTAAGAATTGGTCCATTTACTGCAAAGATATGGCTATTTTCCGAGCTTGAGCTCTACATTGACAAACATGGGGAAACACACACCCTATGTTAAAAAATGGCATGTAGAAAAAAACTGATACCACAATTCTACTTTACGCCCACTCTAGAAATGACCAGAGAGGTTTGCTCTAACATAATATACAATCAGATTTTGTCAGTATGGTGGGTTGTACCAACTCCTTAATTAAGGGTCCTACAGGAACTAGCTCTTCTACTATATTATAATAATAATTTTCGCGAGATTCTTGAATTCACGAATTTGTCCTCGCGAAATTCGCGAAAATTAAAACCTCGCGAATATTACCAGATTTACAGTAATAAGCACTTATAACAATATCATAATATCATAATACATAGCATGCATGCGCAGTATTCACGACAACACACGTATTTGTTGTAAATAACTTTACAATGAGCTTCCATACTTATTATCAGTTTAGTAAGGAGTTTGGTAATAAATCTCAAGGAAATATCTTATATAGGCCTACTTTAGATTGAACCACTTAAACCATGAGCTTTCAGTATAGTATCAGAGTATGGCCTATATGTCTGCATTACCCCTAAAAGTGAGGGTATCACTATGGACGTCAGATGCTGACGTCTAAAGTCCATCCACTCACTGAAATAAATGAAATGAAAAAAATGGGGTTGTAGGCCACCATTGTGCACATATATATACATACTTGAAGGCCGGGGTGGAGTTCGAATGCGCGACCTCCGACATTCCAAACAGGCAGCTTTAACCACTGCATCAGGACCCCCGCCCCACTGAAATAACGGTACATGATGCAGATGGGGTGGGAATCACCAGACGGTGGCCCTATGTTGCTTTATGTTGGCTTATCGTCTGCTACGCTGACCCAGCATTGTGCTAACATCTGGTATTTGCTTGGTTGGCTGCAAGGCCTCCAGGCATCAAGTCCTAACAGCCATGCACCTGTCACATTATATTAATACAGTAACGAGTCACTGTGTCAGTGTACATGTGTATGTGTTATAAGGGTGCATAGTTATTCAGCTCACACAAAACCATTAAGTCAATATATAAAACAACTGTAAAATAATGTACAATAATGCCTGCTTATTCTCTGTATAGGTCTAGACGGATTCACACTAGCCGTGGTGAATGATTTGCGCTGATGTCGCAATCAATTTACAAATTTAGTGACATTTTAGAAGCAATATTTTTTCTTTTCTTACCCTGGAAATATTGTATAGGTTAAAAGTTAGTCTCCTATTAGTCAGGGAAAAGTAGAAAAAAAACTGAAACAATTACCACAATATTTTTGTACCACGGTCTTGTATAAGGTCTGGACTAGCCACACACAATTTGTTTACTCTCGATAGTCATAGGATATTGTTTCCATTTATTTACTTATTTGCCATCAACACAAAAAGAATTTTAATTCATATGTATCACATAATTATAGCTAGATCTGTAAAAATCGTTGTTCCAATAAAAATTGTTAGCTGGGCCTCCAGAAACATAAATTATTTATACACGCTTGGTGGTCCAAACTGTTTACAAATATTTAATACAAGGCGCAAGATCTTCGTGGCACGCATGCGTGGCTAGGAAAAGGGATAACTTATTTCCGGTCTACCTTTCATGCTGTTTATTTGTGTTTTTCATCGGCTCGATAGGCTAGTAATTTGGGCTATATTGTCACTATAATTTAAATTACTGAACCAACTAATTGTTCAAAATAAAGTATTTTTTTATGTTTATGCTAAATATATACATTGAAAACAATGACAATTGAGGTTTACAATTTAAATTAGACGCCAAAGTGAAGCTGTTTCAAACTTGACTGTAGTGTATATACACTACGCCAGCATGTCAGTAGACCTTAATTCGGACAATTGTCATATTAAATTGAATACATGTATAGACGTCGAATTATAGGTGTATTAGATATGGTGTGTATACCTCTATGATCTACGTCCACATATTTTCACGAGAGAAGGATACTCTATGGGCTTGGATGTTTTATTCTTGTTGTAAAATTTGAATACTTTTGATAATGAAGCAGAGGGAACTATTATAATGTATTGATTTATTGAATATATTTGTTACGATTTGAAAGATATTGATGTTAATAATTAATTTGACTGTGATTTAAATTTTGATCAAAACAATGTTTACATACCCATGGAAAAACGATCAAAAAGCGCATGGTTGACTGTTCACAGCGGAAGTAAACTATCCCCTCTCTCGCCAATTCTCGCAGATGGAAGCTCATACACATCAATCAGTGTCCTAAGATTTGAAGTCGGTTGTCCATTCCCTTGATGTTTACCGAGTACACAATTATCGGTTTCCAATACACATGCAACATTTGCTTGCCCTCGAACACCTATCATTCACATCAAACATACTAAGTTATTAAAATAACATTGAAGCCGACTTTGAAAGCTATAAAGAGGCTGATTGCTTCTAATATTCTGTCACAGGGTATTCCACAGGTGAACAACTCTGTTCAAAAAGGATTGTCTGAATGACGTTGTCTTTGAGCGCTTAGGGTGAAAAAAGCACTTTACACTGATTGAACGAAGACTTCAGCCGTGTATATTTGTTTCTATGAAATCTTCTAATTGTACTTCGTACAATCCATGTAAACGTTTGTAAAATAAAACAAGATCTGCACAATCTCTTCGAAATGACAGTGGTCACAAGTTAAGATCGGTAAACCTGACGTTGTATTTTAAGACCAAACTTTTAAGACCAAACTGTAAAAGAGTGTTCAAGGTTACTACGAACAAGTGTACTGTACTGTTAGATGTAACATTTATAGGAGCTTTGTAATCAACAGAACGTTTATCATCCCCACCATTCTGTTTCATTTGGATAATACTAGTAATGAATTTATATGAGAATTCCATGACAAATCATTAGTAAAAGAATCATCAAGATCCTCCATACATTGCACCCTGCGTATATTGTTAATATTATAATTGAAATATTAATTAAAAAAATTCTCCCTAGCAAAATTAAAGCTGATTTTTAATTCCCAATGTTTCCCATCATACATTGCACCCTGCGTATATTGCTAGTATTATAAGTAAAATAATCATTTAAAAAAATATTCCCAGTAGCATAAAACTGAACTTATTGTTTTCCATATTCATATAAACTATTTAGACTGTTCTGAGGTGATTGACAGTCATTATGACTTTAAATAACAACGTTCTCAAGATCGAACCTCGTGGAACGCCAGATGAAACATCTCACCAGCTTGATTCCACAACATCTAAAACCTCTCGCTGTTTCGTTTCAGTTAGATAAGAGGTAAGCCAGTCCAGCAATTGGCCATTAAAACCTGACATGTTTACGTTGTGAAGAAACAAAGTGATACACTGTCAAAAGCTTTACTGAAATTTAAATATATTATGTCTGTGTGATTTAAACTTAATATGAACCAAGTTCATGGTAAATATCAGTTAGTTAGGTACTGCAAGATTTGTTTTTTACACGATTAATAACATGATTCAGAACAAGTAATGTTATTGGTAATAATACTAACATGGTTGTGAATAGACTTTCCCATCACCGTTGACACAATACTTAATAAACGGATCTGTAATTACAAACAGTATCCCTGTCATGAGCAGGTATAGGGCTATAACGTTGGCTAATTTCCAAGAAGTGGGAACTTTACACTGTTCCATACTGAAATTAAATAAAGTCACCAGAGAAGGATTCATTTCCTTGGCACATTAATCCCCTTTAGAACATCCGACTAAATAATATATTTTACAAATACATGTTTTTATATTCGACGGTATTTAGTATAACTAATGAGTCATCAGTGCTGTTATTAGAAGCGAATTCAAAATATTTATTAGACATACAAGCCATGTCATTGGGATTGATGGCGCGGAGACCTTCATGACAAACTTTCTAAATTTTTGTTGTTGTTGTTGCGATCCAAAATAAGACCAGTATCGTTTAGTGTGTCAACAAATGAACTGGTTGTGTGTGACCTGCAATAATTTCTAAAATTCATTTCTGAGTTTTTCTAAATTTTATTCAAATGAGGAGCAGCTCTTTTAAACTTTTTAGCCCTGTCCAAGCTTGTTTTTTATTTTGAGACGTCCCACTTTAGTATCAAACCACGGTGGTAATTTTCCGGGGGGGGGGGGGAATTTGATCTTTTTATGGTAATTTCGAGTACACATGTTTTAATCATAGCACTGGAGCCGAGGTTCACAGGCCAGATCAACATTTATGTTATCAGTACATTCGACAGTCTGAAGCATTCTACCACTCAACAAATCTCTACGTTTTTTTATGCACTGCACATACACTTTATCTATTCCACATACATTTAATAATTTTTTTTAACTAATTATGAAAAGCAGATCTGTTCACATGTGACAATAGTTATCTCGATAACAGAAACGTTGCAATTCGCAATCATGAACCTTCATTGATAACTATCGTGCTTTGCTGTTTTGGCGGCCATGTTGGCTTTTCTCCTGTTATTATTATTTTCTCTTATGAACAATAGTACATTTAACGTAATTACTGTCTACCCAACGCTGATAAAATATAGGGTAAATTAGCATGCCATGACAAAATATGTATGATTTCTTATTTTTTTATTACCGATTTCGGCCATCTTACATTTTGCTCTGTAAAAAAGCCTCCTATGTCAGTTGAGCGTAAACAAATTGTCAGAAGTTAACTAAGACCCTATTGTATACAATGGTAAACAAATAATTTGGTAAGGAATTTGTTTTAGGTTTCGCTGAAAAATCCCCAGTCTATATAGTGTTACACGTGAGTCACTGAAATGAGTCACTCTGCCAACCTACTGCTAGAACTTCCTTATTTTGGTTGACTACTTCTCCATCCGAACATAGTCAGTCAGAGCAGTGGCGGATCCGGGAAGGGGTGGGGGATCAGCAGGTCTCTTTCAAACTTTAATTGCCTCAACATTGATCAAAATTGCCAACATATCTGCATTTGACACTCAAGAGGACTACCCTAGTGAATGTAGAGTGTCAAGCTCCCATATATTTCCTGTTAAAACACACCACTACATTATTTTCTTTGTCCGACCACTACATTCAAAGCCGGGAATAAAGAGTTATTGTTGATCAAGTACAGACCGATTGTCATTGTAGGCCTATGGTATTAAAGTCAGTCAGGTGTGACCGAGCTGTTGATATTGAGAGATCCTCATTATGTTCGGATGTGTTTTAAGTCAGTTAAAACCCTCGGAGTTCTCCATTCTTAGCTGTGAAAAAGGCCTCGGCCAGCTGACTCGAACCTTTTCACAGTTAAGAATGTAGAGCTCCTCGGGCTTTATCCTATACAGAAGACTGAAAAAAAACATTGATGTATACCTACATTTGTACTTAATCAATCTTACTCCCCCCCCCCCGCACCCCCTCCCCTTTTAAAGTTATGCATCCGCTCCTGCAGAACATACTATGTTCAAATCGTATCACATTCCCAGTGGCGAAAACAATGCAAGGCAAACACATGGCTCATGACTGGGAATGTAAACAGTGGGCGTGGAATGTGTGGAATGTGAGGAATGCATGAGATGAGTGTGAGTGGACTGTGAACCCAAAACGATACATCAGTTATAGCGCTTTAACCCTTGTCCTGCTGAATGTTTTTTTCTATTTTTCGTCATTTGAAGCTGAAATTGCTGTCGCAATTTGCAGATTCAAATGACGAAAAATGTTTCAACTTTTGCAAAATAGACATCTCCTGAATTGAATTATTAGAATAACTGAGCATAACCACAAAGTATTTCATTGATCCATTTCAGTGATATTAACAAGGGTTAACTTTTACAACGCTCAAATATTTATCTATAAACCATAGAGACCAAATTATTTTTTTCAATTTGAAATTATCGTAAATGTCTTAGTTAGCTCTTTTCGCTTCATTTGAATGCAGGCTATGTTATGGGTCTATGGCCATTATAAATATTTTACTCTTTCAGTGCAGCGGTCGACTTTATACGTCAGCATCTGACGTCTACAGACATCCGATTCTGACGTATAAAGTTGATTTCCGCAATGAAAGGCTTATTGTTGGCCCAGTGTCTACCCCACTCAACACTAGTCATTGGCCCAGTGTCTACCTCAGCCAACACGAATCATTGGCCCAGTGTCTACCCCACTCAAGACTAGTCATTGGCCCAGTGTCTACACAAGTCAACACAAGTCATTGGCCTAATGTCTACCTCAGCCAACACGAATCATTGCCCCAGTGCCTACATCACCCAACACTAGTCATTGGCCCAGTGGCTACCCCACCCAACACAATTCATTGGCCCAGTGTCTACCCCACCCAACACAAGTCATTGGCCCAGTGTCTACCCCAGCCAACACAAGTCATTGGCCCAGTGTCTACCTCACCTAACACTAGTCATTGGCCCAGTGTCTACCCCACCCAACACAAGTCATTGGCCCAGTGTCTACCCCAGCCAACACAAGTCATTGGCCCAGTGTCTACCTCACCTAACACTAGTCATTGGCCCAGTGGCTACCCCACCCAACACAAGTCATTGGCCCAGTGTCTACCTCAGCCAACACAAGTCATTGGCCCAGTGTCTACCCCAGCCAACACAAGTCATTGGCCCAGTGGCTACCCCACCCAACACAAGTCATTGGCCCAGTGTCTACCTCACCTAACACTAGTCATTGGCCCAGTGTCTACCCCAGGCAACACTAGTCATTGGCCCAGTGTCTACCCCAGTCAACACTAGTCATTGGCCCAGTGTCTACCCCAGTCAACACAAGTCATTGGCCCAGTGTCTACCCCAGTCAACACTAGTCATTGGCCCAGTGTCCACCCCAGTCAACACAAGTCATTGGTCCAGTGTCTACCCCAGTCAACACAAGTCATTGGCCCAGTGTCTACCCCAGTCAATACTAGTCATTGGCCCAGTGTCTACCCCAGTCAATACTAGTCATTGGCCCAGTGTCTACCCCAGTCAACACAAGTCATTGGCCCAGTGTCTACCCCAGTCAACACTAGTCATCGGCCCAGTGTCTACCCCAGTCAACACTAGTCAGTGGCCCAGTGACTACCCCAGTCAACACTAGTCATTGGTCCAGTGTCTACCACAGTCAACACAAGTCATTGGCCCAGTGTCTACCACAGTCAACACAAGTCATTGGCCCAGTGTCTACCACAGTAAACACAAGTCATTGGCCCAGTGTCTACCCCAGTCAACACTAGTCATTGGCCCAGTGACTACCCCAGTCAACACAAGTCATTGGCCCAGTGTCTACCACAGTCAACACAAGTCATTGGCCCAGTGTCTACCCCAGTCAACACTAGTCATTGGCCCAGTGTCTACCCCAGTCAACACAAGTCATTGGCCCAGTGTCTACCCCAGTCAACACAAGTCATTGGCCCAGTGTCTACCCCAGCCAACACGAGTAATTGTCCCATTGTTCTTTTGATTTTAAAAAGATTTTGAATTCTTTTGATGATAATCTATGAAAAATATACGATTAATAACGTAACATTAACCACATTAACACATCTGTTGTTGTGTTTGGTAATAATTGTTGGTGATGTTCATGACGTCAGAAGCATTGGGTGAGAATAAATTAATGTTTCCAAGGAAGGAACCAGTATCTGGCTGTCAACAGGTGCCAGATGTAATTGTTTCCAAATGCGACAAATGCGTTAGCCCAACATTGATTCAGCATTGGACTATGGCATTGAAACACTGGGGCATAGTGTTGTTGTGTTTACAGCTTACAATGAAGAGTATAACACATAGCCAAAAACAAAAGCAACATACCTACATGGGACACACGTCTTTATTCTAAAAACTAAGAATATTGTTTTCATATCAGAAAGTATAAAGCTGCGTAAGATATTGACCCTTAAGAGTCAAAGCGTCTTAATTGCCACTCAAAACGACACTCTGATTGCTAGGGCATGACATGTATAAGGAGCGCACATAGCTAAACACCCGGGTGCGAATGCGTGGCCCTGCTTGGGGAAGATGAGGGGTCCGGATCCTGGGGTCGGTCATTTTACTAAAATTATTAACTCCCTAACTGCTAATTACGTATAGCCGCTTTATCCTGTTTTTTAAACCGACAACTAAGACAATTTTAATAAGATATGACCATTAAAATTGTTTGATCCTTATAATATCCAGGGAGAGACCTTTTTTTCGATTTTCTCGGTCGCTACCAAGTTTTCAGAGATATTGGGGAAAGATGAAACAATGATCTGAGAAAAAAATTGTTAAAACATTTTAAACAGCCACAGAGTAAATTGAAAAAAGCTACTCCCAGGATCTGGTGAAACAGATTAATATTTACCCACAATTTTTTTCACCCGTTTTTAACCATTCAAATTTGCAAATATTTGGTCTTAAATTAAAATATGATTAAATTTCGCCGACTTGAAGTTGTGGATCCCGGTAGCGAGATAGCTATGACTTCAAATGGGTCACAATGAATTTGTATTATTTAGCGTTTAAAAAGATAAGATTAGATCTAATCTGATCTTAAATTTCTCTCACCACTTCCAGTCTGAAATTCAGGATTTGTTTTAACATTTGAATCTTATTATTTTAGTGGAATGGGCTTCAGAACATAAACAATTAGGAGCAGCGCCACGACGACTAATTACACATTATCCTTTTTGGAAAACATGCACACTTGCTTAAAAATATTATTCAAAGACATTATCAGCAGCTTGTCATGTCATTTTGCTTTGTTAGAAATTGAATTGAATTGAGAACTGATATTCCATACTAATGCATGGTTATGTCATGGAGACATTAGTTACATTAGACATTAGTTATAGTTACATTAATTTGTATTGATGACGTCACTAAAGACTATGGTTTATTTTTGGGGCAGACTGTGAGTGACCTATAGGTAACATCACCAGAATTAATTGTGCCAATGCTGATTTAATGTTGGCCCATCGTGTGCGACGCCGGTCCAATTTTAGATCATCTGCGACGTGGTTCATCTATAATTCAGTATTGTTTCGCATTGCCGTTTTTGCTGGGAGTGCAGGTGAAGTATGTGCTTAGCGAAGACAAGACGTTAAACCAACGCAGTTATGAAGCCGGGCCGGCGTCGTAGAAGCTGGCCCGACTTCTGAACAACGTTGGTTTGCCGTGTGATGTTTGTTGTGTATGAGTATCCATGTATCAGTATTTAGTACATGGAGCATGCTGTGTTCAGTCAGTGTGTGTAGTGTGGTGAGGCCAGACAGAGGTATGCCACCGTGCAAGGAAAGAACCCAGTAACTGCTTACTTTTCAAGTAAGCAGCTACTGCCTTTTGTCTTTGCTGAGAAGTATGGTGGCAGCTGTGCGAGCAACAGACACTGAGTCAATGTGCTTTAATGTTGCAGACGGTGGACCAGCATTAAAACAGCGTTGTTTCAATGTCTGCTGTGCTTCCAAGTTCCAGTACACATGGCATGGGTTAACATGGTTAACATGGTTAAGGGGCCGAGGTTTATCATCCTTCCATTCTGTTGGTTTTATTTAGACACCAGAGGCTAATGATCCAGCAGGGTTGGATGTTCTACTGCCTGTTGCTTTTCCAGACCAGGAGACAAGCGGACAAGTCATTCTTGAGAGGTAGGTTAAATTTAACCTGATACAACGAGCACAGCCACAGGTAAAATTCATTTTAAAAACCATTGTAAAAATAATTGTTAAAATATTGATACATCGGCAGCTTGGTCTGGTCATACTGACTGCTCAGTGTCTTGTTCTACATAAATTCGTATCAAAATTGAAGGCGCATACTTGAATATGATCTCACTTTCAGTTGGCGAAAAAAAACCTAGCTTTATGATAACATGACCAAAAAGTAGACTCCCTTGACATTAAAAGGGGCGTATATTGCATTATTTAATGTGTGAGATACACCAGCTCAATCCCAAGCCATTATGCTCGCTGTTATACTGTGACAAGTATATATAGGCCTATTATGTTAAAATTATATTTTCTACACAAATATATTTAATAAGCAAAATATGGAAAACATGTAGTCCTCATTGAAGTTATCAGGAATGTATAATATTGGATTATGCATTTCTGTAACGATACAGGTAGCACGTTTTAATGATAAGTTCACGACAATCGATCATATCATACTAATAAGCTATTAATTATCATATTTATATTTTGATGTGGGCTTTATAACCATTACAGTGCAGAGATATACTTTAGACGTCAGAATCTGACGTCTATAGACGTCAGATTCTGACGTCTAAAGTAGATCTCTGCACTGAAAGTATTACAATATTTGTAATGGTCGTAGACCGATAACATAGGTATTCAAAAGAAGTGGAAAGACCTAAATAAGCCGTTTATGATGATTTCAAATTGAAAACAAATCGTTGGTCTCCATGGTTCATATAGAAATATTTCAGAGTTGGAAGGGTGAAACTTAAAGCCTGGTTTCATGGGGGTTTAGGTTATACAGCGCTATATACATGACTTATACCTGTAGACCTATATCATCTAGTTATGTATATACATTTTAGTACATATCACAGCCTATAAAACATAAATGCAAACATTCCATGTTACACAGCATAAAATGTGTATCAACCAGTGTTTGTCTTTTCCCAGCAAACACCACACATTGAAACAAAATCGTTGTAACTTTTGGCCAGCGTCGCAGATGGTAGGCCAACGTTACACCAACATTGTTTCAATGTGTCGTTTTTGTCTTTATACACACTGTTACGTTCGCAGCGTGCAGACATTCACTCAGTATTTGGTTAAGGTTGGCCACCGTCTGCGACACTGGGCCAACATTAGCCCATCATTGGCTAATTGTGTTGGCTAGAGGCAGAGAGCCTGCTCCACGTGTACACCTCAATCTGCCACAGGACGCTTGTTATGTACGGTATGTTACAACATAGATATAGAGATCTATGTGTTACAATAGGCCTACATGTTGGGGCTGTCAAATATTTTCCATGTTTTATTTGTCTGGTACCTTTTATCCTTTAGTGTGTTTCAAATTTGCATATGTATGTAATGTGCTTCAAATTATGTCCTTAATTCGTTATGTTTGCATATTATTCTACTTTAGTAAGACATAGGTTTTAAAATAGATATTAAAACACGGTAAAAAATAATAAACAATACATACATGTAGATCTATATATGATGCTTCGACAAAGAAACAAACAAACCGACGGCTCATCAACGATGACTAAACGAACGAATGGGCGAGCAGACGAACGAATGGACGAGCGAGCGAACCAACAAACGGACAGACGAGCGATCGAACGAACGAACGAACCAGTAAACGAAGAAAATAACAATAGAGAAAAATGACAGGCCAGGCAAGCGTCTGGGATAACCCAGCAAACGCGAAACGCGGACCCAAAATTGGTTCAATGTTGGCCTAGCGTCGGAGAAGATAGACAACATTGAAGCAATGTTGGGTCAGTGTTTCGTGTTTGCTGGGTTGTGGTAAAAGTATACTTACAATAATACATTCCATTACACAGATGGCATACAATAATAGTACTTTACCACATTTTAATTATCACATTTAATTGGGTTTGTTATTAAAAATAATCTGTTTCAGTTATATGTTGTTTTATATTTACATTCAGATGTAATAGATAGTAGTGGTCATCACCTATTTCACTCGGGTTGCTCAAACGGATTAACGCATGAGCAAACAAACCAACGAATACATGTTAAAAAAGGCATGATTGAATGAACGAAAGAGCGAGCGAACGACCGACCGGGTGACAATGCAGATGAGCATAACCATTGTGCTGCGAAAACCGCATACATACGCTTTCAAATCAATGAAAAATACTTACAAACATAAATAAAAACTCACAAAATTTCAGCAGTCCAAGGGTTAACCCTTACAGCGCGGGGATCGACTTTAGTCGTCAGAATCTGACGTCTGCAGACGTCAGATTCTGACATCTAAAGTCGATCCCCGCACTGAAAGAATAAAAATATTTATAATCGTCATAGACCCATAACATAGGTATTTAAATGAATCAGAAAGAGCTAACTAAGACATTTATGATGATTTCGAACTGAAAAAACCTTTTAGTCTCCATGGTTTAAGCGCTTTAACCCTCTCAACCATTGTCATCTCCATCCACTCCAAGCCGCGAATTGCTGTCGCAATTCTCGACTTGCAGTGGACGAAGATGACTTGAAGTTGATGTGGGTGAAATATTAAATTGCAATGTATTCGTAAACCAGTTTCATGAAAATTTTGTGTTCCAAAACCCTTGGTTGTAGGAAAATTAAGTCGGTTTTCATGGCTGTAAAATGATGCTTTAATGCATTATGAGGGCTTAACGGGTTAAGAGTTAACATCTGTTTTCTGGCTGCTTTCAGACTTGAAGTAGACTTGTATTCCAGGAGACATGGGAGGAAGCCAGAGCAAGAAGAAGAAGGCACGCCGGCTTCAGGCTTCTAGGATGCCTCTGTCATCAACGCCCTGGAGCATGATATCATCACAGACGACGGAGAAGTGGAAGGCGGATCCCAGTTAGTATATACATGTACTAATGTTATTTAAGTTTCTACGCTTTTCCAGGGTGTTTTTTTACCACTTACGAAAATGTGTTTTTTATCTCTGGTTGTTGGTGCTTGAAACAGATATTTACACTACTATCATCACAATGCCTCTTTTAACTTAAAATTGATCTCAAGTGTTATATGATATCCACATTGCTTTTGAAAAGCTTCCTATGGGCGTGATAATTAAATTGATTTTAAGTGTAGCTATGGTTAGATTATGGATATTTGAATTTTTCTATATAACATTTGCAATATCACATATTTTAGAAATGTATTGTATTATTGAATGTATAACAGGGCATATATTTTTTTAAAAATAGCATCTTTTCTAATATGTATACACCCTGTATAAATATATTTTATTAAAAATAATAAATAAAAATGAATAAACAGGGGCCTCTCACTATAAAAAATCCTAAAATTAAGATTAGCTTAAGTTTTACAAAGCTGAAATATTTTTGCATGAACCATGGAGACCAAAGGGTTTTCTTCAATTTAAAATCATCATAAATGTCCTTATTAGCTGTTTCTGTTTCATTTGAATACATATGTTATGGGACTACGGCCATTAGAAATATTTTAATTATTTCAGTGCGGGGACCGTCTTTAGACGTCAGAATCTGACGTCCACAGACGTCAGATTCTGACGTCTAAAAACGGTCCCCCCACTCATTTCGAAAAGATAAGTTCAGAATCTCTTAGCTTTTCTATTGGAAAAGACAGAAACCTAAAACGATCTTAATTTTTAAGATTTTCAGTAGGAGGAGTCTCAGGGTCATTACATGATATAGCAATGTACTCACATTAACCCTTTAACCGCCGGTGCCGATTATATTCGTGTTCTACCTTTTTCGTTAGCACGTTAAATACCAGTTTAGACGCATGTTAAAGATAAAACGTGACATCTATTTGCATGATTTGAAAATAATTGACCTCCATTTTGTCAAATATGAATAGTTTTCACTCACTTGAAGTTGTGGATCGCGTTAGCGAGACACAATTTCAAGTGGGTGAAAATTCCAATTGAATAATTTGGCGGTGAAAGGGTTAACTACGACCTAATTAACAACTATACCCTGCTTCACATGCGTCATGTTGAATGATTTTCGCTGATTTCTCAGTTAATTTCCAAGACTGCTGATTTCTCTGTCAATTGCTATGAAATTTCAGAAGCACTATTTTCTAGTGATGCGGCGATTGAAAAGTTCCAAGAAATTATTGTACTATTTAAAATACATGATATACATGATATAGTTCCCTTTATGCCATGCCATCTTCCACCACTCTAATATCTAACTAGTGTATCTAGAGGGAACACGGAAAAGTTCCCTCTATGCCATCTTCCACCATGTAATGTCTATCTAAAGCGGCGGAAGAGCACATAAAGTGCCCTGTTTGCCATATTCCACCACTCTAATCTCTATCTAGTGTAGCAGGAACACGGAAAGTTATTTTTATTTCGTTTTCCACCATTCTAATCTCTACCTATAATGTACATAGGAGGTACACGAAAAGCTCCTTTTGTGTTATCTTGCACCGTTATAATCTCTATCTATAGTGTAGGGAAATATGTAAAGTTCCCGTTATGCCATCTTACACCACTCTAATCTCTCATTAGTGTATATAGAAGGGACACGGAAAGTTCCCTTTATTTCATCTTGCACCATTCGAATCCCTGTTTAGCGTAGAGGGACACGGACAGTTCCCTTTAAGTCTCACCACACATAATACCCGTCCCATAGACTTACATGTATTATGACCCATACACTCAGGCCTCCCAGCTCTCTTTAAGTGGAGTAATGTAAATAAACCTATGTATTTTTCAAACCATCAGACTGTCCTCTTTTAATATCAAAAATAAAAAAGGGGTGTGAAAGGGATATAATTTTTTTTGTTTGAGCCCACAATAACCTCTTGCCCCACTCTCCCCTGAGCGACCTCCAAAAAAATAGACCTTGTTTTTTAGAAGAGCCTTGTTACAGTCAGAGCAAGGACTTCCTGTTGGATCTATCTTTCATCATTTTGATGCTTTTGCTACCCCAAATCATCACAGAATCGATTCAAACCGGTAGCAAAATGATATATCTGTAATATTTACCACCGAGGCTGCTGCAAAGAGCCACATTTTTAAAAAAGAGACTAACTTTCTTATTCTTAAACTTTATAATGAAATGCGCGAATGAATTTGTGTGGTGAGACCTTTATGCATGAGGCCTATTCAAAGATCAAGCAACAGATAGTTTACAGAATATGTAAATTATCTGTTGCTTGATCTTCAAAAAAGAGTTTTAAGCGCACCGTATGGAACTTAAAAAAGGCTAATTTAGAAGGGTTTAGAGTACAGTGTTCAACAGTTCCAATCACTTTTGTTTGTGAATAGGTGGTCCCCCCCCCCCAACCGCATCAGCCCCCCTGGATCCGCCAGTACCCAAATACTGGGTTTTTTTCATCCACGTTACAGACATTGTTATAAATGCATATTTCAAAAATGGCATGAAAAGACATGACATGAAATAGTCTGAAGCAATCGATAGTGACATATTTATCTCAAAATAACGTCAACATGTTGCTGGCTTTCACGTTTGGTGTTGCTGGCTTTAACGTTGGTCCACTGTCTACGACGCTTGACCAACGTTAAACCAACATTGATTTAACGTCTTGTGTTTGCTGGGAGACCACCACATCTGTGACACAGATCCAATAATCTGTCAACATTCGGTCAAACACTTGTGTTTGCAGGATAATTATTTATATTGATCTTCTGGAGTCACACGTTGTCGCACGTTTACTGTATGTTTTAATTAGAATGTAGCTCTTTTTAACACATTTTGTTTTGGATTGACTTTTTGTGTCAGATAACTCATTTTAACACCTTTTATTGCCGATGGACTGTTTGTCTCAGATAGCTCATTTTGACACTTTTCTAACCCCTTATGACACTGTTTGTTTTAGATTTACTGTTTGTGTCAGCTAACACATTTTAACACATTTTGTTTTAGATTAATTGTTTATGTCAGATCGCTCATTGTAACACCTTTTGTTTTAGATTGACTGTTTATGTCAGATCGCTCATTGTAACACCTTTTGATGGCGATTGCATCATTTTAACACATATGTCTTGGATTGACTGTTTTTGTCAGCTAACTCATTTCAACACCTTTTGTTGTAGATTCACTGCTTATGTCAGCTAACTCATTTGAACACCTTTTGTTGTAAATTCACTGTTTGTGTCAGATAACTCATTTTAACACGTTTTGTTTTAGATTCACTGTTTGTGTCAGATAGCTCATTTCAACACCTTTTGTTTTAGATTTGCCTGTTTATGGCATCTAGCTCTTTTTAACACCTTTTTATTTTGGATTGACTGCTTGTGTCAGAAAATCCTTGACTGTCTGTGTCAGATAACTCATTTTAACACCTTTTGTTTTAGATTGACTGTTAATGTCAGATCGCTCATTTTAACACCTTTTGTTTCAGATTGACTGTTTGTGTCAGATAACTCATTGTAATACCTTTTGTTTTAGATTCACTGTTTATGTCAGATCGCTCATTTTAACACCTTTTGATGCCGATGGACTTTTCGTCTCAGATAGCTCTTTTTAACACTTTTTTAACACCTTATATATTCTGTATGTTTCAGACGGCTCATCATTCACACCTTTTGAGTTTATTTTTCTGTATGTTTCAAACAGCTCATCATTCACACCTTATTTATATTTCCTGTATGTTTCAGACCTCATCATTCACACCTTATTTATATTTCCTCTATGTTTCAGACAGCTCATCATTCACACCTTTTGAGTATTGTAACACTAAGACAGATGGCCGTGATGTGACAGGTGGTGAATCTCTCACTCAGCACTGGCTGGAGGTGGAGCAGAAGAAGGACAGTAACCCCATGTTAGTCTGCAGACTCCATGACCACGTGGCCGCATGTTTACGTTATGATGGCTGCCCTCTGCTGGCTGACCTCCTGGAGAAAGGCTCTGTGGTGAAGGCAGTGATGTGTAAGCTGGGACATGTAGGCCTCCTCCTCAGCATAGGCAGCTTGTCTGATCACACTGAGTACGTCATGTACCTCAGTGATGAGTCCACGTCTACAGCCAGCTCCCAGACAGCCGCCAAACCTAAACACTCCACAACCAGTAAACACTCCACACTAGACGTGAATA